>NC_069447.1:3112001-3256075 GCF_026875155.1 Cherax quadricarinatus | reverse complement strand
TTCAAACGTAGTATCATAGGTATCAAGATTGAACACTTATGGAAAGGATGGAAATTGCTGACGATTAATATGATCGTCAATTTATATAATATTTATTATGTTAATGAATTTGTGTTAGAGTAAATCATTGAATTTGTGTCTAAGTTGGAATTTCTATAATCAATTGTATATTTTGTATGCAAATTACATAAACTATTGTTTAAACATCAATGTAACATGTTTGTATGATGTGCATGTAGGTTATAATGGGTTAAGTGGGGTTTCCACCAGTGTTATATTTGTTACACAAACAGTTATATCTTTTGGTATTGTGTGTGTTTAGTGAAACGTACGTATGCATTTTATGGTGTGTTTGTCGTATATATCTATGCGTATTAGTTAAAGATTTTTTTTCTGGTATTTATGGTGTGTACCTCGTTGTACTCTATAGATTATGTATGGTGATGCTATTTAATTTTTAAGCAGCCTTGTATTTATGATGTTTTAAATAAAAAAAAAAAAAAAAAAAAAAGTCGAAATGCTTCTTCCCTCTCCCCCCACTATACCCAGGACCCTCGCTAACCATTTCCTTACAATCCCCAAGTATTCGTCGCTCGACCTCTGTAGTGAGCGGACGTGCGTTACACTTCCCTCTGCTGGTCATTGAAGCAAGCTGAGATTTTCTCAATATAGCGGTGCAACCATGGAGGCGGATCAACACTGTCTGTTTTGAGCTGGTGTGTGGGGCTGTGACAGCCCAAACAGCTTCTGTTCTCCTGCCAGCCATCATCAGGGAGACTTATGGTGTCACTGATGAAGAACTTTATGGAGTGGCACTTAATGGGGCCTATAGGGTCTTCGTTAAGCTCCGAACAACGAGTGTCTACGAGCAGTTGGTCAACAAATATCAGGATAGTTGTGTGGTTGTCAACCCGGCGGTCACAGTGAGGCTCATCGACGTATCACGTTACTTCACTTGGGTTAAGGTACGAAACGTGCCTTTTGAAGCCGATGAGACGGATTTACGGCAGGTATTCAGTAGATATGGAACTGTACATGTGGCGACTGTCGGCAAGTAGACGGAGGGTGCATATGCTGGCCTCCTCGAAGGTACCTTCTCACTGAAGATGTCTTTGAAACATCCCATACCGTCGTATGTAGTGATGGACGATTTTCCTACGCAAGTGATGGTGTCCTATGCTGGGCAATGCCGCACTTGTCATCTTTGTGGAGAGTACGATCACTTTGCAGAACAATGTGGTCGCCAACAGTGGAAGAAGGACGTAAGGCAGCCACCAATGGAAGAGCCCATCCAGGAGGTGACTGTGGTGCCTGAGTCGGGTGCACATCCAAAGACGTCATTGTGGAGTGAAGAGGTGGAGCAAGAGGAGCTGATTGAGGGGTCTTATGTGACTCTACCTGGAGATCCTTCCTCCATTGGCCCGGTTACGCTGGGTGAGGAGGTTAGGATGGTCATGGAAGAGAGAGTGGACGACACATTAGCAACTGTGCTGAAGGGATTGTTGGAGTTGGACACACATGGAGAGGTGGAAGAGGAGGGGCTTGAATTATCCCTTGGGAATGTGTCTTGTGTACGGTCCCAGGATGTAGAGGAGCTAGTTGAGAAACAGGCTGCTGGGATGGATGTTGTTAGGTTACTTGTGGTAACCCCTTCCATGCTCTTTTTTTTATCCCCTGTTGTGGGTTTTTTTTTTAGTGAGGAGATGCGGGCTACCGTCCGCCTGTATCTTGGACCTAAGCTAGCCCGACTGTCTGCTGTCTCGCTCTGAGTTCAGGGTTTAGCTTTTTGTCATGAGAAAAGCTAAGCTCTATCTAAGAGTTGGATGGTTGAGAGGAAAGGCAGTCCCATTATTTTGTGCCATGGGGGCACGGTTACCACTGGGAGGTGGCAGCCTAATCCTGACCTTCTCGGGAGGGGTGGGGAAATTCAAAGATACGTAACCTTTACACCCAGGATAACAGGCCATTTGGACTCCTGGGTTGTAATATGGGTAGCCTGTCCGAGAGCTGGAGCTGGACTTAGAGAAAGGGTTGAGCCTAGGGTGAAGCTGGTAGCAGGAACATTGTGCAGCTTTCTGTCTGGCATTGCATTAGCTTTGCCAACTCTTCACAAATTTTGCGTGTCAGTTACTTTGCTATGGTCAGCCTTGCTATTTTTTTTTATATTTTATTTAAAACATCATAAATTACAAGGTAGTATAAAATATTAAATACCACAATAATACAGGATCTGAACAATATTACGAAGAATTATATCACAAGTGCAAGAGAAAATTTTTGAAACATACAAAATACATACACACCATGCACTGACACACATTATACAAAATGATAATATATCTGACATACACACAAAACTGTTGGAGGGGGGACCCCCCCCCCATGAAAACTCATCTATAAATACATCCACATCATTCACACACATATTGATCACAGCAGTGATCAAACATAAATTTTCGTAACTTTATATATACATGCAACTGATTATGAGATTTAACTTAAGAACAAAGTCTGGTAATTATCCGTCAACATTACTCTATAACATAAATAAGCATTACACAAAATTACATAAGCATATAAAGCATCAACAACTGCAAGATTTTTACAGCAACGTTGCATCAGCAACGAAACTTAATAACATTACAAAAGTGATGGAAAACAAATTATGTAAAAACAAATATAAACCTCGTCTAAGCGAAAAGAAATTCCCTCCAAAATTACAATAAAAAACTGCGAAAATACATACCAGAAAAATTATCTTTGCAACAATTGGTAGACTAACATGCTCAGTGACTTCTATAACTCTTTTAATCTCAAGGACCTATTTTATACAAATCTTGGGGTAATCAAATCTTGCACACAAAACTTACATGTCAACACAGCACCACGCAGTACATACCTTCCCGACCCTCACATTCCTTCGCAAGTCCTTTACCTTATACACTCCCCCTCCGAAAAACTAATGTCAACCCGCTTATAAAGGAAACCAGTCCTTTACGTATAATTAGCTCGCCAACTGAATGAGGCCATTGACCGTAAGTTTGCAGTAGGTCTCCGGAAAACCCTGTCCTCCACTGCCCCCGTAAATAAGTTTGTTTCTGCAAACCCTTTCTATATATGCCCGCCGCAATTGCTCTAATCCTAATTCTTCCTCCTCCCGTGTCCCTCATCCCCCAGGAAATATACAGAAAATCCACCACTACATACATAATCGCCCTTTTCACTTCTCTGGAGACCCCCGTACTTCTAATGTTAAGGCTCGCAGGTCTCTACATTACCCCCACCCATCAACCTAAAAACCTTCGCTAACCACAAACCCTTACCTCCCTCAACTCTTCACAGAAATAAACATCATGAAAAGCTGTTTCCTGTTCTCCACAGTGACGCAGGTCTGTTCCCTCACCAATCCCATTGAACACAAAACAGCTTTTTGATCTAATATCCCCATTATAAACCTATATACAAACTCCCGTACTCTCGGCATTAACTTAAGTTTCGAAGTCATTCCATATCATCCCCCAATCATACAAGGGATAAACCGATACCCCCTGTATGATTTCCCGGGCCTTCTACTCATCGTCACCAAACGCCCCACCCTAAGTTTTTCCACCTCCTAATCAATAACAAATAACCTCAGCATATCCTCGCATTCAATTAAAATTTTTTTCCGCTCCACCATCTTCGCACATCCTTCATCACTTTCCCCACTCTAACCCCCCCTTTCCCCCCCTCCCCAACGAACCTTGTTTCACATATAAAGCCTTTACTCTGGGCCCCAACGCTAAAAAGACCTACTCCTCCACTGCGTATATTTGACTCATCACCACCTCCTTGCTTTGCCATGCCCTCCCGAAACCCCAAACATAACGTAATGCCCTCCTCTGAATCTCATGTATGTCTGGAGTCCGCATTGGATGCACCACAGCCATACTCCATACTTTACTATAAACTAATGAATTTACAATTATCGCCCGCTGTTGTAAGGTGATGTCCCCCGCCCGTAAACTCCTTAACCTTTTTACTGCCTTCACCACCACCTTCGAATTCACCTGCCTAGCCTCCTGCGCATCTGCCATGTATATAACTCCACAAATTTTTATCCTATCCACTACTTCCCACCCAAACTCCAACCCCAAGCCCCCCCCCACCCAGGCACCTACCTCCAGCAACCTTGATTTTGCTCTGTTCACCCGCAAGCCTGATGCCCTCCCGAAAAGCTCCAACACACTTTCCACCATACGCAATCCCTCCACTCGTGCCATCAGAACAGTGGTATCATCCACATACCCCACCACATCTATACACCCATCCTTCTCCCCATTTAAAATCCCCCTCCCCTCAACGAGCCTATAAAAAGGATGCTGCATACACGCAAACAATATTTGAGACAGGGACATCCCTGTCTCAAACCCCTCTCCATCCTTACAGCCTTCCCAACCTACCATTAATTTGTACTCGCACCATTGCAGACGAATACATTGTATCAACCCACCTCACCACTCCCATGCCAAAAACCGAGATGCAACAAACTAGCCCTCAGAAAGTTTCTATCTACACAGTCGTATGCATTTTCCCAATCAATGCCCAAAAGCCCTCCCCCGCTGCAACCCTCCAAAAAATTCCTAATGCGGCCATGCCCATCTCTCATGCTTCTGCCTGGAATACCCATCTGCCCCTTATGAATAACCCCACCTAACACCTTCTTCATCCTATTGCCCAATATCTTCGCGAAAATCTTGTAGTCGGCACACATTAGCGAAATAGCTCTGTACTCATTCAATACTCTTCCCTCTTGCCTTTTGCGTACTAATACGACTACACCCGTTCGCTGAGTCTGTCCTAACTGTCCCTCCCGTCGCATACAATTCATGACCCTCACCAGACAGTACTTAATGTGCTCCCATTGAATTCTATAAAAATCATTTGATATCCCATCTATACCCGGCGCCTTGCCAGTACTCATATTGAACACAGCCTCCTCAATTTCCCCCATGCTAATCTCACCTCCCATCCCCATGCCCTCCTCTCCACATGACCCTAAACCCCTCCCCCCCACACCTCAATAGCATCGCCCTCCTCCCCCTTCCCCCACTTCTTTTGGAACCAGAAATCAGCATAATTACTCATGCCTTCTGTAGTATTCAGTACCTGTCCCTTGTGATAACCACCCATATCCTCACTTACCTCCAAGTTTAAAATAGTCGAATCCCTCTGCCTTACCCTAAAACCTCGCAAAACACTTCCCGAAGGTTTATCACCCCACAGCGCAGCCTCCATTCCCGCCTTTACACGTACTGCATCAAATCTACCATTATGTAACTCAGCCAACCTGTCCTTGAGTTGCACCATGTGTCCGTACTGCCGCATCCCCCCCTTCCTCATAACACCCATTTAGCTGATATTCAAAATAGTTTTGCAACCCATACCTCCACCTCGCCTCTTTCCCTTCCCTTCCTCTTATAGAAACCTGCTATACCCGGCTTAGCGTTGCCTTTCCCACCATTCTAAGACACACGACTCTACCTCTCTAGAATCCCAAAAAGTTTGCCACCATTCCCCAAAAGTCATACTCACCTCCTCACTCCTCACGAGTCTTGCATTTAATTTCCAGAAACCCGATTGTATCCTAACCATACCTTCCCAATCAAGATCTGCTATAACTGCCCTATGATCAGAAAACCCCACATCAAAAGTCCTGACTCCCAACACACGTACAGCTTCCGTTGCATAGATCCTATCTAATCTTGCAGCATAATCCCGTCTGACAAACGTATACTCAACCTGCCAACCCCCCCTCCCACAACATCCAAAACCCCACGTCTCCAAACACATTACGTAACAAGCCCAACATACACCCCGCCCCCTCGGTTCCACATCCCCCCCCCCCTAATAACACAAATTCCAATCTCCCCCTATTACAGTGACTAAAGGTAAACCCCTTAAATAGTACATCAAAAATTCTCTCACAAAGTTCTCCTTAACTCGTGCGTTGCCATCTGCCGGCATATACACTCCTATAAAACAAACCCTCGTTGCACCCCACTCCCCCTCCACCCTCACGACCCTCGCCCCCCCCTCCTCCCACCCCAAAATACGCAATGGACTGGTTTCCTTTACAGCCACAGCAACCCCACCTTTCAACCTCAAAGAGCCACTCACATACAACTTATATCCTTTCAAAGACAACTCACAACCCAAACTTATAATTGTGCTCCTGAATGAAACATATATCTACATTAAATCTCTTTAAAAACCATTCCACCCATACTCTTTTAACCTCGGCTCTCAGGCCATTAACATTGATCGTTACAACCTTGAATTATGACAGCAGAGGCGGCTTTCCCCGCCGCCTTGGAATGGCACCCGCCTGACCTGGCTGCTGACTAGAGCCCCGTTTGTCACCTTGCCTGTCCAGTCCCCCCCCCTTAACCTTTGAACCTTTCAGTACTTCAGCACCGCTACACCCACTCTCCGGGAGATCCAACCTGGGCTTCCAAGCCTTCTTTCCTAGGCATGATAGGATTTTACAGAAGATTCTGTAAGAATTTCTCAGATATTGTAGCCCCTCATACCTCTCTTACCAGTCACAAAGTTCCCTTTAATTGGACCCTAGAATGTCAAAGTGCTTTTGATAAAGCAAAAAGATTATTGTGTACTGCACCCATTCTTTTGTCTCCAGACTTCTCCAAACCTTTTTCATTACAGGTTTATGCTTGTGAGTCTGGGGTTGGGGCAGTACTATTGCAAAACGAGAACGAGGAGTTGCAGCCTGTAGCCTACTTCTCAGCCAAGTTCCAGCCGCATCAGAGGGCTTACTTTACCATTGAAAAAGAAGCCCTCATGCTGGTACTGGCTTTGGAGCATTTCGATGTTTATGTGGGCCAGACATTGCAGGTGGTCACCCTCTACAGTGATCACAATCCTCTAGTATATCTCCAAGCCATGAAGAACCACAACACAAGGCTCATGCATTGGGCTTTAAGACTGCAACCCTACTATTTCAGAATTAAATATATTGCCGGCAAAGAAAATATGTTGGCAGACTCTTTATCTAGAGTTTAACTATATTATTTAATTATATATATAAGGTTAGGATGTTAGGTTACTTGTGGTAACCCCTTCCATGCTCTTTTTTTTATCCCCTGGTGTGGGTTTTTTTTTAGTGAGGGGATGCGGGCTACCGTCCACCTGTGTCTTGGACCTAAGCTAGCCCGACTGTCTGCTGTCTCGCTCTGAGTTTAGGGTTTGGCTTTTTGTCATGAGAAAAGCTAAGCTCTATCTAAGAGTTGGATGGTTGAGAGGAAAGGCGGTCCCATTATTTTGTGCCATGGTGGCACGATTACCACTGGGAGGTGGCAGCCTAATCCTCAGCCTTCTCGGGGTGGGAGTGTGGCACGCAAAGAGTACGTAACCTTTACACCCAGGATAACAGGCCATTTGGACTCCTGGGTTGTAATAGATGTCATCACCGTGGAGGTGGTGGTGCATAACGAAGGCCTTCTGGAGGTGGCTATGGAGGCAGTGGGAGGGTCATGCAAATGGGCGGAGGCATTGTCAGACTCTGATGATGTCCTCATCCCGGCACAGAGGCCAGGCAAGAAGGTGTGGGCAGAGGTGGTATGGGGTGGCCCTAAGGGGCCAAGGGGTCTGGTGGCGGATACTGGAAGACCTCCAGTGTCTGGTAGTGTACATGGTGGTAGATGCCGGCAGGCATCTAAAGGCGGATCAGTGCCGACAGGGCACAAGGTATAGCTGGCTTGAAGTGTGTCTCAGTAAATGTAAATGGGTTGCAAGACAGAGTGAAGTGTATGTGGTTTGTGGGTTTTCTTCGTAGAGTGTGAGTTAGTACTGGATGGATTTCGGGTGTTTGTTGCACATTCAACTCGATTGAAAAGGGAGATCGCCATCCTTCTGCGAAAGACCAGCCCGTTTGTTGTGTATCGTAGTGAGGTAGGGGAGGAGGGGCGTTTCGTGCGAGTGGATGGGCTATGGATAGGGGTGAGGGTGGCGCTAGTGTGTGTATATGGGCCAGCAGAGGGGGATGGACGTGTCAAGACTGCCTTTGTGAGGGATGTGTTAGTGTACCACCTCTGGTTGCTTCCCCCCATGGCGGTTGTGGGGGGTGACTGGAACTGTGCGGTGAGAAGGAAAGATGTGGAGCCTCGAGGGGCTGGGTTTCACTCTATAGTGTTAGGGGATCTTTTGCGAGGGGCGGAGTTGCAGGATGTGGCTACGGGAGAGGCGTGGGAGGTGGAGCACGTTTGTGTGAGGAGGGTATGCTGCTTGTCTGGACCATTTGTATGTAACGCAGACTGCAAGGGTGGAAAGGGTGTGTGTGGTGGAAGTAGCATATTCAGATCATCGGGTGCTTTTCATTGAAGTGGGGTGGGACGGGTTGCCTAGGAGCATAGGAGTTTTTGAAAATTGAATGCTCGTCACCTTGCAGAAGGAGGGGAGGGGGGGGAGGGAGGGGTTTGTGCAATTGTGGAGGGAGTTGTGGTCAGGGATGGGGGATGTTGGGGATATGTTGGCGTGGTGGGATGGAGTGGCAAAGGAGAGGATCAGGGCGTATTGTGTTAGACAGGGCAAGGGGGAGGCTCAGATGACTTTTGGGCTTATAAGATATTTAGAGGGGCAGTTGCAGGATTGTTATGGGAGAGGGGTGGGGGCGGGGCTATCCTGCGGAGGAAATAGAGGGGCTGAAGCAACACATCAGGGAATTGCAGAATGAGAAGCTAAATGCAGTGCAGGTTAAGGGTGGGTTAGAAGAAGTTTTGTGGGGTGACAGGCCATCGGTGTGTGTTCTGCAGGGGCAGCGGAAGCATCAGTCGGCCACAGAGATGGAATGTTTGTTAGTGTAAGAGGAGGTCGGAGGGTTTCGTGTGGGGCAGGTGCTTTGTACGATGGAAGGGATGGGTTGTTATGCGGATGAAGGGTTCGGGACTTCTTTGAGGAGTGTAGGTGTGCAGGGGGAAGCGTTAGGGCAGTTAGGAAGGCATGTGGTCAATGTCCTGAGCAGGGGAAGCCGTATGGCACTGGGAGGGGACATTGAAAAAGGGGAGGTGTGGAGGGTATTATCGAGTATGGGTAGGGGTAAATCCCCGGGAATCAATGGTCTGCCATGTGAGTTTTACTTACAAAATTCGGACATACTTAAGGAGTTCTTGGTGAGGTTGTTGAATGAGATGAAAAAAAGGGGTGAGCTGGGGGTTTTGCAGGTGACGGCAGTGGTAGTCTTGGTCCAGAAGGTGGCCAGTCCGCACATGGTGAAGGACTATAGGGTTATTGCTTTACTGTGTGGAAATTATAAGTTATTCGCTAAAATATTGGGAATAGGTTGAAGTGTGTGATCAACAGGGTGGTGGCAGCGGACCAGTATGGGGTGCCGGGAAGGACCGTGTATGAAGGGCATGGGGTGATTTGGGGGTTTGTGGAGAGTGTGCAAGGGATGGAGGGTGGGGGAGTGTTGGCCTTATATTGGCGTGCAGCATATGATAGTGTCGAGAGAGAAGCATTGTGGTGGATAATGAGGAGGCAAGGGTTTGGGGATGAGATTGTGAGGTGAATGCAAACATTGTATTATGGGGTGGATGTTTGGGTGCAGGTGAATGGGAGGGTGGGGCAGTGGATCCCTATAGGTAGAGGTCTGTGGCAGGGATGTCCTTTATCCCAATTACTTTTTGCATGTTTGCAGGATCCATTTTTTGAGCGGTGGAGGTATGTGTGAGGGGGGGCGACAGGGGTGGGTAGGAAGAGGCGTGCCGGGAATTGTTGGCTATGTAGATGACACAACGATTCTTGTGCTGGAGGGGGAAGGTTTAGGAGGGGTGGGGAGGATTGTGGACCTGTTTGGAGATCGACTGGTATGAGGGTGAATGTAGAGAAGTCTAAGTTTATGGGGTTTGGGGATTGGGAGGGGAAGGTGGGAGGGGTAGGTAGTGGGAGGTGGGGTGTTGTGGATAAGGTCAAGATTTGTGGGATTGAGTATATGCAGGATGCACAGAAAGCTAGGATGGTTAATTCAGGGAGTGTCGTGGAGCAGGTGACTAGATGATTGGAAGGGTTGCAGCCAGGACATGTAACGCTTCATCAGCGGGTCATTGTAGTAAATGTCTTACTATATAGTAAAATTTGGCATGTGGTCGCTATGACCCATTGTTGCAGTCAGATATTGGGGTATTATTGAGGAGAGTCTTTAGGTTTATTTGGAGGTTGGGATGTGACTGGTTGCAGAGGGGGGTTGTGACTCTCCCAGTGCACAGAGGTGGGCTGAGGTTAATTAATTTAAAGAGTAGGATCATGGGTGTATATGTGAAGAGGGGGTTCCTCCGAGAGGGGGGTGTATAGGTGGTGGGCTGCACCTTTTGTATGAGGATATTAGAAGATGGTGGGGAGGGAAGGATTTACGTGTGTGTGAGGACATGATGCAGGTACTTATGTATGTTAGGGATGCGAAACACATGAGGGTGAGGGTTTTAGAGAAAGTGGTGGGGGAAAGGGAGGTGGCGACAGTGGAAGGAGCGTATCCAATGCATGCATGGGGGGATATTTGGGGTAGGTTGTGTAGGCTACGCATCTGGCCGCTGGGGCGGGAGATGTTCCGGTTCCTGCATGGTATCCTGCCATCAGGTACGGTTCTTAGAGACCGGAGGATTCGAGAGGAGGGCATCTGTGGGGTTTGTGGGGGTGAGGATACGGCCTTTCATGCAGTCTATTTCTGTGAACGATTGGGGGACTTACGGGAATAGATGGGGAGGGTAGTACGATGGGTGGGAGGGGGGATTTCGGTTTTGCGGGCTTTAAATTTGGATGTGGGAGGGGTGGGTATCCCTGTGCAGTGGGCACTTGGTTACCTTATTGTGGATTTTGTGTTTGTGTCGTGGGCTATGAGGAGTCAGGTGGAGGTGGGGTGCATAACAGAGTGTTGGCGGCAACCTTTTATCGTACGTTGTGTCGAAATCAGGTTCTTTATGGGATATGGTGGGAGCGGGATTTCCCTGTAAGCTATCGTGGTTTAACGGTGGGGGTCCTCTTGGGGATGTAAGAGGTGGAGGGGGTAAGGAGATGCAGCGGGCTGGTCTCCCCGGGGGGGGGGCTAGTGAGTGAGAGTATGTTTGGAACACCTATTATATGTTAACAAAGAGGATTGGTGTTTTATGGTGTGTAGGTTGAGAGAGTATTGGGTATGAGGTATGATGTTTTCTATGTGTGTTGTAGTGTAAGGATATATTGTGCTTCTTTAATTATGGAGAAGTGTTATGTGAGATTGTTCTTCATTGTATACTTGTGAATTAAACTCGTGTAACCTGTGTGTGCTTTTTATGACAAAATGGGGAAATTGCATTTTTATGTTAACAAGAGAAATGATGTTTTATGGTGTGTAGGTTGTGAGAGTATGAGTATGAGGTCTGAGGTTTTCTATGTGTGTTGTAGCATAAGCATATATTGTGCGACGTCTTCATAACATAGAGGTATAATGAAGGGCATTATGTTTTTAGACAAGTGTGCGCATTTTTATGGTCTGTGTTTATGGTGCTGGTTCTACCCCATAGGGTTAATGCAGTTGTTCAAATGCGATATGTTTATCGCAAATATACTTTTTTTCCATGTGTATATACCATAAAGTGGAATTGTGATGAGTGAACATTGCATGCCAGTATGGAGTAAGGTTTATGTTGTATGCATTGGGGTTGGTCACAAGGTTTCATAATTTTGTTTTTTACATTGAGGGGGGTTAGTGGAGGTAGGAGGCATGGTGCCAATACTATTGTATGCTGCAACCATTGTACTAGTTGCTCATGTATTTGTTGGTAGGCTGCTTGTTAGATAACCTTTGTGTTATGCATGGTGTCTTGTCTTTATGACCTGGTGTAGTGGCCGGTTGAGTTAATGTTTATACCACACACATTGTATCTTTTCTTGTGTACCTAACCATGTATGAATAGGTATGAGCGGGTTCTAATAACATTAATAATATGGCCTGGTGGCTAAAGCTCCCGCTTCACACACGGAGGGCCCGGGTTCGATTCTCGGCGAGTGGAAACATTTCGACACGTTTCCTTACACCTGTTGTCCTGTTCACCTAGCAGCAAATAGGTACCTGGGTGTTAGTCGACTGGTGTGGGTCGCATCCTGGGGGACAAGATTAAGGACCACAATGGAAATAAGTTAGACAGTCCTCGATGACGCACTGACTTTCTTGGGTTATCCTGGGTGGCTAACCCTCCGGGGTTAAAAATCCGAACGAAATCTTATCTTATCTTATGGTATAGATTATTTTCCCTTTTATAGTTAATGTTCAGTTGTTTATATGCGTTATGTTTATTGTGAGTGTAATGTTTATCCTTTGTGTTATGGTTTATATGTATTTCGGCCTTGGTCACAGTGTATCATATTCTTGTTATGTCGTGTATAAAAAATAATAAAAAAAAATCCCCAAGTTTTCGCAAAAATATACAGCATGAAACACTGTCTCCTCTTCCCCACAATGTAAACAAGTGCCATCACCTACATATCCCATTCGATATAGCACCGACCTTGAAGCTAGAATTCCCATAAAAAACCTATATACCACTTCACGAATCCTCGGCTTTAATCTAATCTTCCTAAAATCTTCCCAAATGCCCCTCTAATCATACATTGGATATGTAGCTACACCCTGTAGCACCCCACCCTGCCTATCTGTTCTCCCCAGCTTAGTGACCCTTACTTTTCTTGCATCCCGTATTGTCAACAAATTATGCACCATATCTTCACACACCAATAACGCCTTCCCCTTCCACCATTTCCTCACATCCTCCATGACCTCTCCCACCCTTATACCTTTCTCCCCTCCCGCCCTCAGGTACTGCTGCTTCACATACACTGCCTTCACTCGTGTGTCCAAAGGTATAAGACCCAGTCCACCCTGCTGCATGCCCGTCATCTCCTCCTCCTCCCTTAGCCATGGCCTACCATAACCCCACACATACCTCAAAACCACCCTCTCCAGTTCCTGAATATCACACGACCTCAGTGGATATACTTCTGCTACTCCCCACACTTTACAATACACAAGTGTGTTTACTACCACCACCCTCTGCTGCAATGTTATATCCCCGGCCCTCCACCGTTACATCCTGCTGATCGCTCTACTCACAGCATCCTTTGAGTTTATTTTCTGTGCCTCCCCAGCATCTGCCATGTACACAACCCTGCAGATCTTGATTCTATCCACTACATTCCACCCATACAGTTCTCTCCACCCCCCCCTCCGTACCTACTTCCAATAACTTTGACTTTGCCCCATTAACCCTCATCCCTGTCGCCCCATCAAAGATCTTGATTATATGTCCCACATTCCCCAATCCTCTTTCCCCTCCCACCAAAACTGTGGTGTCATCCACATACCCCACAATTCCACATCTGCCAGGACCCTCCTCTCCCCTTTCCCACACTCCTTTCTCTATAAGCCTATAAAATGGGTCTTGCATGCATGCAAAAAGGATTTGAGACAAGGGACAACCTTGTCGCAAACCCTTCCCCATCTGCACTGGCAAACCTAGCTTCCCATTAACCTGTACTCTGACCCTCGCAGGCGCATACAAAGTAGTTGCCCATCGCACAATCTCATCCCCAAAACCCTGTTTTTGTAAAATATCCCACAACATACGTCTATTCACACGGTCATAAGCCTGCTACCAATCAATCCCCAAGATTCCCCCCTTTGTCTACCCTCCACAAAATCCCTAATTCTCCCATGCCCCTCACACACACTTCGACCTGGGATCCCACACTGTCCTCTATGTAGTACACGGTCAAGCACCTTTTTCATGCGATTACCTAAAACCTTCGCGAAAATTTTATAATCAGCACACGTGAGGGAGATCGCCCTATAGGCAGCCAGGGTTTCCCCCCCTCCTTTGTTAACCAAAACAACTACCCCCGTGCCCTGCGATTCCCCCAAGGTTCCCCCGTCCTTCATACAGTTAAGCATCGAGACCAGACATTCCTTTAGACAATCCTAATGTGTAATATAAAAATCGTTAGGAATTCCATCAATCCCCAGTGCCTTTCCCCTACTCAAACTCATTACCGCCTCCCCCACCTCCTCCTTGCTGATTCTACCCTCTATCATCTCTCTCTCCTCCTTCCTTAAAATGCCTTGAATTCCCTCCCTATAATCTTTCTCTCCCTCCCTCCACCCTCCCCCTGCTTAAAATTCTCCCTAAACCAATAATCTGCATAATTACTCATTCCATCTGTGGTTGTAAGTTCCTGCCCCACCCTATAGCCCCCCACCCCTTGACTCACTTCTAATCCCATAATCGTAGTTATCTTCTGCCTTTCCCTAAATCTCCTCAAAATGCATCCTGATGGTTTGTCTCCCCATAGGACCTCCTCTAAACCTTCCCTTACACGTAACATATCAAAACGAGAATTTTGTATATTACCTGGAGTTTACCTGGAGAGAGTTCCGGGGGTCAACGCCCCCGCGGCCCGGTCTGTGACCAGGCCTCCTGGTGGATCAGAGCCTGATCAACCAGGCTGTTGCTGCTGGCTGCACGCAAACCAACGTACGAGCCACAGCCCGGCTGGTCAGGAACCGACTTTAGGTGCTTGTCCAGTGCCAGCTTGAAGACTGCCAGGGGTCTGTTGGTAATCCCCCTTATGTATGCTGGGAGGCAGTTGAACAGTCTCGGGCCCCTGACACTTATTGTATGGTCTCTTAACGTGCTAGTGACACCCCTGCTTTTCATTGGGGGGATGTTGCATCGTCTGCCAAGTCTTTTGCTTTCGTAGTGAGTGATTTTCGTGTGCAAGTTCGGTACTAGTCCCTCTAGGATTTTCCAGGTGTATATAATCATGAATCTCTCCCGCCTGCGTTCCAGGGAATACAGTTTTAGGAACCTCAAGCGCTCCCAGTAATTGAGGTGTTTTATCTCCGTTATGCGCGCCGTGAAGGTTCTCTGTATCCCTCAATCTTCCCCTTAAAACCTCTATTTCCCCATCTCTAGCCTCCCCACACCCTTCATAAAAATCATTGAGCTGCCCCTCAAAATATTTTTGTAAACCAAACCTCCACCGTGCCTCATCCAGTCCTCTATGCTGATAATACTTAAGGAATGCAAGATGGAGCTTAGTCAGCCATTAACGAGTGTATTCAATGCGTCCATCCTTACCAGTGTTGTGCCAGAGATGTGGAAGACGGCTAATGTGGTTCCTATATTCAAATCAGGGGATAAGTCCACTCCTTCAAATTACCGTCCAATAAGCCTGACATCTATAGTGGGCAAGTTATTAGAATCAATTATAGCTGACATTATCAGAAGTCACCTTGAAGAGCATAACTTGATAAATGAATCTCAGCATGGATTCACGAGAGGTCGTTCCTGCCTGACAAACTTACTGACGTTCTTCAATAGAACATTTGAGGCAGTTGACAGTGATAAGGAATATGATATTGTTTATTTGGATTTTAGTAAAGCCTTCGACAGAGTACCTCACAAGAGACTCTTAAGAAAAGTGGCAGCTCATGGTATAGGAGGTAAAGTTCTAGCATGGATTGGGCATGGCTTACCAATAGAAAGCAGAGAGTTACCATTAATGGAGTGAAATCTGAATGGGGATTAGTCACTAGTGGCGTTCCACAAGGATCAGTTTTAGGCCCTCTCTTGTTCATAATTTACATTAATGACCTTGATGAAGGGATTACTAGTGACATGAGTAAGTTTGCTGATGATACAAAGATAGGCCGTATAATTCACTCTGAGGAGGATATCAATGAACTCCAGGACGATTTGAACAAATTAATGTCTTGGTCTGAGAAATGGCAGATGAAGTTTAATGTGGATAAGTGTAAGGTACTTGCCCTTGGTAATGAAAATAACCCTCGAAGCTATAATCTAGGTGAAGTAGAGCTTGGTCATACAGAATGCGAAAAAGACTTGGGAGTCATGGTAAGCAGAAATCTAAAGCCAAGACAGCAGTGCCTCAGTGTGCGCAACAAGGCCAACAGATTACTTGGATTTATCTCAAGAAGTATAAGTAACAGAAGTCCAAAAGTTATTTTACAGCTCTATACATCACTAGTGAGGCCTCATTTAGATTATGCTGCTCAGTTTTGGTCCCCTTACTACAGGATGGACATAGACTCATTAGAGAACATACAGAGAAGAATGACTAAAATGATTTACTGTGTAAGGAACCTCCCGTATGAAGATAGACTTAAAGCCTTAAATCTCCACTCTCTGGAGAGGCGTAGAATGAGGGGAGATATCATTGAAGTGTATAAGTGGATGATGGGCATAAATAAGGGAGACATTAATAAAGTACTGAGGGTGTCGAACCAGGTAAGAACCAGGAATAATGGATTTAAGTTGGATAAATTTAGATTTAGAAAGGACATAGGTAAGTACTGGTTTTCTAACAGAGTTGTAGATGCGTGGAACAGTCTTCCCAGTGGGGTGATAGAGGTTAGGACCTTGGGTAGCTTTAAGAAGAAACTGGACAAATATATGAGTGGGAGGGGCTGGGTTTGATTGGTGTCAAGGGGTACGGGAGTTATTTCTTGAGTAGCTTTAGGTAGATGTCGTTTTGATAAGGACCTGCCTCGTATGGGCCAGTAGGCCTTCTGCAGTGTTCCTACATTCTTATGTTCTTATGTAATTTGCAATTTAGCATACTTCCCCCACCATTCCAATACATCCTCCTCTTTGTTGCATGCCTCCAAGAGGTGCCACCACCATTCTCTAAAAACCAACCCCTCCCCCTCCCCCTGAAGTAACCTCACATTCAGTTTTCAATAACCCACATACCTACGAACCATCCCGTCCCATGCCACCTCTGCCAAAACGGCTCGATGGTCCGAAAAACCTAACTAAATCGTCGTTACACTGTCTATTGTAATCTCTCAAGTTATATATATACGGTCCAACCTAGCTGCATAACCCCTCCTCATAAACGTGTGCTCCACTCTCCACCCATCTCCCCTGACTATGTAAAAAACCCAGCATCCCTCAAGGAATCCCTCAACACCCCAAGCACACACCCTGCACCTCTTGGTTCCACATCCTTATTTCTGATTACACAGTTCCAATCCCCTCCTACTGTAGAAACCATGGGTAAACCCCGCAAGTAGAAAAGCAAAACCTCCCTTACAAAAGTCACCTTTACCCTTATATTGCAATCAGCCGGCATATATATCCCTAGAAAACACACTCTAAACTCCCCCGATAGCCCCTCCACCCTCATCACCCTCCCCTCCCCCCTTCTTCCCACACGAGCACTTGGAATGGGCTGGATTCCCTCACTGCCACTGCCACCCCCACCCTTTAATTTCCCTGAGCTGCCTGCATACATCCTAAAACCTTTCAGCCTCAACTCTCTACCACATTTAAAATTGTGTTCTTGAATAAAACACACATCAACATTAAAACTCCTCAAAACATCCTCCAACCATACACGTTTTACATGAGCCCTAAGACCATTCACATTTATCGTTAGACACTTAAAGATTCAGAAAGGGGGGCTTTTCTCTATGTTTCTGTGGCCTGTCCATTACACTTTTTGCTGTGCCTGTTTTTTCCCGTGCACTCTTGCCCACCTGGAACCCCTCCCCCCTGCCCCTTCTTAGTCACTCCCGTCCAACTCTTCTTACCAGTACGCTGAGCTGGAGTAATACACTTGTCATCAGACGAGTCAGAGTCAGAGTCTGGCATGTTGCACCTGCAACATGCCAGACTCTGATTCCTGAGGCCCCGGGACCCGTTCACTCAGGTCTTCCTCAGCCATCAGAATTCTCCCGTCTACAGGAGGGATCTCCTCCGCTGGCTCGTCCAGAAAAGACTTGATTATTTCCTGCAGGGGTTCAGGTAAAACCTGTATGTCTCCGGCCTCCCCCACCCCACCAGGGTCTGCCTGTGTGGGAACGTCCGAAGCCACTGGTAACGTCACACAAATTTCTCCCGCTTCCTCCACTTCTTCTGCCCAATTACCTTTACCTACTACTCTCACAACCTCAGGCAAAGATGCCACCTGAGACTCTGTAACAACTGGCAGGTCCAAAGACCTCGGCGCTGATGCCCTACCAAACCCAGCCGCCATGTGGTCATAAGTGCCACACAGGCGACACGTCTTGCATTGTCCTGCGTGGGTCACAAACACCTGTGTCCTGAAATCCTCCAGGACAACATACAATGGAATAGGTCATCTCAAAGTCATGTTAATGGTGTAGGATCCTGCAGGCAGCCCTGCATAGCTTCCATCCGTCCATCGACCCAAAGTCATAGCATGCACTTCACCATATCGTTGAAAAGCCTCTCTAATATCCACTTCATCTACTTCAAAAGGGACATTTCGTATCCTCACCCAGGTGTAATATTTTGAGGCATCCCTCAGGCGTGCCTCCAGTCCAGATGAAACGAAAATGGACTTCTCCTGGTATCTTGTCACCGTCCTTTCATAAGCCTCTACATTGCAGAACTTTATGAAGATTCGTGAAGAGCCATTAAGCACTATTCCATGTAGTTCATCGTTGTCAATATTAAACGTGTCCCGTATGATTGTTGGCAATAAGACAGAGGCGTTCGTCAGATAAACTGTTCCTTTAACTAGGTCAACACACAGTGTTGCTCCTCCTGCGGTAACTGGTCGCCATCTTGGTGAAAACAGGAAGTTGCGCAAACAGAGAAAGCAGGAGCTTTTGTGCAGCACGTCCACACGGCCCGAGAGTGATGAGGACATTGATAAAAAAAAAAAAAAACATAAAAGTAAGGGTCAGTAAGCTGGGGAGAACAGACAGGCAGGGTGGGGTGCTACAGGGTGTAGCTACATATCTGATGTACGATTCGGGGGGCATTTGGGAAGATTTTAGGAAGATTAGATTAAAGCCGAGGGTTCGTGAAGTGGTATATAGGTTTTTTATGAGAATTCTAGCTTCAAGGTCGGTGCTATACCGAATGGGATATGTAGGTGATGGCCCTTGTTTACATTGTGGGGAAGAGGAGACAGCGTTTCGTGCTGTATATTTTTGCGAAAACTTGGGGATTGTAAGGAAATGGTTAGCGAGGGTCCTGGGTATAGTGGGGGGGAGGGGGAAGAAGCATTTCGACTTTGAGGGCTTTGCTTTTTGACGTGGGTGGGGTTTCCAAGGACATTCGGAGGGCAGTGATGTATGTGGTGGCAGATTTTTTGTATGTGTCTTGGGGCATGAGGGAGGTGGGGGGTGAGTGCAGGGTGCGGGCGCTTGCGGCGAGTGTGTATCGAACGGTTTGCAGGAATAGGCTATTATATGGGAGGTTGTGTGTAAATAGTTTTCCTTTGGGTTATCGTAATCTGACGGTAGGTGAAATGTTAAGGTTGGGTGTAGGTTAGAGCTGGAATGGTTTGTTTTCCCGTGGAGAGTGAATGTGGAAAGTGTGTGTGGTAGTGGTGTATGTGTGTGTACAGTCTTCAAGTATGAGGAGGGGCATAGGGGGGGTGAACTGAAGACATACGGCTAATAGCCTGGGGTTCTGACTTAATGACTTTAGGTAAGGATGTGAGTATGAATAAGGAGAGTGAGGTTGGTATAGTGTCAGGGGATGGCAGGGGGAGGGGGCTTTCTGAGGTGTCTTGGACCTGGATGTTGGTTTTTTATGATGTGGAAGAATCTGGTTAATATAATTGACTACAGGAATTTGTAATAAACAATTTGATTATGGCGATACCGGTGTTAGAAAATAAACTGTTTACATGTTTATATCATGTATTTGATGTTTAATTTGCTTTATGTAGCTTTTTTTTTTTCATATGCTTATGTAATGTTATTTTGCTTACTTTTGGAAAGCTTCATATATGTGTTAGGGTTAACACATTATATCGTGCACTCTTGTAGTCCAAAATCAGGTTTGGTTTTTTCTCAGGTAGGGTGAGGAGGTCTGACTGGGGTAGGAGGGTGTTGAATTTTGAAGGATGTGACGGTATCACTCACATTATGCTCTTTTGAGCTGGTACCATATGATGTCAAGTCATGGTAATGAATAACAGGTTTCACTTTGGTTTTTAGTTGTACAAGAATATGTATCAAATTTCTCTCCGAGTTAGTTTTTTGTTTGTGTTTTTCTTTAGACTTTTTTGTTACATGATAGTATAATTTTCATGAGGAGATTTTTTTTTGTCTGCGTACACGCAGAGTTAAAATGTGCAGTGTGACACTGTTTGCTCTTATATAGTATGTGACGATCCGATACTGTGTTCTTGTATTAATATCATTTGTGATGTGAGAATAACAGTCGGTTTTTATAACTATTGTGATGTAGGTAACAAAATGAACAATGGTGAGATGTTGTACAATATTGTGAAATGGGGTTAAAAGGGGTGGTAGGGGTTTTACTGTTTGATTTTTCACTGACTGCCTTTCTTCAGTGTGTATAATGTAATTTAGCAGCTGGGAAGGGGTAAGAGGTTTGTTTTTTATTTTCATTAATTACACGTTTTTTTTTTTATTAAATGGCTTTAGTATTAAAGGCATAATGCATCTATAAGTTTGCGTGAAGTGTATATATTAGACATATTACTGAATCTAACATTGTAAAAATTTTATATTTAGTAAGATGTTTTCGACGTTTTATATTGTGTAAAAGTTATTGTTGGTCCATTTTTTTTGGACAAATTTTGATATTTTGTACATAGTGTATTCTGTTAGTTTTTTATATATAAATTTTATGAAATGTAAGTTGATAAATGCTAAGATCTAAGTTAGTTTGTATGTACTAACTGTCAATAAATAACATGATTCTTTTTTATTTAGGTTATAAACGTTGTCATGTCAAGTATATATATACACATTGTTTCAGGCTAAGTATATACAAAGGCGGGTTGCCACTATTATGTGGCCGCCAGGGTTTACCATCCTGCACAATGAAGGGGTTTGAGTGAGGGCTACTAGTGTGTAAAAGTTTTTAGTTCAGTTGGTTAGGTATATTTTGTGGTGAGATTATAATTGTGTAAGTTTTGTTTTTGGTCTATTTTTTGGACAAAAACAGCTTTTATGTGTATATTTTGTACTATGTATGTTTTTAAATAAAATATAAAAAAAAATATGCCTTTTTATTCTTTTTAATTCTAGTGTAGTTTTGAGAAAGATTAGTATGAACAACATGCAGTTGACGTTGTACATCATAATATTTGCACAGTTTAAGTAACTAACACTGAATTGTTATAGGCTGAAGGATTAGCAAATTTTTTCTGTTGAGAGTAGCGTAAGTACATACAGGAAACATTAGGTTTAAGACTAAGATCTTGTGTTCATCTGACTCGCCTCTTTTTTGAGACGATTCACGCGCGTTCACACGAAACGCAGCGTTTGACATGAGGTGAGGGGTCTCTTGTTCACCTAAATCTCATATTGTTTGACATGAGGGTCATGTGTTCACCGGAAGACGACCTGATTACGATGATTCTCTTGTCTTCACCTGGATCAAAGGGTGTTTTATGATGATCGTCTTGTCTTCGCCTTGATCAAATGGTGTTTACGAGACGAAGATGCTTTGCTTACTTAGCTCAGTGTATTAATGTTGCTAAAATTTACGACACTATGTTAGGTAAAAGGACACAAGTGCAACTAATGTCACATTAGTTGCACTTGTGTCCTTTTACCTAACACACTTAGATCACAACATGTCCGAGACGAAGTTCATGTGTTCATCTAATTCAGTGAGAGTTTGCATCAAAATTCTTGTATTCATTTGAATCACAGGGAGTTTGAGACAAGGAGCTTATGATCACGTGGATCACTGAGTGTTTGAGACAAGTGTCTGATGATCACCTGGATCATTTCATACTGAAGAAAAGTCTTGTGTTCACCTTAATCACCGCGTGTTCGAGACTAAAGTTCACGTGTATAACTGCGTGTTTTAGACAACGTTCTTATGAACCTCTGTATCACCACGTATTTAAGGTCTTGTGTTTACCTGTTTACCTAGATCACCAGGTGTTTGAGAAGAGGGTCTTGGGTTCACCTGGATCACCAGGTGTTCCAGAAGAGTGTCTTGTGTTGCCCTGGATCACCAGGTGTTCCAGAAGAGTGTCTTGTGTTGTCCTGGATCACTAAGTGTTCCAGAAGTGGGTTTTGTGGTCTCCTGAGTCACCAGCTGTTTGAGACAAAAGGGCACCAGCGTAAACTAAATAAATTGTAGAGAGAGAGAAAAAGGAAATGTTATCGTGTGATGCTTTTTGTGTACACTTGTAAAGTGCTAATTGACGAGCATCGAACAGCAACGCCACTTATTAAATTAAGTGAAATACTGTGGTAGAGAATGGATTACACGAGGTAATCTTGTTGCTGCAGTTAGTGCTATGTCACTGCAAACACTGTTAAATAAGTAATCATTCAAATTCATTTACCACAACAAACACAAAAAAAATACATTTAAAATCATTTTGTAACAAGCAATGCGTATTGTTAGCTTCTATTGCGCTTTTTTATTACTAATTTTAATTGGAATCGTGTTTCTATCTATTATTCGGGCATTTATTGGCGTTATTAATAAAACAGAATTGGTGGTACAAAGCAAGCACGAGTGTTTGGGCAGTATTGGTAATATCCCGAGTGAATATCATACTGGTAATTGCCAAAGCTATGAACAGTGAAAAGCAATTATGCCACTAAAAATCTTTGTGTGGTATATGCGGCCTTTGAAAACATTCAACATATATGTTGTCATGAAAGTACAGACAGGCGGAAACTCAATGGGAACATAAACCATGAAAAAATTAAAGGGAGATTGAGAAAAATATGGATAAAAATAGTGTTTTCAAAATTTCCCTTTGAATCATGTTATAAAACACGATGTTAATGGAACCGGTGTGTGATCTTTGTTAAATAAATGTAACTGTTACTTTCTTCCACTTCCTTGTAATTATTTTGTCGTTATATTACATATTGAATACGTTTAGCATTTATTGAATTAAGTGCATTTACAAAATTTAGTTCATTAATATATTTCTCAATTTTTAATGTTATTTTGTCAGTAAGCTTAATTATTCTCTGTGATCAACTCTAACAGCTTTAATATTCGCCATCACTTCTCCTGTAAGACGAAGGAAATCAGTAATATTAGCTGCATTTTCCCATTTTCCTGGAAGAGTTCTTACAACTCCTTAAGAACAGTGTTCAACAATTTTTTCCTCTTACCTTATCCCAAATATATTTAAATTATCGCTTTATTAAATAAAATACTTTAACAAGCTCCTGCTTGTACTTGGTCATGACATCGACTGGTTTTTCCTCTCCTCACCACACACCAACTTTCTACAATGACATCATCTATTTTTCATTCTAAACATAAGAACATAAGAAAGAAGGAACACTGCAGCAGGCCTACTGACCCGTGCGAAGCAAGGCCATGTTACCCACCGGCTTAACCCAATGACCCACCTAGTCAGGTCACTTCCACTTAAGGAAGGAGCACCGCATCATACCTAGTAGCACAAACTAGTCAGGTCCAACTCACACCCACCCACACCCACTCATGTATTTATCTAACCTATTTTTAAAACTACACAACGTTTTAGCCTCAATAACTGTACTAGGGAGTTTGTTCCACTCATCCACAACTCTTTTACCAAAACTTTCCTATATCCTTCCTGAATCTGAATTTTTCCAGCTTGAAACCATTGCTGCGAGTCCTGTCTTGGCTGGAAATTTTCATCCCCTTTACTTATTCCTGTTTTCCATTAATACACCTCGATCATGTTCCCCACTAATTCCACGGCTTTCGAGAGAGTGAAGATTCAGGGCCTTCAGTCTATCCTCATAGAGAAGATTTCTGATACACTGGATCCCCCTTTGTACGTTTTCCAGTGCATTTATATCCATTCTGTAATACGGTGACCAGAAATGTGCAGCATAATCTAAATTAAGAAGGAGGTTCTACTTCTTCAGGAGGAAAATAGGAGGCTGAAGCTTCATTTAGATGGGTTTGGGAGTGAGTGTGAGATGGTTGTAGCTGGTAAGGAGGTAAAAGTTACCAGCAGTGATTTGGAGAGTGGCAGCCACTTTAAGTGGCAAATGGTTCAAAATTCAGGAAGAAGGATGATAAGGAAGGTTAATAGAGAAGATGTGAAGGTACGAAATCAATTCTCTGTTCTCCAGGGCGAGTGTACTTCACTGGTTAGTGAGGTTAAAGGTACCACTGACTCCCCTGCTTATCAAGGTAAGAATATTCTAATTGTGGGAGATTCTCAGGTAAGATATATGGACAGTGCTTTTTGTAACAGAGATAGAAAGGTCAGACAGAGGGTGTGCTTCCCAGGATCTGGTGTTGATGACATAGCAGGTTGGATAATATTATGTCAGGTAATGGGAGCAAGCCCATTATCTGTCTTAGTGCTGTTGGAAATGACATCAGAAAGGGCAGGAGACAGGAGCTGCTCGATAAGTATAGGTTAGCCATAGAGGTAGTTAGGTCTAAGGGAGGGATCCCAGTCATATGTAGCATCATGCCTGGAAATGGAGTGGGCAATGAATGAATGTCTAGGCAATTGATATAATTGCTGGCTAGATAGGTACTGCAAGGAACTTGCAGTCCCATTCACTGATAATTGGGACAAATTCTATGGCAAACGTGATATGTATGCTTGATTTTGTTCTTGCCAACAAAGAATCACTAATTAATAATCTTGAGGTTAATGATGACCTTGGGGAAAGTGACCACCGATCACTTAGTTTTAATGTATCATGGAATTAGTCAGATAACTGCAATCAAATCTCTGTCCCCGACTTCCGCTTGGCCGATTTCAAGGCACTGAGAAATTACTGGGGTGGGCTAAATTGGGATGACCTGACTATGGGTCAGGTTGGTGGTGTTGGTTGCCAATATGACTTTTACAGAGCATAGTTCTAGCTGCCCAGACAACTTTTGTTCCGAGTAGGGAAATTAGATGTAATAAAAATGATCCCAGATGGATGAACAATAGATTAAAACATCTCATTTGTTACAAGAGAGGTATATATAGGCGTATCAAAAGAGGGGAAGGGCAGTTAAGAAATCAATATATTCAATTAAAGAGAGAAAAAAAATAAGAAAAGCTAAAAGGGATTATGAGGCTAAAGTCGCAAGGGACTCGAAGACTAATCCAAAAGGATTTTTTCAGGTATACAGAAGTAAGATTAAGGACAAGATAGGCCCACTTAAGAGTAACTCTGGTCAGATCACTGACAGTGGAAAGGATATGTGTGAAATTTTCATTACTACTTCCTCTCAGTTTTTACCCAGGAAGATACTAGCAAAACTTCAGAAATAATAAGCTATGTAGAACAGGATGATAAACTATGCACGATTAGGGTAACTAGTGACATGGTCCTCAGACAAATAGAGAAATTAAAACCTAACAAATCCCCAGGTCCTGATGAACTGTTTGCAAGTGTTTTAAAGGAATGTGAAGAGGAACTTAGCAAATCTTTGGCTAATCTTTTCAGCATATCAATATAATAATTGCCGAGGCAATTCATAGCCATCTTGAAAGGCATAAATTGATTAATGAATCTCAACACGGTTTTACTAACTTTTTTCAATAAAGTATTTGAGGAAGTAGATCATGGTATTGAATATGATATTGTGTATATGCACTTCAGTAAGGCTTTTGATAGAGTTCCATATCAGAAGCTACTGAGGAAACTTAGGCACACTGAATAGGAGAAATTTTTTCCTGGGTAGAGGCATGGTTGACAAATAGGCAGCAGAGAGTTTGCATAAATAAGGAGAAATCAGAATGGGGGGACGTCACAAGCGGTGTTCCTCAGGGGTCAGTGTTGGGTCCCTTGTTGTTCCCAGTTTACATAAACGACATAGATGAGGGAATAAATAGCGACATAAGCAAATTTGCTGATGACACCAAATTAGGCCATCCAATTCATTCTAATGAGGACATTAGAGCACTCCAGGATGATTTGAATTGACTGATGCAATGGTCGGAGAAGTGGCAGATGCAGTTTAATATAGGCAAATGCAAAGTTTTAAATGTTGGAAAGGATAATAACCATGCCACATACTATAAACTAAATAATGTAGATCTTAATATTACTGATTGTGAAAAGGATTTAGGAGTTCTGGTTAGCAGTAATCTAAAACCAAGACAACAGTGCATAAGCGTTCATCTAACATCACAGAAAATAGTGTTACTGGTGTCGGCAAGCATAATATTTCTTTTGTGTTCATTCAGACCTTCGGAATGAGAGGACAGTTTCTGCAAAATATTGATTATGACAAGAAGAGCAGGAAATAGAGGTAAAGTAGACTCAGGAGGCATCAGCAGCAGGAGAGGTGCGAACTAGAGAACTGCGAAGGATGTTATCTGGCGAGAAGTAATTTTGATGTCTAAGGAGCAGAGAAAGTTGTTGAGATTAGAAAGACCGGAAATATAGGAAGTCAAAGAACAGGAGATTTCACAGGAGTGAAGAGTTTGGAGAGAAAAAGTGCATTTAGCACGTGAGAAGGCAGAGTTTATGAAATCAGATGGGTAGCCAAGACGAAAGAACGACGAACCTCCTAGCACTCATTGAATCACTAAAGACACCCTTCTCCTGCATTATTCTTACTGAGACCTGGCTTAAGCAGGACACAATAGATATCTACCCTCTACCAGGATACACAGCAATTCACAACTGCAGACCAAACCAAGTTGGGGGTGGTATTGCAATCTATTACTCTAACCAATTATCTTGTATTAGCACCACTTGCTTTAGTGATGAATATGGGGAATACATTTTTGCTAATTTTACTGTAAAAAACCTTAAGACGCCTATAACAATCGGTGCCATTTACCGGATACCTCACACAAACATCCCAAATTTCAGTGAGAAATTAAAGTCACTAATAACAAACAGACAAATGAATAAGCACCACCTTCTCTTAGCTGGAGACTTCAACATCAACCTTGGCTTACTAGATGATCAGCCTGTAACTGATTTCATCAACAATATGAACAACACACTTCTCATACCAACAATAACTATACCAACCAGGCTCACTGAGACAAGTGCAACCATAATAGACCACATATGGACCAATATACTAGCCCCCCTTAAATCAGGGATAATCACAGATAGCACTACAGACCACTACCCTACCTTCCTCCTGACAAACATTAGTAAACCACCACTTGAATACAACAAAGTCTCATTTAGACTCCATGACAAGGCCTCAGTAAGGAAGTTCACAGCTGACCTAGAGACTGTTGACTGGCCTACAGAATTCTCCAAGGCCAATGGTATTGATGACTGGACAGACATTTTTCTTAACAAATTACTTAGACTATACAACAAACATTGTCCTATAAAAACAAAACAGATCACAAACAAACGGCTTGGTTGCCCATGGTTATCCAGCACCATTCTGAAATCCATTGACAAGAAACACCAATATGAAATGCAATATAGACAGGGCTTAATACACAAAGATATTCTTAAACACTATTCATCAGCTCTCACCAAAGTAATAAAGAAAGCCAAACAACTATATTACTCCAGTAGATTCACAGACACTAGAGGAGATATAAAAAAGACCTGGAAAACACTCTCTCAGATTCTAGGGACCCACAAACTGAGAAAAACCAAGAATATTGTCCTAACTAAACCTAATGAAACACCACTACATCCCACTGACACAGCTAACAAGATAAACGACTTCTCAACCATAGGATCTAATCTCGCCAGTAAAATCCCACATACCAATGCCCATGCCAGGGACTACCTAGATGGGAATTTCCCTAATTCCTTCTATCTTGCACCAACTGAGCCCACGGAAGTCACCAAGATTATAAAGTCACTTAAAAATAACTCGGGGAATCTGTCTCATGTCCCACCATTACTGTACAAGCGAGCGGCCCATGTCCTTTCGCATGCTATTTCATTACTTTTTAACAAGTCACTAGAGACTAGCACCCTCCCGAAACTACTCAAGATGGCAAGGGTTACACCAATACATAAAGGTGGTGACCCTACAGACTTAAACAACTATAGGCCAATATCTAACTTACTATTGCTATCCAAAATCTTTGAGAAACTCGTGCACAGGAGACTGTATTCATTTATAACGGCTCAAAACATACTCAACCCCTGCCAATTTGGATTCAGGAAAAATAAAAGCACTAATGATGCAATCATAAAAATGCTAGATCTGCTTTACACAGCATTGGAAAATAAGGAATATCCACTAGGAATTTTTATTGACCTAAGAAAAGCTTTTGACACAGTAGACCACGACATCCTACTCCACAAACTTGATCATTATGGTATAAGAAGCCATGCGCTTGCTTATTTCAAATCTTACGTTACTAATAGGTATCAGTATGTCACCATTAAAGACACAGCATCAACAACACGGCCACTTGATTCTGGAGTTCCGCAGGGAAGTGTCCTTGGTCCCCTGCTCTTCCTCATATACATCAATGACCTTCCAAACGTATCCCAACACCTGAAACCCATTCTCTTTGCTGACGACACGACTTATGTCATCTCTCACCCTAATCTTGCCACCCTCAACACCATTGTGAACGAGGAGCTGATCAAAATATCGACTTGGATGACAGCCAATAAACTTACGCTTAACACTGACAAAACCTACTATATTATGTTTGGTAGCAGAGCAGGAGATGCACAAATTAACATTAAGATTGACAACACTCTAATTACCAGAAATAATGGGGGCAAATTCCTAGGCTTATACCTTGACAACAACCTGAATTTCAGCACCCATATCCAGCATATAACCAAAAAAGTATCGAAAACGGTTGGGATCCTCTCCAAGATACGATACTATGTGCCGCAAAATGCCCTTCTCACACTATACCACTCACTTATTTATCCATACCTCACCTATGCTATTTGTGCTTGGGGATCAACTGCAGCAACACACCTAAAGCCAATAATAACCCAACAAAAAGCTGCAGTAAGAATAATCACTAAATCCCATCCCTGGCAACACACCCCCCCCACTCTTCATAGATCTAAACTTACTCCCTGTTCAGTACATCCACACTTACTACTGTGCAATCTACATCTACAGGGCCTTAACTCTAATATCAACCTTGACCTAAAACGCTTTCTTGATAGTTTGTGACAGAACCACAGGCATAACACCAGACACAAACATCTCTACGACTTTCCCCGTGTCCGACTAAACCTTTACAAAAATTCAATGTATGTCAAAGGCCCTAAAATCTGGAATACCCTACCTGAGAACTCTAGAACTGCAGACACATTCATCACCTTCAAAACTACCATTAAAAACATCTTATCTCCCTGATACACCCCGTCAACTAACTACACGAATACACCTGGTGGTTCACACTTACACTCACTCACTCATTTGATCATAAACAGAAATATAATCTCAATCTTAAAATAATGAATCCTGTGATACTCCAATACTGAAACTATGTACTGTGCCAAAACAAAAGCATTCACATTGCTAAACTCACAAACTAGTATTTAGTCACTTAGCCATAATACCAACTTACCTCATAATTTGTAATATTTTACAATTAAGAATAAAACTAAGTCTGCCCGAAATGCCTAGCCATGCTAAGCATTCTAGTGGTACACTCTGTAATCACTATTTTACTACATGTAAACCACACAATAACCAAATTTCTGTAAACTCAGCATTGTAATCCTTATAGAGAATAAACTTTGAATTTGAATTTGAATTGAGGGTTACAAATGCAGAGGCGACGGAGAAGAAAATAAATAAGAACACTCTTCTTGATAGATGGAACATAATGAGAAAATTGGTGTATATCACCACCACAACTACCAATACTACCACCGCCAGCACCACCACCACCACCACTTCCACCACCACTACTACCACCACCACCACTACT
The DNA here is from genome assembly GCF_026875155.1 of Cherax quadricarinatus. Lineage (NCBI taxonomy): Eukaryota > Metazoa > Arthropoda > Malacostraca > Decapoda > Parastacidae > Cherax > Cherax quadricarinatus. The sequence goes on along the minus strand of NC_069447.1, from coordinate 3,226,228 downwards.
ACCACCACCTCCACCACCACCACCACTACTACCACCACCACCACCACTACCACCACCACTAAACCACCACCACCACTACCACCGCCACCAAACCACCACCACCACTACCACCACCACTAAACCACCACCACCACCACTACCACCACCACCACCACTACCACTACCACCACCACCACCACCACTACCACCACCACCACCACCACCACCACTGTTAAGAGTTAGTTGGTGGTTCTTGGTAGCGAGGAGCAATGATAAGCTTCGGAAGCTTCTTACTTTATTTGCGAGATAGTGGGTATACAGGCAGTGTGTTTGTGCCCATAGCCCAGGAGGGCCATGCCCGCGAGGGAGAGAGGAGTAGACCTTGTTGACTGAGTGAAGGCCGCTGAGAGAGTGAGAGGCAGGTCTGGGCATACTGAAGTGGCATAGGCTTATAGATGGCAGCACAAACAAAGCACGTAATATGAACTCAGCTGGCAGACAGCATAGGCTGTCTACATTTGCTCGGCCATGCACCACTATGGTCGTCTTTGACCATGACTGGCTGTAAAAAAAACCTCAGTCTCTCTTTCTCTGGAACAGGGCGCAAAACACAACATAAAAACATATATAATATATATACATACATGGATATGGAAAAAAAAACTTCCTACAGGGAGGGAAGAAAAAGAAAAAGGTGGGGTGTGCTAAACATCGTGGTCTAAGGCAATGAGCGTTGAGGGGTATCATTGCACGCTTTCCTGCATCTGGACAGATACTGCAACACAGGAGACATCGCTGTGGCTTAGCTGTAACATAAGAGGGTACGGTCTCCTCTGGAAAGGTGAAGCAGTGATCATCATAGTCACTGCAAAGTTCACTCAACCAGGGGAACAACCTGCTGTTGCCCTCGAGTGAGGTATCATCAGTACTCGGCAACTGGGAAGGACTTCTTCTGGCAAGCGACTCAGGATATTTCTCGACTTGTATTATAGCTGGGGCTGTCACTGCTGGCGAGTGTGGAGTCGTGGGAGGGACGACTCTGCGAAACATCTGGGAGCCATAACATCATTACTATACTGCAGTGAGTGGGTTAGCAGTCAAAGTGACATCATCTTTGTGCAGGAGCTCACTGAAGCTATGACAGGAGGCAGACAATCGCCTGCCAACAGGGGCTAACTACGGCTTGACGAGTGTCATTCTCTCGGCAGTTGGAGTTATAGCACAGGTTAGTTTAAGCATCCCCAGACTTGTTTCTCTATATATAACTGCACTCTGATGGTCAGGAAGTGAAGAGGAACAAATCTCAATGGGAATCGTAGTGGGTACGACTCTGCAAGGCATCACGAGTGGCGGGCATAAGAACTTTCTGTACAAGGGGCTCAGAGGCTCATATGATGCCTAGACTGACTTAATGTCAACTGTCAATGCTCAGGTCACACCGGGTGACAAGTAACACAGTGGTCTGGGGGCAGACCTGTGGTCCACACACAGCTGGGCTCAAGACCACACAGGACATACAGAAAACTGCACACACCCACATTGCACATGAGGTACAGCATGGCTTACTAGCAAATGGCGCTTTTCTGTGGAAAAATCGATACAAAGCTATACACGAACATGTGAGAATACTGACTGAGAGAAAGTGACATCATGTGGGATGTCATGGGGTGACATCACGAGGTGACATCAGGCAGACATCATGATGTCGTGAAGTTGGGCAGCATCGTGGGTGACATCATGAGGTTACGTCAGTGGAGTGATGCAGCAGCAGACCACAGCATGTGGCTTGGGATCTGGCTTAACCCACATGGCTTGTAGAACCACATGGCTTGGTGATCCACATGGCTTTGTCCACACCCCACTTATCTTGCTCCATGTGGCTTGGTGATCCACGTGGCTTGGTGATCCACGTGGCTTGGTGATCCACGTGGCTTGGTGATCCACATGGCTTGGTGATCCACGTGGCTTGGTGATCCACGTGGCTTGGTAATTCTTCTCTCAATCTTCTCGACAACACAACATATTGTCACTGTGAATAAACACTTTCGATCAGGCGTGATATCGTGAAGTGATGTCATGGGGTGACATCAGCAGCATGGTGACGTCAGCAGACGTCTCGAGATGACTTCCCTGAGTGACATCATGTGGGATGTCATGGGATGACATCACGAGGTGACATCAGGCAGACATCATGATGTCGTGAAGTTGGGCAGCATCGTGGGTGACATCATGAGGTGACATCAGTGGAGTGATGCAGCAGCAGACCACAGCATGTGGCTTGGGATCTGGCTTAACCCACATGGCTTGTAGAACCACATGGCTTGGTGATCCACATGGCTTTGTCCACACCCCACTTATCTTGCTCCATGTGGCTTGGTGATCCACGTGGCTTGGTGATCCACGTGGCTTGGTGATCCACATGGCTTGGCGATCCACGTGGCTTGGTGATCCATGTGGCTTGGTGATCCATGTAACTTCGAGTGGCCTCGGGCACTCGGATACACAGCTCTGGCAATGAATTTACGTGGAGAATTCCCAGGAAACACAGCACAGACAGTGAGTACACAGTGGTGGAGTGTGGTAGTAAGTGGATGAGGTGTGAGTGAGGTGAAGAACCCAGCCACTTCCTCCTCTCCCACCCTCAGACACGGGGAGAAACACTCACACTGGATGCTGAAATATCTGTGCAGAGCTGAAAAAACAACAGCAGCAACATACAAGTGATGCTGAACACGTGACTTGAGAAACAGCGTGGGGCGCTCTGGCATGGAGTCCCAGGGAAGCCACTAAATTTCTCGAAGAAATTCGACAAATTACGGCTAGATCCTGTGTGTACCTGTGTCTGGATGCTGAAATGTGCAGACATGACATCAGGATAACTAGTTGAGAGACGGATGCTTCTTGTGTTGGGTGATGAAGCGAAGACAACTTCATTCCTCTTCCTCTCTCCGGGCAAACACACTTGCTGTGAGGCACTGCTGTCACCAATTGTAAATGTGTGTTGTGTCACATTACTGTTGCAGCAGGTTCAATGATAAAGGCTTTGCAAGCTTCTTTATTTGGAATGTCGTGGGGTACACAGACAGTGTCAAGTGCCCATGGCCCGGGAGGGCCATGGGCACGAGGCAGAGAGGAGTAGGCCTTGTTGACTGAGTGAAGGCCGCTGAGAGAGTGAGACAGAGACAGGTCTGGGCATACTGAAGTGGCATAGGCATATAGGCGGCAGCACAAGCAAGATGCATAATATGAATTCGGCTGGCAGACAGCATAGGCTGTCTATGCAGACAGTACAGACTGTCTACACCACCACCACTACTACCACCACCACCACTACCACCACCCCTACAACTATCACTACCACCACTAATACCACCACTACTATCACCACCATTACCACCACCACTACTACTACTACCACAAATACCACCACCACCACCATCACCACCACTACTACCACCACCACCACCACTATCACGACCACTACCACAACTACTAGCACCACCACCACTACCACTACCACCACCACCACTACTAGCACCACCACCACTACCACTACCACCACCACTACCACCACCACAACCACCACTACCACGACTTGACTTAAGAAATCGTAATGACACGATTGCAAATAAACCATACCCCCGGCCGGGATTGAACCACCACTACCACCATCACAACCACCACTACCACCACTACCACCACCACTGGTACTACTGCTACTATTGTCCGCTTCACACCTCTTTCTGCCTCTCATGACTCATGAAATCGTAATAACACGACTGCAAACAAACCGCTGTACGGGTGGGGAACGAAGTCATGGCAAGTGAATTGTAAATCTCCAGGTCAGTGCGTAAGCCACTGGATCAGCTAGTTACAATAAAATCCATCTAACAAAGTATATTTATATACCTAGGTATATTTATATATCATGGCATATTTATATATCATGGCATATTTATATACCTAGTGTATTTATATACCTAGGTATATAAGTTTTCACAGATGACCCTCTTGCCAGCGTGTCATATAGGGGGGTAAGGAGCGACAGTATAATTTGGGAATAAGGAAGTGAAGGGAGGAGTGGGAGGAGAGATAAGAGTTCGTTCGGATTTTTAACCCCGGAGGGTTAGCCACCCAGGATAACCCAAGAAAGTCAGTGCGTCATCGAGGACTGTCTAACTTATTTCCATTGGGGTCCTTAATCTTGTCCCCCAGGATGCGACCCACACCAGTCGACTAACACCCAGGTACCTATTTGCTGCTAGGTGAACAGGACAACAGGTGTAAGGAAACGTGTCGAAATGTTTCCACCCGCCGGGAATCGAACCCGGGCCCTCCGTGTGTGAAGCGGGAGCTTTAGCCACCAGGCCACCGGGTGAGTCGAGTGACAGGAGCGGAGATAATGTGAGGTGACTGGAGACTACACCATCACCTCTCATTATCTCTACACTACTCACCCCCCTCAAGGAAGGTTCCTTGATGTTGGTGAGGGGCTCTTGATTTAGGGAATTGGATCTGTGCTCCAGTTCCCCAAATTAAGCCTGAATGCCTTCCACATCCCCCCCCAGGCGCTGTATAATCCTCCGGGTTTAGCGCTTCCCCCTTGATTGTAATAATAATAATACACTACTCACCCCTCAGCACTTGAAATAAAATAATAAATAAATAACGGGACAGTGAATATACTATTCCACTCAAACACAGTTTATTACTAAATCCTTGTACAATAATATATTTGGAACAGGAGAACACTATTTAGTTAGATAAATGTGGATTGTACATAAACAGTGAGACAAGAGTTACAGTTCAACTGACGGAACAGAATATTTACTAACAATAAGTTCAGAAGGAAAGTTCACCTCAAAGCCGGCGTCGTGACTCTGGCCTGGAGTTTGAGCCCCAGCCGTACTGTGGCTTCTTCCTGTCACTTTCTGTCTCTTGTGCCACTACTACCACTAAAACTACTCTCCTTATTTACTACTACCACTACAGAATTACCTCTATAGACAAGCTCGGTAACCTTCGTGTTTTTGAAGGTATAACGGCCCTTTCAGACCCTCAAAGGGTATTTGAAAGAACCATTCCTCCTTATGAAAAGAAAAAGATAGAAAAAAATGAATTATGACAATAGAAATACTCAGCTTTTTTTGAAAATTTGTAAAATTTACATGAACATAAAACACGTAAATATAAAATTTTCCTAATTGAAAGAAATAATGAAAAATAAAATACATAAATTTGTGAAGGTAAGGTAATATATACACGGACACATGGTCTTCCAATATGCCAATGACTATGGCAAGGAGCTCTCAGGATTCACTTCCCCTCAAGGAAGGTTCCTTGATGTTGGTGAGGGGCTCTTGATTTAGGGAATTGGATCTGTGCTCCAGTTCCCCGAATTAAGCCTGAATGCCTTCTACATCCCCCCCAGACGCTGTATAATCCTCCGGGTTTAGCGCTTCCCCCTTGATTATAATAATAATAATCAGGATTCAGTCTGTGTGAACGAGAAGCCTTTGTGAGACGAGGTAGTCGCTGCTGGACGTGAATGGCATAAACCTCAGTTCTAAATGGAGTATCGACCCCAACAGTTGTTTCAGCGATGGAAGATGCTAGCCTTGTGTACTCTGTGGTGGTTGGTTGATGGCCTTTGAAATCAACAGATGATTACTAAACGAATGAAGAGATCACTGCTGTGTCCTATTAAAGAAGAGGTTGGATGATGGGTTTTGAAACCAACATATGCTCAATTACAATGGGTGAAGAGACACATGTCAGCTTTGTCTCGCAGGTGTCATGTGACCCAGCTCGATATACAAAATAAAAACTTAAAATCCTGGACAGTCAGTCATGGCAGACAGAATGTCTTTAAAAGAAATGGACAGCACTAAGAAAAAATACATAATTACATAATTCAAATTAGGCCAGGTTAAATTAACAAGAAAAAACCAAAAGACTAAAACAGAAACAAGAGTAGAAAGTCAAGTGATGATAACTCGCTAGGAGGACTCTATGTTAACTCCCATCGGATGGAGAAAGGGGGGAGGAAAAGTAATGATATGGGATGGAGAAAGGCAGGGAGCAGAAGTAACGATAAGGGATGGAGAAAGGGGGGGGAGGAGAGACAACAATACGCTCCCAGTGTCCAACAAGCACTCAAGCACTTACACTGCCACCATTCGTTCATGATTCCACTCGTATCTAAGGAACTTTTCCTTCACCATGAGTTAGTGTTACTTGTAAATGGTCCAAGTCAGACCGAAACGTCATCATAAGCTTCTCTATGCTATTTGCAGGTTATACCTGGAGTATACCTGGAAAGGGTTTCGGGGGTCAATGCCACCCCCCGGCCCAGTCTGAGACCAGGCCTAATAGTGGATCAGGGTCTGATCAACTAGGCTGTTACTGCCTATTATTTCATATTAAACCACATCTCAATTATGGCATATTTGTTACTGTTGACTCACGTTATCGTAATGACACGATCAGAAACAAACTATACCAAGCACGGGGATAGAACCCGCGGTCAGAGTGTCCAAACTCCAGACTGACGCACTATCCACTGATCCAGCTGGCTACAATAAAATTCATCCAACCAGGTATATTTATACACTATAGGAAGGTTAGCATAGGCACCACTGTGATCACAAATGCAAGTTAGGTGGTCACAGTGGTGCCTATGCTAACATTTCTGTGGTGTATAAATATACGTAGTTGGATGAATATTATTGTAGCCAGCTGACCCAGTGGCTAACACGTCGGTCTGGAGTTTTATTATTATAATAAAAAAGAAGTGCTAAACCTACAAGGGTCATACGGCACAGCAGGGAAGGGAAGGGTGCAGGGTATTTGGTAGCAAGATGGAGAGGGATTATTATTGGGTCCTGGGTGCCTCGGGACAGTGGATAGTGCAGGGGTAGAGGGTAGCAAGAGATTGGGGTAGAAAGGACTGTGACGAGTGCTAGAGGCATCATCATCAGAGTTTGTGCAGTAAATCAGTTGCTGTCAGAAAGTCAACGAAAGAGTCTGGGTTAAAGGAAGGTCCATCAGTAAGAAGGGAAGGTAAATTAAGGGCAGTAGAACAGTGGCGACATTGCAGGAAAATCCTGCTTGCTCGTTGATAGAGTGGGCTGTGCAACAGAATATGGCTAACAGAAACGGAAACCTGACAATTCTCACAGAGTGGAACAGGGCGCCTCTCCATGAGATACCCAAGAGTAAGACCGATGCGATGACTGGAGAGAGTTGTCTCCCAACCTCGACACTGATGACAAGAAGACTGCCAACAATCTATATTTGATTTAATAGAATGTAATTTGTTATGTAGCAGATCAGACCAACGTTGTTGTCAATGGGTGCGAAGATGGGTAGCAAATACAACAAAATAGTCTGTGAATGGAACACCTCTATATGAAACTGGGAGGTCATGTGCTGCTCACCGCACAGCAGTGTCTGCCTGTTCATTACCCTGTACGTCAACATGACCAGGGACCCAACAAAAAACAATATCTTTGTGTTTGTTAGAGAAACGGAGTAACCAAAGTTGGATACGAAGAACCAGAGGATGAGGTGTATCAAATTTTCTTATAGCTTGTAAAGCACTATGGGAATCTGAAACTACCACAAATGGTGACACAGGAATAGATGCAATGCGGATAAGTGCTATGAGAATAGCATAGAATTCAGCGGTAAAAATGCTAGACGAGGATAATAAATGCCCTCACATGATGCTGTCCGGAAACACTGCTGCGAATCCGAAGCCGTCAGAAGTCCTGGAACCATCGATGTACACTGTGATGGCATGAGAATGAGACTGGAAGTGGTTACGAAAAAGAGAGCGAGAAGCAGCTGTTTGCAGTTGAGTTTTTGCACATGGCAGTGGGAAAGAACAAACACGAACCGCGGGAACTTCCCAAGAGGGAAGGAAGAAGTGAGTTGCTACATGAACATAGAAAGGTGGTAACTGAAAAGAAGACAATAGCGAATGCTGACAAAGAGAAAAGGGACAGAGTAAACAGGGGTGACGAGCAAATAAAGATCGTCTACTAATATCAGTGACTATCCTATATATGGAAGGATTACGGAGGTCTTGAAAGTCAACATAACAGCGGAGGCAATGAGCATCACAGCAATCAGACACGGATGGAATATTTGCCTCTGTATAGAGGCTCTCAACCGGTGAAGAGCGAAAACACCGAGACATAAATGTAATCCCTGGTTCAGCCGGCTATGAAAAGTTGCCTTCAATGAAGTAATGTGAGGTTTCCAGGATAACCGACGGTCAAATAGAAGGCCGAGAAACCTGACCGTATCAAAATCTAGGATATGTGAGTCGTACGTATAGGTACAATGAATGATCAGAGACGACCGACAGAACGTCTAGTGAGAGTAATTTGGTGAGTTTCAGTACTAGAAAATTTAAATCCATGAGTAGTGGCCCAATTGGAAACATGGTTGACTGCATGCTGGAGAGAAACTACAATGAGGTGACAGTCAGCGATTGCACAAGCTATAGCAAAGTCATCAACATAGAGTGATGACCAAATGTTAGATGGAATAACAGAGGCCAGATCATTTACAGAATGGAGAAAAAGCCTTGTGCTCAGAACACATTCCTGGGGGACACCTTCAGCTTGGACAAAGTATGGGGAAAGCATATTACTAACCCAAACACGAAAATGTCTCTCAGTTAAGAAGTTCTTAAGGAAAAATGGCAGATTGCCTCGGAGGCCTAAGGAGTGGGCCTGGGCCAAGATGTTATACCTCCAAGTTGTGTCATATGCCTTCTGAAGGTCAATAAAGATGACAATAACTGAGTGGTTTTGGCAGTAATGTTGAAGGATCAGTTATGGAAGGAGAAAAGAGAATATGAATGTGTAAATTCAAGAATTATGTGGATTAAAGTAAAGGTTGGATGCGAAAAGTGGGTCATAATAAGCGTGTATGCACCTGGAGAAGAGAGGAATGTAGAGGAGAGAGAGAGATTTTGGAAGATGTTAAGTGAATGTATAGGAACCTTTGAACCAAGTGAGAGAGTAATTGTGATAGGGGACCTGAATGCTAAAGTAGGAGAAACTTTTAGAGAGGGTGTGGTAGGTAAGTTTGGGGTGCCAGGTGTAAATGATAATGGGAGCCCTTTGATTGAACTTTGTATAGAAAGGGGTTTAGTTATAGGTAATACATATTTTAAGAAAAAGAGGATAAATAAGTATACAAGATGTGATGTATGGCGAAATGACAGTAGTTTGTTGGATTATGTATTGGTAGATAAAAGACTGTTGAGTAGACTTCAGGATGTACATGTTTATAGAGGGGCCACAGATATATCAGATCACTTTTTAGTTGTAGCTACACTGAGAGTAAATGGTAGATGGGATACAAGGAGAATATAAGTATCAGGGAAGAGAGAGGTGAAGGTTTATAAACAGAAAGAGGAGGCAGTTAGGGTAAGATATAAACAGCTATTGAAGGATAGATGGGCTAATGAGAGCATAGGCAATGGGGTCGAAGAGGTATGGGGTAGGTTTAAAAATGTAGTGTTAGAGTGTTCAGCAGAAGTTTTGTGGTTACAGGAAAGTGAGTGAGGGAGGGAAGAGGAGCGATTGGTGGAATAATGATGTAAAGAGAGTAGTAAGAGTGAAAAAGTTAGCATATGAGAAGTTTTTACAAAGTAGAAGTGATGCAAAGAGGGAAGAGTATATGGAGAAAAAGAGAGAGGTTAAGAGAGTGGTGAAACAATGTAAAAAGAGAGCAAATGAGAGAGTGGGTGAGATGTTATCAACAAATTTTGTTGAAAATAAGAAAAAGTTTTGGAGTGAGATTAACAAGTTAAGGAAGCCTAGAGAACAAATGGATTTGTCAGTTAAAAATAGGAGAGGAGAGTTATTAAATGGAGAGTTAGAGGTATTGGGAAGATGGAGGGAATATTTTGAGGAATTGTTATATGTTGATGAAGATAGGGAAGCTGTGATTTCGTGTATAGAGCAAGGAGGAATAACATCTTGTAGGAGTGAGGAAGAGCCAGTTGTGAGTGTGGGGGAAGTTCGTGAGGCAGTAGGTAAAATGAAAGGGGGTAAGGCAGCTGGGATTGATGGGATAAAGATAGAAATGTTAAAAGCAGGTGGGGATATAGTTTTGGAGTGGTTGGTGCAATTATTTAATAAATGTATGGAAGAGGGTAAGTTACCATGGAATTGGCAGAGAGCATGCATAGTTCCTTTGTAAAAAGGCAAAGGGGACAAAAAAGAGTGCAAAAATTATAGGGGGATAAATCTGTTGAGTATACCTGATAAAGTGTATGGTAGAGTTATTACTGAAAGAATTAAGAGTAAGACGGAGAATAGGATAGCAGATGAACAAGGAGGCTTTAGGAAAGGTAGGGGGTGTGTGGACCAGGTGTTTACAGTGAAACATATAAGTGAACAGTATTTAGAAAAGGCTAAAGAGGTTTTTGTGGCATTTATGGATTTGGAAAAGGCGTATGACAGGGTGGATAGGGGGCAATGTGGCAGATGTTGCAGGTGTATGGTGTAGGAGGTAGGTTACTGAAAGCAGTGAAGAGTTTTTACGAGGATAGTGAGGCTCAAGTTAGAGTATGTAGGAAAGAGGGAGATTATTTCCCAGTAAAAGTAGGCCTTAGACAAGGATGTGTGATGTCACCGTGGTTGTTTAATATATTTATAGATGGGGTTGTAAGAGAAGTAAATGCGAGGGTCTTGGCAAGAGGCGTGGAGTTAAAAGATAAAGAATCACACATAAAGTGGGAGTTGTCATAGTTGCTCTTTGCTGATGACACTGTGCTCTTGGGAGATTCTGAAGAGAAGTTGCAGAGGTTGGTGGATGAATTTGGTAGGGTGTGCAAAAGAAGAAAATTAAAAGTGAATACAGGAAAGAGTAAGGTTATGAGGATAACGAAAAGATTAGGTGATGAAAGATTGGATATCAGATTGGAGGGGGAGAGTATGGAGGAGGTGAATGTATTCAGATATTTGGGAGTGGACGTGTCAGCGGATGGGTCTATGAAAGATGAGGTGAATCATAGAATTGATGAGGGGAAAAGGGTGAGCGGTGCACTTAGGAGTCTGTGGAGACAAAGAACTTTGTCCTTGGAGGCAAAGAGGGGAATGTATGAGAGTATAGTTTTACCAACGCTCTTATATGGGTGTGAAGCATGGGTGATGAATGTAGCAGCGAGGAGAAGGCTGGAGGCAGTGGAGATGTCATGTCTGAGGGCAATGTGTGGTGTGAATATAATGCAGAGAATTCATAGTTTGGAAGTTAGGGGGAGGTGCGGGATTACCAGAACTGTTGTCCAGAGGGCTGAGGAAGGGTTGTTGAGGTAGTTCGGACATGTAGAGAAAATGGAGCGAAACAGAATGACTTCAAGAGTGTATCAGTCTGTAGTGGAAGGAAGGCGGGTTAGGGGTCGGCCTAGGAAAGGTTGGAGGGAGTGGGTAAAGGAGGTTTTGTGTGCGAGGGGCTTGGACTTCCAGCAGGCATGCATGAGTGTGTTTGATAGGAGTGAATGGAGACAAATGGCTTTTAATACTTGACGTGCTGTTGGAGTGTGAGCAAAGTAACATTTATGAAGGGATACAGGGAAACTGGCAGGCCGGACTTGAGTCCTGGAGATGGGAAGTACAGTGCCTGCACTCTGAAGGAGGGGTGTTAATGTTGCAGTTTAAAAACTGTAGTGTAAAGCACCCTTCTGGCAAGACAGTGATGGAGTGAATGATGGTGAAAGTTTTTCTTTTTCTGGCCACCCTGCCTTGGTGGGAATCGGCCAGTGTGTTAAAAATAATAATAATAATAATATTATGAACATGCGTATCCAAGCGTAGTAAAGAGATCAATGGTAGAACGGCCCTTAAAAAAGCCATATTGACTATTGGAGAGACCATTGTGTGTCTCTAAATAGCACATCATACGTCTATTTACCAGACGTTCCATCACCTTGCAAGCTGCACTGGTAAGAGCAGTGGGACGATAGTGGGCGGCGTCATGTCCTGTAGTACCCGGTTTGTGGCAAGGGAGAACAATGGCAGATTTCCACAGCTGGAGAAGAACTCCTTGTGACCAAATAAGATTAAAGAGTCGTAAGAGGACAACAAGGGCTAAGTGATGTAAATGTTGTAGCATGCAAATACAAATGCTGTCAGGCCCAGCTGCCGATGACCAGCAAGCTGAGAGTGTTGTCTTCAGTTCCAGAAGTGTAAAAGGCACAATTTAAAATTCTTCTTTAATAGAAGAAAGGTTTTAGGGCTCTAACTCTCTGGCAGACTTGGAGGAAAACATGATGACCAATTTCGGTGGCAACGTCATGAGGGTTTGCTATAGTGACACCAGCAACCCGAAGAATGGAAGCCGGGTCAGGAGAGTATTTATCAATGAATTTCCGTACTTTTTTCCAGACTTCACTCATAGAGGAAGCCGAAGTGAGGGCAGAAATAATCCCGCCAGCAAGTGCGTTTAGTGTCACAGAAGGTGACCACTCTCTTCTTAAAATCAAGGAGTCACTCTGTGGTTCTATTGTACCGGTACCTGTCCCACGCAGCATTTTTCAAACATACTGTCCAAAGCACAAGCAGGAGATCACCAAGGCATGCACCTTCGAGAATACCTGTCCGAAGTTCGGCGTATAGAATGTGAAGCTGTGGTTAAAACTGAGATCGAGAAGAGGTGTAAAAGCTCATCAATGGAGGACGAAGAAGGATCCTCACTAAAAGCAGTTTGGCATGAGTGAAGGTCCAAATTCGCTCTGTCAAATTGCCAGCATGGGTTACGAGGAGGTGGTGAATATGAAGGTGAAGTAAGGATGATTGCAAAATGATCGCTGTCATGTAAGTCCAAGAGGACAGACCAGGTAAAGTCTAGTGCAGTTGAGGAAGAGCAAACCGACAGATCGAGCCAGTAAGAGCTGAAGAACCAGGTATAGAGGCTGTGCAGATAGAGGAAGAGAAGGAGGGGTTAAAGGAGAGTTAAATAATGGGGATTTTTTGGAATTCGGAGAAGTAGAGGGGCGATGGGGTGGAGTTGTTGTACGAGGTCTTGTAGATGCAGAAACTTGTGAGTGAGAAGAGGAAGAGGTGAGAACAAAATGAGGTGTCGAGGTAGGGACCTCTGAGTCCAGGACAGCAAAAGAATTAGAGACAGGGGTGACTGTGGAAGGGGTGACTACAGAGAAGGCTACGGAAGTTGAGACCCCAGAGGTGGCGGGGGGTCGTTTAGTAACTCGAGAATAAGAAATACAGGGAAGTCTCCCCTGGAGGCATAGATGAGAGACTGCCATAGCATATGGGAGGCCTTCTGCCTCTTTGAGACAACGGATTTCTCGCTCATTTAAGTAAACCTGGCAACAGTGAAAGCAAGATGGGTGAGCCTCATGACAATTAAGGCAAGAGGGAGGTAGACTACAACACATACTGGTATGGTCGTCGGCACTACAGACTGGGCATTCGGTCATGGACCTGCAATTTTTCTCTGTAGACCCAAAAACGCCAGCAATTTCCCATTGCGGGTAGGAGTCCTTTTGAACTTGTACTGGGTGTCCCGCAATGTAAACCGAGGACGAAGCCAAACAGTCAAAGTTAACGAATTTTCTTGCAAGGGAATCTTTTTTTGCCCGGCAGGGGAAAAAGGCCATTTTGAAGGTTGGGGGAAATGGACCCAAAGCTAATCTAGGTCACACACATGGAAATTCTTTGGAAACAATGGTATGGGGAAAGAAGATGGACCACGCAAGAATTGAGAGAATGATGTTTTTCAATAGTTAGAAAAAAGCATCTATGGTTGAGGGAAAAGTTCCGACTGGGCTGCATTCTGTACTGTGAGGGCCCCCCCGTGCCCACTTTTGGGTGTAAAAGGATATCTCGACCAACATGGCTAAAGGTGCTTTGCAAAACTGTTCGGAAGTTTAAAGAAGAAGTCAGTTGAAAGGAAAAATTTTAGCCATTGTGTATTGAAACATAGCAGTAAGGGAGTGCAAGTCTCCCGGTCTTTTCGGGCAATAAAAGGAAGTGAAGGAAACCCTTCAGTAGTATCAGTTCCCCCAGTAGTACCATTCCCAGAAACCAGTTACCAGTTATGACTAACACCAACCGTTGTGTAAAACCTTATTCATGTTCAACTGACCCACATGTTTTGAATGCCGCTACCCCCGTTGCACTCAGCGGGCCTTCAAGTAAGGCGTAACAGCGGGCGGGTTCAAGCCGGCTTATTCGTGTGTAATTGTTTCAATCTCTGGGGGGTTGCCCCGATTTGCAATAACCCAGTAAATAAGAACTGGGGTGCGCAGTCAGCCTGCCTCACCCCACTATCCACCTGTCTCCTGTATCCACCGCCCTTCAGCGTGTGCACGTTAAAACGTTTTCCCCGTAAGCCTTTGGGGGGGTTTAAACCAGTCACCAACCCAGTTTCCAAACCCGCTGAGAGATAGAATAACCCCACACAAGTTTCCCCCTTTGAATTTTGTCCATATCCCCGTTGGAGCTGCTAAGTGATTTTCCCTCCCTGGGTAAGTGGGTTATAACCACCTTTGTGGTGTGAGTGGCAGTGCTCGCCAGGAGCAAGGAGGAGTCAGCCCCCTCACCCCCTCACCCACATTCACCATCTACCTGTGGGTTTTCCACCTTGTACCGGGTCCTAGTCTGTTTTGGCTCACATAATTGGTCAAGGAATTTTAGCTGAGGCCCCACGATAAAGCCCTTAGTGGTTTACCCAGAAAGCGCTTTTTTTTCCGGTGACAGTGTGAGTGTAGGAGGCGTCTCACCCACACGGAAACCTTCCCTCATCATCGTCACTCCGTCTACAAATCCAACTTCGTGATAATTTTTGTTTAGAGACATTTTCCTTTCATTAAGACATTTGCGTGTGGAAAACATTTAAGTGAAATTTCTTGGTCTCTAAGCCCTTGTGTTTTCAGTGTAGACTCATGTTTTCTTTGAAAAAATATTTTTTAGTGTTATCGCTCATCTCTTGTGTTTCATTTTTATAATTTTTATCTGTGTTTTTTTTTGCCCCCCTCTGTAGAAGTATTAATCCCTGTAGTGTACCATCAGTCACTCCGTGTAAAGGAATTTCAATTTTTTTTTTATTATCTTGTGTTCTTTCAGCATTGTATTCTCCAGTAATTGTTGTATACAAATTAATCCATTTATTTCTAGTGTACCTTTTTTCGTATGCAGCATGTTCTCATTCCCTGATCTTTTTCGCAGACTTGTGTACCAATATTTTTACCAGCAATTTATTGTCGTATGTCACAACAGCAAGATTTTGTTGAAGAATATACAAAAAAAAAAAGAATAAGTGAATATGTTGTGTGTGCCCCGCCACTTGTAAGTGTTGTGTGCCCCGCCACTTGTAAGTGTTTGTGCCCTGCACTTTAAGTGTTGTGTGCCCACGCCACTTGCAAGTGTTGTTGTGCCCTGCCATTTGTAATGTTGTGTGCCCCGCCACTTTGTAAGTGTTGTGTGTGCCCTGCCTCTTGTAAAGTGTAGTGTGCCCGCCACTTGCAAGTGTTGTGTATGCCCTGCCATTTGTAAGTGGTTGTGTGCCCTGCCACTTGTAATGTTTTGTGGTGCCCGCCACTGTAAGTGTTGTGTGCCCCCGCCACTTGTAAGTGTTGTGTGCCCCGCCATTTAAGTGTTGTGTGCCCCAACCACTTGAAAGTGTTGGGTGCCCCACCACTTGTAGTGTTACACTTCCAGTTTTGTTACTTGTTTTATTTTTATTCATATTTTTCTTATTTCTTTGAACAAATCACTCAATTGTAATTATAATTTCTTTTAAACGTAGTGTTTTCTTTACTCTGTTTTTAGTAAATGTTTTGTTTAATTTTACATTAAGAGTTAAAGTGTTCGATCAGTTTTCTTCATATTTTATTTTATTATTTAACCACAATTTTCCCAAGTGTAACTATATTACTGCATGATTATTCTGCACCATATTATGGTGCACTTTTCTCAATGAATTATTTTATTGCACATGTTCTGCAATGAATTATTTTATTGCACTTGTTCTGCATGAAGTAATTTCTTTTATGATAATTTATAACATTATTATTCTCATTCATTTAAATTTGTCTTGTTTTTCATTTTATTATTTTTCCTGATGTTGTCTTTGGTATTACACACATTTTAATTTCTTTAATGCACTCTAAAAATATTAAATTTCCTCATTTATCTCTCGTTTGCATACAATTTAGTGATATATTTATACTTTACATGGGGGGGATTTACAGTTTTAATAGTTAAGTTTCGTTATTAGCAAGAGTACAGGACAGCTCATTTTGCAATTAATTTCAGCCTCCAGTAATATTTTTACTTGTAAATTTCAATGTATTTTTTATCTTGGCCAGCAGGTCCCCACATTGTTTTCTTTTATCTTGGGCCAGCAGTCCTTTACAATTTTTTTTTTATCTTGGCCAGCAGTCCTTTACATTGTTTTTTTTTTATCTTGCCAGCAGTTCCTTTACATTGTTTTTTTTTTATCTTGCCATCATCCTTTACATTGTTTTTTTTTATCTTGGCCACAAGGGCCCCTTTCATTGTTTTTTTTTTATCTTGGCCACAGTCCCTTACATTGTTTTTTTTTTATCTTGGCCAGCAGTCCCTTACATTGTTTTTTTTTATCTTGGCCAGCAGTCCCTTACATTGTTTTTTTTATCTTGGCCTGCAGTCCTTACATGTTTTTTTTTATCTTGGCCACAGTCCTTTACATTGTATTTTTTTTAAACTTGGCCAGCAGGTCCCCTTACATTGTTGTTTTTATCTGGCCAGCATCCCTTACATTGTTTTTTTTTATCTGGCCAGCAGTCCCTTACATTTGTTTTTTTTATCTTGCCCAGCTGTCCCTTACATAGTTTTCATTATCTTGGCCAGCAGTCCTTTACATTGTTTTTTTTATCTTGGCCAGCAGTCCCTACAGTGTTTTTTTTAACTTGGCCAGCAGTCTCCCTACCTTGTTTCATTATCTTGGCCACAGTCCCTTACATTTTTTTAATCTTGGCCAAGCAGTCCTTACATTGTTTCCTTATCTGGCCAGCAGTCCTTACATTGTTTTTTTATCTTGGCCAAGCAATCCCCTTACATTGTTTCAATTATCTTGCCAGCAGTGCCCCTTACATGTTTTTTATCTTGGCCAGCAGTCCCCTTCATTGTTTCATTATCTTGCCAATCAGATGTCCCTTACATGTTTCATTATCTTGGCCCCACAGTCCCCTTACATTGTTCATTCTCCTTGGCCATCAGTCCCTTACATTGTTTCATTATCTTGGCCAGCATTCCCTTCTACAATTTTTTTTTTTATCTTGCCAAGCCAGGCTCCCTTACATTGTTTCATTATCATGGCCAGCATCCTTTACATTGTTTTTCTATCTTGGCCAAGCAGTCCCATTACATTGTTTCATAATCTTGGCCAAGCAGTCCCTTACATTGTTTCATTATCTTGGCCAAGCAGTCCCTTACATTGTTTCATTAGCATTGGCCAAGCTAGTCCCTTACATTGTTTTCATTATCTTGGCCAAGCAGTCCCTTACATTTTTTTCATTACTTGGCCAGCATTCCCTTACATTGTTTCATTATCTTGGCCAAGCAGTCCCTTACATTGTTCATTATCTTGGCCAAGCAGTCCCTACATTGTTCATAATCTTGCCAAGCAGTTCCCTTACATTGTTTCCATTATCTTGGCAAGCAGTTCCCTTACATTGTTGCATTATCTTGGCCAAGCAGTCCCGTTCATGTTTTCATTATCTTTGGCCAAGCATTCCCTTACATTGTTTCATTATCTCGGCCAAGCAGTCCTTACCTTGTTTCATTATCTTGGCCCAAGCATCCCTTACATTGTTCATTAAACTTGGCCAAGCAGTCCCCTTACAATGTTTCATTATCTTGGCAAGCAGTCCCTTACATTGGTTTCATTATCTTGGTCAAGCAGTCCTTACATTTTTCATTATCTTGGCCAAGCAGTCCCTTACAATTGTTATTATCTTGGCCAAGCAGTCCCTATACATTGTTTCATTATCTTGGCCAACAGTCCCTTACATTGTTCATTATCTTGGCCAGCAGTCCCTTACAATGTTTTCATTATCTTGCCAAGCAGGTCCCTTACATAGTTTCATTAATCTTGGCCAAGCAGTGTCCCTTACATTGTTTCATTATCTGGCCACAGTCCCCTTACATTGTTTATATTATCTTGTCCGGCATCCCTTACATTGTTTCAATATCTTGGCCAAGCTGATCCTTACATGTTTCCTATCTTTGGCCAGCAGTCATTTACATTGTTCATTATCTTGGCCAAGGAAAAGGGACAGTCCCATACATTGTTTCATTATCTTGGCCAAGCAGTTCCCCTACAATTGTTTCATTATCTTGGGCCAAGCAGTCCTTACATAGTTTCATTATCTTGGCCACGCAGTCCTTTCAATATGTTTCATTATCTTGGCCAAGCAGTTCCCCTTACACATTGTTTCATTATCGGCAAGCGTCCCTTTACATTGTTTCATTATCTTGGCCAAGCAGTCCCCTTACATTGGTTTCATTATCTTCTTGGCCAGCCATCCCTTACATTGTTTCATTATCTTGGCCAAGCAGTCCCCCCTACATGTTTTCATATCTTGGCCAAGCAGTCCCATCATATGTTTCCATTATCTTGGCCAAGCAAGTCCCTTACATTGTTTTCATTATCTTGGCCAGCAGTCCCTTATAAATACATTGTTTCATTATCTGGCCAGCATCCCTTACATTGGTTTCATTATCTTGCGAAGCAGGTCCCTTACTTTTTTCATTATCTTGGCCACAGTCCCTTACATTGTTTCATTATCTGGCGCACAGTCCCTCACATTGTTTCATGTATCTTGCCAGCATCCCTTACATTGTTTTTCATTGGTCTTGGCCAGCAGTCCTTACATTGTTTCATTATCTGGCCAGCATCCCTTACATTGTTTCAATTATCTTGCCAATCATCCCATTACATTGTTTCATTATCTTGGCCAAGCAGTCCTTCATTGTTTCATATCTTGCCAAGCAGTCCCTTACATTGTTTCATTATCAAGGCCAAGCAGTCCCTTAAATTTGTTTCATTAATCTTGGCCAGCATCCCTACATTGTTTTCATTATATTGGCCAGCAGTCCTTACATTGTTTCATTATCCTTGCCAAGCAGTCCCTTACATTGTTTCATTATCTTGCCAAGTCAGTCCCTTACTGTTTCATATCTGGCCAAGCAGTCCCCTTACATTGTTTCAATTATCTTGCCACAGTCCCTTACATTGTTTCATTATCTTGGCCAGCATCCCTTACATTGTTTCATTGTCCCTTGGGCCAGCATCCATTACATTGTTTCATTATCATTGCCAGCCAGTCCACCTTACATTGTTCATTATCTTTTCCAGAACACCCTTACATGTTTTCATTTATCTTGGCCATCGCAGTCCCTACATTGTTTTCATTATCTTGGCCAGCATCCCTTACATTGTTTCATTATCTTGGCGAAGCAGGTCCTTACATGTTTCATAATCTTGGCCTCCCCCCAAGCAGACCCTTACATTGTTTTCCTTATCTTGGCCCAGCAGTCCCTTACATGTTTCATTATCTTGGCCAAGCGGTCCCCTTACATTGTTTCATTTTCTTGGCCAAGCAGTCCCTTACAATGTTTTCATTATCTTGGGCCAAGCAGCTCCCTTACATTGTTATCATTATATCCTGGCCAGCATCCCCTTACATTGTTTCATTATCTTGCCAAGCAGTTCCCTTACATTTTTTTCATTATCTTGGCCAAGCAAGTCCCTTAACATTGTTTTCATTATCTTGCCCCAAGCAGTTCCCTACATTGTTTCCATTATCTTGGCCAGCAGTCCCTTACATTGATTTCCCTTCCCCTTGCAGTGTCCTTAGACATTTTTTTAATTACTTTCTGACAGAATTCGTTACATCTCTTTTACATTCAATTTTAGAATTTTGTGTCATTTTAATCCATTAAGTTTGCCTATTTGTTTTTGTGGCAACTCTTTGCCATTATGTCTCACAATACCGACAAAGTTAGAAAAAAATGTCGACACTCAACCTCTTCAGACTACTGCTACGCTGTCCATCATCCCTCACAGTTCCTTAGTGACTGACAACCGACCCCAGACACTGAGACAATTATAGTTTACTCGTGATTCCCTTGATTGCGTTTACCTTATTCAATACCATTACATAGTCTGGAAGCATGGTTTACTGCCAATCGTCTAGTGTTAAACTGTAGTTGACGGTCCTCCTCAGAGGAAAGTCTTTATCGAGACTCGCCGAAAGAAGCTCATCATCGGCCCCTCGCTGCTGTCACGTTGTTGATCTCCTTGAAATGGCAAGACCATCAGAATCTTTACCTAAGTGGTCACAATATCAAGGAACTAATTCGTTCTTCCTTGTACCAGTAAAAACAGTCTGAATCCTTATGTCTTCTTCGGGAACTCGTGATCACAACCAAAGACATAAAGAATCTTTGAGTCATTTGCTGTTAGATTAAGATTAAACTATTTTATCATCACTTATCAATGCGTCCAGTCCTAAGGTTTTGCTCCTGACGAGGATAAATCACCACAGCCGTCTTTGATAAAATAGCAAGCTATTTGGAGCAATGAAAGAAATAGTGCCGCCTGCTTCCGTGTGTGTTTATGAGCTAATCCTCCACCTGTGACTGTGAACCACTTACAGCCCTTAATCATTGTAGTTCCTTGTGCCCCCAGGTACTTTCCTAGGTACTAAAAGTAATTTCACACCTATGCCC
This sequence comes from Cherax quadricarinatus, assembly GCF_026875155.1. Lineage (NCBI taxonomy): Eukaryota > Metazoa > Arthropoda > Malacostraca > Decapoda > Parastacidae > Cherax > Cherax quadricarinatus. Next base: position 3,205,487 of record NC_069447.1, on the reverse strand, counting down.
TCAGTCTAACACCACCTCTTGTTTGCGCCACAGCGACAAAGCGTGGTGGTCAACCATCGCAGCGATCACCAAAGGACCATGTATCAGAGTCATGAATAAACCTCGAAGTATTCATAACATTCATAAACCATATCAGCGACTTGTTACAGACTGTGGTTTCCGTGGCCATAGAGCAATTTAATTTAGTCCTGATAGTCACCCTAAGAGGCGTCGTACTGAGATGAGTACCAGGCAGATCTTCCCTACTGTCCTTATCCCTAGAAGTTACAGGACCATAAACGCATCTGAGTGCAATGCTCCTCAACCTTCAGTAAATCTAGGATCTTTCTGTGGCCCTTTCCCAACCACAGAACCAAAGGAAACAGACGCCGTGGTTCTCAAGACTAACCAGAACCAGGCTCCTTCCAAATCGTGGGAGTTCGAGCGCATCAATCAAAACCGTTCCCCATGATTACTAGAAGGTGATAATGAGTTTGTGATAGAATGGTTTGAAAAACCGACAATGAAGATTGACACTTAGCAGCATATGGGAAATCTTTATTCAGGAAACGTTTCGCCACAACAGTGGGCTTTCATCAGTCCCAATACAAAGAGGAAGGCGTAAGGAGAGAGGAGTATGAAGTAATCAGTCCCCACACCGCTGGATCGGTTGTGTCCAGCCATTAATCTTGTACATTCTACAAGATAATTGACTGGACACAATCGATTCCAGCTGAGGGCCTGATTACTTCATACCCCTCTCTCCTTACCCTTCCTATTTGTATTGACTGATGAAGGCCTACTGTGTGGCCAAACGTTTCCTGAATAAAGATTCCCATATGCTGCATAAGTGTCTCTCTCAAGTATAATGAGTACAACCATCCCCGTTCACCAATCCTTTTGAAGCCTTAAGCTCACCGAAATGAAAATCCTGCTGATATGTTGCTTCAACACGTCTCTGACGTAGATGATTTTGGGGATGACGTGGAACCAAATCTTTTCTGATGACAATCCACCTTTTTGTTTTGCACATAGCGTCCAATGCAACCACAGACCCTATATGCAAACATCAGTTCATAATGCAACCCATTCATTTGTTCATGGACTCTGGTGCACAAGTCAATATATCAGGTCTAGTTTGTTTTAGATAAGCAGTTACGACATGTCCTCACTAAGAACCGACTCATGTGACTCCCTTAGTGAGAAGCTGGTTCTCACCTCCATGTCGAGGTCGGACTTCCCTCACCTTTTCTATCCTAGGTAGAAGGCTTTACTGCATCCTTCCTTGTTGTCGAACTGATTACGTTTCCTGGTGATCTTCTACTGGGATTTGCTTCCATTGCGGACTTACCATTGGCACAACCCCTATACGATGGCATGCCCAAACTGATGACTTGATCGTACCATTTTGGGTTACCAGCTTGGATCCCGAGGATCTGCCATACTGCTGCAAGTAGCGACTTTCATATTAAGTCCTATACAAGCCAGTGCTTTTCCAGGAGCGTCCCAAGCGGTCAGGCACTGGTGATCTGTCCAATTCTGTCTGTGATTCCACCTTCAACTTCAGGCTGCAAGACAGTGTCCATTAACATCAAGAGGCCAAGGACGCCCTTACTAATTTGATGCTGAGCCTATCCCTGCAATGTCTGCTAGTTCAAGTAATATTTTCTCCTTGTCGGAAAATGATTACTTCGCAACTAGTAATGCCATCTCATGTTGATGTCACATGGCCGTCTGCAGAAAGACGTCCTCTGTCGCAGCTAGTGCCCTCACGAGTGTCTGTTGTTGTTCTTAGTGTTCCGAAGGTGATAACGTCCCTAGTTTGACAGTGGGGAATTTTGCAATGTAAAGGGGTTTAATTTGTTGAGCCATCCTTACATGTTGTAAGAATAGTTAGATCCATTTCTTCCTACTAACACTGTCTGGTCAACAGTATTGCCTCAGAGCAAAATACCAATCTTGTTGACCTTCTTCACTATCCTTACCCTTTCAGGGTAAGGATGAGTTTGTCACCTGAACCATGAGGTCGGTGCTATTCTACTGGGGAGACTCATCCACTTCACTGGTCAATCCATTCCACCAGTATTTGAGAACAAGACTTAGCTCCCACTGACTTCCCAGACAAGGTTCAAGCGTTTCATGACTCTGTATGAACAAACGTCGTAAAGCCATTGCCTTACCGTTGAGAAGAAGGCAAAACAAACTTAATGTCTATCGTATTTCCACGTGAACTGGTACTAGACCTATTTAATATACCTGTGTACAGAATGCCTCATACCAAAGTTGCTGTCCGCCAGAAGAATTGATCAATCAAATGCTGCAGCATGAGTAATTGCATCTAACAATTCACCTTGGAAATGCGTCTTATCTATACCTAAGAAGGATGGTCCTTTTGCACCCAGTGAATTGCCTGTAGGAAAATAAATGGAAAACTATTCCAGATCACTTCCCCACTTCCTGTACTTGGTGATCCTTTTACTAACATTGGAAATATAGTCTCTTCACCCTGGATTGTTACAAGGGTTTTGCAAGTCCCCTCTTCACGAGACATCCAAGAGTTAACTGCATTCTCCCACCCTACAGGTCATTAATCACTTCCTCTGTATGGCCTTGGATTATGATCCTCCCTATCACGTTCTCAAGCTCAGACTAATAACTTTAGAGGTCCATAGGTAATGCACTTATGGTGTGCTTAATGATGTAATCGTCATGTCTAAAGATGTGGATACACACATTACATTGAAAAGACTTGATTAATACTTGGTAAGCCTAAGAAGCCAATTTAAGATCAAACGTCTAAATGTCATTTTTTCAGATCAAAATAAGTTTCTTGGTCACGTAATCACCCTAGAAGGGTTACAACTGACCAAAGAAAAGTACTGCGTACTAAATTTCCAACTCCCAAAACACTGCTGATTGCGTACGATCTTTGTGGGCTTAGCAGGTTTATTATAGATCTTTTATGCCAATTTTTCTTTCCAAAGCTTCTCCACTAACTAGTTGTGTAAGAAAGATACTCCTTTCGTTTTGGACCTTCCGTCAAGAAAGAGTCAATTCCAAACTCTAAAAGAAAAGCTAACATCTGCTCAATTTTGAATTTTCCAGATTTTTCTAAGTCCCTTCTATCTGACAACAGATGCTAGTATCTATTGGCATAAGTACAGTACTAGCTCAGAAGACTGATGACAGTACAACCCAGTTGCATTTGCTAGCTGAGTTCCTTTTGAAGGCTGAACGTAATTATCAGTAACTGGCAAGAGCTTTAGCAATAGTATGGGCTTAAAGCACTTCCGAGACATTATTAATCTGTTCATCCAGGCCTTGACAGAACCATGCACCACTGAAAATCTTTATTCCAAACAAACAACCTACTGGAAGGTTAGCCAATGGACCATTGAGTATCCAAGATCAACAATCCTACCTTTGAACACTTACCTGGCCGTTCGAATTTAGTTGCAGATGCTTAATTCGCGACAATGTTATATGTAACTGCAGACCCTCCAAAATTACTGCCTAGGATGTATAGAATGCTTTCAACGAGCAGATCCCCATGTGGACTGGTGCGATTAGAATTCCTGCTCCAGAAGATCTTAATCTGACTGAAGCACCAGCAACTATCAGTGACTATTGTCATGAACCACGAATTACGTGTATGGAAGAGCCGAGTTGGGTACTCCTACAGAAGGTAAGCCAGTTAGCAATTCCACAGTCAATAGTGATGTACCTTACAGCTAGTTCAACGATGTACCAGGCGTTCGCACTCGGGTCTGGATCGTTCTAAAAACAAGCCAGATTGAAATACTTTTGGCTCGTAGGGTAACTGATATTTCCTGAGTATTTAAGAAATGTAGTGTCTGCATGCAAACATAAAGGTAATGCTAATTTGGTCCTAATCCAGTCCAAGTGTATTCAACTCCAACAAACCTGGGAAAGGAAGTTGCGCTAGATCTGATAACTAATTTCCATGTTCCCTCCAGTCAACAAACATCATTGTGTTATGGAAGAACCATTTTCACCAATAGTGTGAATAGTTTCTATTGCAGATAAACTGCAGAGACATAGCTAAAGCGTGTAGATTAAGAACGCATTAGGCCTGCAGGCATACAACGCCCTGAGTCCCTAGTAACAGATAATAGAGGTGAATTCTGTAATGAGATTCTGAACATTTGTGTACCTATGTACAAATCTCTAAATCCACATTGTTCTCCAATCATCCTGCCAGCATGGGTTTAGCAGAACGAACCAATAAGGAAAAGTACTTGATGTCGTGAGAGCCCCTATCAATCCCAACAGTGAAACTTAGGATGAAGTTATACCTGATGTGCATTGTGCTATAAATTCTGCTAACAGTAGTTTCCATAGGTTACACTCCACATTAGCATTGTACGGTGTAGATACACGTTTGCCTTATGAGTAGATATATATCTATCCAGAAACCAAATGCAAACCAGTATTTCATAAGCAACTTTACCACCTAGCTCACACCTCTTTAGAAGAATCCGTGAAACCACTTCATAAATCAACAGCAGAATTACAAGAGTCGCAAACACTCGAGTATAGCCAGATCCAATATCAAATAGTTCGAGAGTTATGCTGATAACTTTAACAAAACGTGCTGCAATGCCTAAGCTTAATCAAAAGTTTATTGGTCCTTATAGAGTAGTTGAACATATCACTGGCAATCAGTAATAAGGGCTAGAGAAATTAGTACTGGTCAGTATAAAGAATCACAATTTAGATCATATAAGTTAAGTAATGTGATGATAAATGAAAAAATGTTGTTTTCCAACCAGACTAATGTGACAGACTCTGATAACCCTGATCCTGAACTCTCTACTCTAATACACAGTCAAAAGATCAACCTGAATGCGTTATACCCTACATACAGACAGGTATTGAGAAATCTCTCGAGTATCATTTTGTAACTACCAATTCAGAGCCTTGGCCTCAAATACGGCATGAAGTTACCAGTGCAGCAGAGTTTGATCCTCCCAGAATGACACCCCTATCTTCATATGTCAATCTCCCAACCCCAGCAGAGTTGGGGTTAAATGTAAATAACCTGTAAAGATGAATAATTACAGTTATCAACTTATCAATAATCAAGAATTTTTTTGTGTTTCACGTTCTCCCCCGAATTCTGAATTTAACCAGTCTAGCTTTAGTGCACCTAAGTCCTGCCTATTCTGTTAAACACTTTCTTCTTTGCATATATTTCATCCTCAGAATCCGATAGATCACATGAAAACAGATCGATCGATCAAAAAATTTTTGATCACTCTCAATAGTGTAATCTCCAATGTTGATCTCATTCGATGAGTTGTGCTATATCAACTTGTAATGCATTACAGTTTCATTACAGTAAGTTTCATTAAAGTCAATAACATTAGCTTCCATTCCAATAATCTACTTATGTATGTTATAATGTTCACTTGTGTGAACTTTGACATTGTATAGAATCAGCCCAACCATCACCGCCTTGCCATCTCTAGTTTATATTAGTGTATCGGGACAACATATGTTAGCGTCGCCGGAGCTTCAGTAGTATCAGTTCCCATAGTACCAGTTACCAGTACCAGTTACCCAGTATATGACTTGCTACCAACCTCTGTGGTGAATCACTTGTTATTCACTGTTCATACCCTAGCAAGTTGAATGCCGCTAACCCTCCAAGGCACTCAGCGGGCCAGTTCAAGTTAAGGCAATTATACAGCGGCAGGTTCAAGCCTTTGGTGCTCCCCTATATCCATCCAATATACTAGAACAACCAATGGTGATGTTTTTACCCCATCCACGTTTCGAACCCTCCACATGACATATCATCAGGTAAGGTTTTTGGGTATTTAGTGTGGGACCTGAGTAAGTCCAAATTGGCCAGGTGGGCGATCCCAAAAATCGCTGTACATAGAAGGAGAAGCTGAAAGCAGGTCAAAGAAGTAGGCGGAGGTCAGTGTGTTACAAAAGATCAAGGCGGAACCAGGTACATGAGCGGGCGACAAATGGCACCGAAGAAGTGGTCAAATAACCAAAGAAGGTTGGAAACAAGGTAGAGGTAGCAGAAACGGGTCCTGGAAGGAGCCGTTTCATGGATTTTTGGATTCCATGGTTATGGTCACTTTCTTTTTATTTTTAGAAAAAAAAAATAAAAAATAAAATAATAAAGAAAAAATGAATAAAAAGTGGAGGAAGGGAGATAGCTCCTAGGAGAGAGAAAGGGCTGTAAATCCCCCTCCCGAGCACCCAAGTAGTGCAGATGCTGGCATGAAATCCATGCCATACCTTACCTTTCATACCAGTAAACCAGAAATCTGGGATAGCAACCTCACATCTACCGAGGCACCTCAATGGACAAAAGAGAGGGCGGCCGGATACCCACCACAAAGCATACCTCCTTCGGCCTCCCCCCGGAATCCAAAAGGCAGCTTCCAGAGATACACCCATCATCCGATAGACACCCAAAGCCACCTTCCTGGAGCCCGGAGAGGGAGTGGGATTTCCTCAGGTGATCCAGATTCCACGACAAACTCACCACCACCACGGACCTCAACGGAATGGGATGAAAAACGGTACCCTTCCCCCTACCTAGGAGCTAGAGTGCCTGTGGGAAGAATCCCAAAGGTTGAAAACAGGAAGAGGATAGGGGAGGGATGGAAGAGGAGGAAAGGGAAAGGGGGGATGGGGAGGAAGGGATTGGAAAGGGAGGATTGGGTGTAATTAGGTCTGGTCTGAGAAATGGAGGTTTATAGCTCTTCGATTGCGGGTTCTATCCCTGCCTGTGGTATGGTTTGTTTTATGTTATTGTTACCTGCACTTGCAACTAATCTCAACTCATCCATCTTGTTTCTATTGCTTCTACCCCTCTCTTCCCTTTTTCCTCCCTGCTCATTCTTGCTACTCCCCACTGAAATATTGAAAATTTATAAGCAATTATTGAAAATTTATGATTTGCAAATTGATTTTGAATAGATTTTTGATTTTGTTGTCGAGCTTTGAAATTCCGGCTAGAATCAAAGTTTATGTTTTCCATATTTTGTGACCTCGCTACTCATTAATCTCAGACATAACAGTTAATGGGCCATTGGTTTCAAGGAACATTTTTTTTACTCTTCAACACTTTACTCTTTGTCTCATGTAACATTTAGTAAAGACAATGCACGAGGATCATCAAGTATTAAAATAGCTATTAGGAAATTTCCCAAATTGAAGCCAAGGTAGACAGGTCTAGCTGACCAGTTGATATACTACAATATAGAAAATCCGCTTGTTATACAGAGCCCTTTCGGGGAAAGTAGTTAACTTTTGTCCCGGGAAAAAACGACCCACAACCAGTCCAACAACCACAAAGGTACCCATTTTAAACTGATGAGTGAACAGGACAACCGGTGGTAAGGAAACACGTCCAATGTTACACCCTTGTCGGAATCGACCCCGACACACACAGTGTGAAGTAAAAGCCTTGTGCCGACCAGGGCCCAAGGGCCTTACAATTACCGACAATGCGTTTAGATGGCAATGAAATGACGGGAGTTAGTATTCAGCTTTTGTGGCACCATTCTGATGTTATGTGCACCTTATTATACAGTACTGCTATAATTATGATAACAAACTGGCCCACCACTATTATACTTAAGCTGCACTTCACTTATATGGATCTACACTGTTTTATATTCCTCCAAACATTTGTGGTGCATTCGCTGTATCGTACTTGTGTGACTCTGGTTATGCTGCCCGCTCTCTATTTTATACTGACGAGAACTTTATGAAATTCTGTTCTACTCTATTTTATGCTACCGCTACACTACTTTATGTAACTCTATTCAATCTTATGTAGCCCAGTTAGTTAGTTTAATATGTTATTATGCACCCCATGCCCATCCTGTGGGCGGTAGTCAAAAATTACAGAGGTACATAAAGGGTCCAGGGACTGGGCCTCAAAGTTTGATAGCTGAGAAGTTACAGAGGTAATGAATTCAAAATTTACAAAGGTAATGAACTCACAAATTACAAAGGTAATGACCCCCCGGTGAGGACCATTCTTATTCTACAATATTCGATCTTACGAAGCACAATTTCTCTATGGTGCTCCCATCTATCTTAAGCTGCATCATTTTATCTTATGCTGCATCACTATTTTATATAGCTGCATTCTCTCTTGAATTACCTCTCTATCTTAGCTGCATTCTCTCTTGAATTACCTCTCTATCTTCAACATTCCCTTCTCAACTGGTCATAATGTTTGCAGCTGGGCGCATCACAGGCTCCACCAACACCAGTTTTTTATCGCTCGCTCTCGCTCCCTTCTATACCATTTTCTTTGCCATTGTTTTCTACAGACATGACTTCCCTTTTTATTATCAAGCAAACTTTTTTAATTCACGTTCTTTCTCGCTACGTCACGATCCCCCCCAGTATATGTGAGGCTGAGCGATAGAGAAGAGAAGAGTGGTTAAAGGAATTAAATAATGGGGATTTTTGAATCGGAGAATAGAGGGGCGATGGGGTTGGAGTTGATGTACGAGGTCTTGTACTTGCAGAACTTGTGAGTGAGAAGAGGAAGAGGTGAGAACAAAATGATGAGGTGTCGAGGTAGGACCCTGAGTCCCGGACAGCAAAAGAATTAGAGACAGGGGTGACTGTGGAAGGGTGAACTAAAGAGAAGGCAACGGAAGTTGAGACCCCAGAGGTGGCGGGGGGTCGTTTAGTAACTCGAGAATAGAAATACAGGGAGTCTCCCTGAGCATAAGAGAGACTGCCATAGCATATGGAGGCCTTCAGCCTCTTTGAGACAAACGGATATTCTCGCTCATTTAAGTAAACCTCTGGCAACAGTGAAAGCAAGATGGGTGAGCCTCATGACAATTAAGGCAAGAGGGAGGTAGACTACAACACATACTGGTATGGTCGTCGGCACTACAGACTGGGCATACGGTCATGGACCTGCAATATCTCTGTATGAGACCCCACAAAACGGCCAGCAATTTTTCTCTACCAGTTGCGGGTAGGAGTCACTTTTGAACCTTGTACTAGGTGTCCCGCAATGTAAACCGAGGACCGAAGCTCACAACAGTCAAAAGTTAAGCGAATTACATTGCAAGGGAATCGTCTTTGCCAGCAGGCAGGGAGGACAAAAGTGTCCACTTTGAAGGTTGGGAGGTAATGGAGCACAAGCTAATCTAGCGTGCATCACAACATGTCTGGAAATTCTGTTGGACAATGGTATGAGGTAGAATGATGGTACCACTGCAAGAATTGAGAGAATGATGTTTTTCAATAGTTAGAAAAATAGCATCTATGGTTGTGAGGAGAAAACGTTTCCGAGCTGGGCCCCCCCCCTTAAAAAGCATTCTGTACATGTGATGGCTCGTGCACCACTTTTGAAGTGTGAAAGGATAATATCTCGACCAACATGGCTAAGAGTGCATTTGCCTAAAACTGTTCTGAAAGACTGGTAAGAAGAAAGTCAGTTGCAGAGCAAAAATTTTAGTCCATTGTGTATACTGAAACATAGCATGTAAGGGAGTGCAAGTCGTGCCGGTCTTTTCTGGGCAATAATAAGGAAGTGAAGGATAATCGCTCAGTAGTAATCAGTTCGCAGTAGTACCCATTTACCAGTAACCAGTTACCAGTATATGACTAACAACCAACCTGACTGTGTGAAATCACTGCTATTCACCTGTTCAACTGACCCAGCCATGTTTTGAATGCCGCTACCCCCGCTGTGCACTCAGCGGGCCTTTCAAGTAGAGGCGTAACAGCGGCAGGTATCAAGCCTGGCTTAAGTTCGTGTGCTAATTGCTTCAATCTCTGAGGGTTGACCCGATTTGCAATTTAAGCCAGTCAATAAGCCCATAACTGTGGACAGTGAACGCAAGTCAGCCTGCCTCAGCCAGACTATCCACCTGTCTCCCCCTGTCATCCACCTGCTCCTTACATGCTGTGTGCATCGTTACAACGTCTTCCCGTAAGCCATTCTCGTGGGTTAACCAGTCAGCCAACCCAGCTTCCTACCCAGCTGAGAGATAGAATAAGCCACACATTAGGTTCCTCCTGAATATTGTCCATATCGCCAGTTGGAGGCTGCTAAGTGATTTTCACCATCCCTGAGGTAAGATGCTTATCAACCACCTTCGTGAGTAGTGAGTGGCAGTGCTCGCCAGTGAGCAAGGAGTGAGTCAGCACCCTCCACCCACTCACCCACTATTCCACACATCTACCTGTGCTTTTTTCCACCTTGTACAGGGTCCTAGTACTGTTTTGGCTCACATAATTGGTCCAAGAATTGGAGCTGAGAGCCAGCGATAAAGCCATATATGTGAAAGTTCACCTAGAAAGCGCATTTCTTCTTCCGGTGACAAGTGTGAGTGTAGGAGGCCGTCATCACCCACACTAAGGACAACCTTGCACCTCATCACTCGTCACTCCGTCTACTACTTCCAGACTTCAGTGATAATTTTCTGTACTAGAGACATTTTTCCTTGCAATTAAGAACATTTGACGTGTGTTAGACATTTATAGTGCATTTCCTTGTGTACTCACTAAGCCTTGTGTTTTCAGTGTAGACTCAGTGTTTCTTCTTTGAAACAATATTTTTCAGTGTTTATCGCTCATCTCTTGTGTTATCATTTTTATAATTTTTATCTGTGTTTTTTTATGGCTACCTCTGTAGAAGTATTAATCCCTGTAGTGTACCATCAGTCACTCCGTGTAAAGGAATTTCAATTTTTTTTTTATTATCTTGTGTTCTTTCAGCATTGTATTCTCCAGTAATTGTTGTATACAAATTAATCCATTTATTTCTAGTGTACCTTTTTTCGTATGCAGCATGTTCTCATTCCCTGATCTTTTTCGCAGACTTGTGTACCAATATTTTTACCAGCAATTTATTGTCGTATGTCACAACAGCAAGATTTTGTTGAAGAATATACAAAAAAAAAAAGAATAAGTGAATATGTTGTGTGTGCCCCGCCACTTGTAAGTGTTGTGTGCCCCGCCACTTGTAAGTGTTTGTGCCCTGCACTTTAAGTGTTGTGTGCCCACGCCACTTGCAAGTGTTGTTGTGCCCTGCCATTTGTAATGTTGTGTGCCCCGCCACTTTGTAAGTGTTGTGTGTGCCCTGCCTCTTGTAAAGTGTAGTGTGCCCGCCACTTGCAAGTGTTGTGTATGCCCTGCCATTTGTAAGTGGTTGTGTGCCCTGCCACTTGTAATGTTTTGTGGTGCCCGCCACTGTAAGTGTTGTGTGCCCCCGCCACTTGTAAGTGTTGTGTGCCCCGCCATTTAAGTGTTGTGTGCCCCAACCACTTGAAAGTGTTGGGTGCCCCACCACTTGTAGTGTTACACTTCCAGTTTTGTTACTTGTTTTATTTTTATTCATATTTTTCTTATTTCTTTGAACAAATCACTCAATTGTAATTATAATTTCTTTTAAACGTAGTGTTTTCTTTACTCTGTTTTTAGTAAATGTTTTGTTTAATTTTACATTAAGAGTTAAAGTGTTCGATCAGTTTTCTTCATATTTTATTTTATTATTTAACCACAATTTTCCCAAGTGTAACTATATTACTGCATGATTATTCTGCACCATATTATGGTGCACTTTTCTCAATGAATTATTTTATTGCACATGTTCTGCAATGAATTATTTTATTGCACTTGTTCTGCATGAAGTAATTTCTTTTATGATAATTTATAACATTATTATTCTCATTCATTTAAATTTGTCTTGTTTTTCATTTTATTATTTTTCCTGATGTTGTCTTTGGTATTACACACATTTTAATTTCTTTAATGCACTCTAAAAATATTAAATTTCCTCATTTATCTCTCGTTTGCATACAATTTAGTGATATATTTATACTTTACATGGGGGGGATTTACAGTTTTAATAGTTAAGTTTCGTTATTAGCAAGAGTACAGGACAGCTCATTTTGCAATTAATTTCAGCCTCCAGTAATATTTTTACTTGTAAATTTCAATGTATTTTTTATCTTGGCCAGCAGGTCCCCACATTGTTTTCTTTTATCTTGGGCCAGCAGTCCTTTACAATTTTTTTTTTATCTTGGCCAGCAGTCCTTTACATTGTTTTTTTTTTATCTTGCCAGCAGTTCCTTTACATTGTTTTTTTTTTATCTTGCCATCATCCTTTACATTGTTTTTTTTTATCTTGGCCACAAGGGCCCCTTTCATTGTTTTTTTTTTATCTTGGCCACAGTCCCTTACATTGTTTTTTTTTTATCTTGGCCAGCAGTCCCTTACATTGTTTTTTTTTATCTTGGCCAGCAGTCCCTTACATTGTTTTTTTTATCTTGGCCTGCAGTCCTTACATGTTTTTTTTTATCTTGGCCACAGTCCTTTACATTGTATTTTTTTTAAACTTGGCCAGCAGGTCCCCTTACATTGTTGTTTTTATCTGGCCAGCATCCCTTACATTGTTTTTTTTTATCTGGCCAGCAGTCCCTTACATTTGTTTTTTTTATCTTGCCCAGCTGTCCCTTACATAGTTTTCATTATCTTGGCCAGCAGTCCTTTACATTGTTTTTTTTATCTTGGCCAGCAGTCCCTACAGTGTTTTTTTTAACTTGGCCAGCAGTCTCCCTACCTTGTTTCATTATCTTGGCCACAGTCCCTTACATTTTTTTAATCTTGGCCAAGCAGTCCTTACATTGTTTCCTTATCTGGCCAGCAGTCCTTACATTGTTTTTTTATCTTGGCCAAGCAATCCCCTTACATTGTTTCAATTATCTTGCCAGCAGTGCCCCTTACATGTTTTTTATCTTGGCCAGCAGTCCCCTTCATTGTTTCATTATCTTGCCAATCAGATGTCCCTTACATGTTTCATTATCTTGGCCCCACAGTCCCCTTACATTGTTCATTCTCCTTGGCCATCAGTCCCTTACATTGTTTCATTATCTTGGCCAGCATTCCCTTCTACAATTTTTTTTTTTATCTTGCCAAGCCAGGCTCCCTTACATTGTTTCATTATCATGGCCAGCATCCTTTACATTGTTTTTCTATCTTGGCCAAGCAGTCCCATTACATTGTTTCATAATCTTGGCCAAGCAGTCCCTTACATTGTTTCATTATCTTGGCCAAGCAGTCCCTTACATTGTTTCATTAGCATTGGCCAAGCTAGTCCCTTACATTGTTTTCATTATCTTGGCCAAGCAGTCCCTTACATTTTTTTCATTACTTGGCCAGCATTCCCTTACATTGTTTCATTATCTTGGCCAAGCAGTCCCTTACATTGTTCATTATCTTGGCCAAGCAGTCCCTACATTGTTCATAATCTTGCCAAGCAGTTCCCTTACATTGTTTCCATTATCTTGGCAAGCAGTTCCCTTACATTGTTGCATTATCTTGGCCAAGCAGTCCCGTTCATGTTTTCATTATCTTTGGCCAAGCATTCCCTTACATTGTTTCATTATCTCGGCCAAGCAGTCCTTACCTTGTTTCATTATCTTGGCCCAAGCATCCCTTACATTGTTCATTAAACTTGGCCAAGCAGTCCCCTTACAATGTTTCATTATCTTGGCAAGCAGTCCCTTACATTGGTTTCATTATCTTGGTCAAGCAGTCCTTACATTTTTCATTATCTTGGCCAAGCAGTCCCTTACAATTGTTATTATCTTGGCCAAGCAGTCCCTATACATTGTTTCATTATCTTGGCCAACAGTCCCTTACATTGTTCATTATCTTGGCCAGCAGTCCCTTACAATGTTTTCATTATCTTGCCAAGCAGGTCCCTTACATAGTTTCATTAATCTTGGCCAAGCAGTGTCCCTTACATTGTTTCATTATCTGGCCACAGTCCCCTTACATTGTTTATATTATCTTGTCCGGCATCCCTTACATTGTTTCAATATCTTGGCCAAGCTGATCCTTACATGTTTCCTATCTTTGGCCAGCAGTCATTTACATTGTTCATTATCTTGGCCAAGGAAAAGGGACAGTCCCATACATTGTTTCATTATCTTGGCCAAGCAGTTCCCCTACAATTGTTTCATTATCTTGGGCCAAGCAGTCCTTACATAGTTTCATTATCTTGGCCACGCAGTCCTTTCAATATGTTTCATTATCTTGGCCAAGCAGTTCCCCTTACACATTGTTTCATTATCGGCAAGCGTCCCTTTACATTGTTTCATTATCTTGGCCAAGCAGTCCCCTTACATTGGTTTCATTATCTTCTTGGCCAGCCATCCCTTACATTGTTTCATTATCTTGGCCAAGCAGTCCCCCCTACATGTTTTCATATCTTGGCCAAGCAGTCCCATCATATGTTTCCATTATCTTGGCCAAGCAAGTCCCTTACATTGTTTTCATTATCTTGGCCAGCAGTCCCTTATAAATACATTGTTTCATTATCTGGCCAGCATCCCTTACATTGGTTTCATTATCTTGCGAAGCAGGTCCCTTACTTTTTTCATTATCTTGGCCACAGTCCCTTACATTGTTTCATTATCTGGCGCACAGTCCCTCACATTGTTTCATGTATCTTGCCAGCATCCCTTACATTGTTTTTCATTGGTCTTGGCCAGCAGTCCTTACATTGTTTCATTATCTGGCCAGCATCCCTTACATTGTTTCAATTATCTTGCCAATCATCCCATTACATTGTTTCATTATCTTGGCCAAGCAGTCCTTCATTGTTTCATATCTTGCCAAGCAGTCCCTTACATTGTTTCATTATCAAGGCCAAGCAGTCCCTTAAATTTGTTTCATTAATCTTGGCCAGCATCCCTACATTGTTTTCATTATATTGGCCAGCAGTCCTTACATTGTTTCATTATCCTTGCCAAGCAGTCCCTTACATTGTTTCATTATCTTGCCAAGTCAGTCCCTTACTGTTTCATATCTGGCCAAGCAGTCCCCTTACATTGTTTCAATTATCTTGCCACAGTCCCTTACATTGTTTCATTATCTTGGCCAGCATCCCTTACATTGTTTCATTGTCCCTTGGGCCAGCATCCATTACATTGTTTCATTATCATTGCCAGCCAGTCCACCTTACATTGTTCATTATCTTTTCCAGAACACCCTTACATGTTTTCATTTATCTTGGCCATCGCAGTCCCTACATTGTTTTCATTATCTTGGCCAGCATCCCTTACATTGTTTCATTATCTTGGCGAAGCAGGTCCTTACATGTTTCATAATCTTGGCCTCCCCCCAAGCAGACCCTTACATTGTTTTCCTTATCTTGGCCCAGCAGTCCCTTACATGTTTCATTATCTTGGCCAAGCGGTCCCCTTACATTGTTTCATTTTCTTGGCCAAGCAGTCCCTTACAATGTTTTCATTATCTTGGGCCAAGCAGCTCCCTTACATTGTTATCATTATATCCTGGCCAGCATCCCCTTACATTGTTTCATTATCTTGCCAAGCAGTTCCCTTACATTTTTTTCATTATCTTGGCCAAGCAAGTCCCTTAACATTGTTTTCATTATCTTGCCCCAAGCAGTTCCCTACATTGTTTCCATTATCTTGGCCAGCAGTCCCTTACATTGATTTCCCTTCCCCTTGCAGTGTCCTTAGACATTTTTTTAATTACTTTCTGACAGAATTCGTTACATCTCTTTTACATTCAATTTTAGAATTTTGTGTCATTTTAATCCATTAAGTTTGCCTATTTGTTTTTGTGGCAACTCTTTGCCATTATGTCTCACAATACCGACAAAGTTAGAAAAAAATGTCGACACTCAACCTCTTCAGACTACTGCTACGCTGTCCATCATCCCTCACAGTTCCTTAGTGACTGACAACCGACCCCAGACACTGAGACAATTATAGTTTACTCGTGATTCCCTTGATTGCGTTTACCTTATTCAATACCATTACATAGTCTGGAAGCATGGTTTACTGCCAATCGTCTAGTGTTAAACTGTAGTTGACGGTCCTCCTCAGAGGAAAGTCTTTATCGAGACTCGCCGAAAGAAGCTCATCATCGGCCCCTCGCTGCTGTCACGTTGTTGATCTCCTTGAAATGGCAAGACCATCAGAATCTTTACCTAAGTGGTCACAATATCAAGGAACTAATTCGTTCTTCCTTGTACCAGTAAAAACAGTCTGAATCCTTATGTCTTCTTCGGGAACTCGTGATCACAACCAAAGACATAAAGAATCTTTGAGTCATTTGCTGTTAGATTAAGATTAAACTATTTTATCATCACTTATCAATGCGTCCAGTCCTAAGGTTTTGCTCCTGACGAGGATAAATCACCACAGCCGTCTTTGATAAAATAGCAAGCTATTTGGAGCAATGAAAGAAATAGTGCCGCCTGCTTCCGTGTGTGTTTATGAGCTAATCCTCCACCTGTGACTGTGAACCACTTACAGCCCTTAATCATTGTAGTTCCTTGTGCCCCCAGGTACTTTCCTAGGTACTAAAAGTAATTTCACACCTATGCCCTCAGTCTAACACCACCTCTTGTTTGCGCCACAGCGACAAAGCGTGGTGGTCAACCATCGCAGCGATCACCAAAGGACCATGTATCAGAGTCATGAATAAACCTCGAAGTATTCATAACATTCATAAACCATATCAGCGACTTGTTACAGACTGTGGTTTCCGTGGCCATAGAGCAATTTAATTTAGTCCTGATAGTCACCCTAAGAGGCGTCGTACTGAGATGAGTACCAGGCAGATCTTCCCTACTGTCCTTATCCCTAGAAGTTACAGGACCATAAACGCATCTGAGTGCAATGCTCCTCAACCTTCAGTAAATCTAGGATCTTTCTGTGGCCCTTTCCCAACCACAGAACCAAAGGAAACAGACGCCGTGGTTCTCAAGACTAACCAGAACCAGGCTCCTTCCAAATCGTGGGAGTTCGAGCGCATCAATCAAAACCGTTCCCCATGATTACTAGAAGGTGATAATGAGTTTGTGATAGAATGGTTTGAAAAACCGACAATGAAGATTGACACTTAGCAGCATATGGGAAATCTTTATTCAGGAAACGTTTCGCCACAACAGTGGGCTTTCATCAGTCCCAATACAAAGAGGAAGGCGTAAGGAGAGAGGAGTATGAAGTAATCAGTCCCCACACCGCTGGATCGGTTGTGTCCAGCCATTAATCTTGTACATTCTACAAGATAATTGACTGGACACAATCGATTCCAGCTGAGGGCCTGATTACTTCATACCCCTCTCTCCTTACCCTTCCTATTTGTATTGACTGATGAAGGCCTACTGTGTGGCCAAACGTTTCCTGAATAAAGATTCCCATATGCTGCATAAGTGTCTCTCTCAAGTATAATGAGTACAACCATCCCCGTTCACCAATCCTTTTGAAGCCTTAAGCTCACCGAAATGAAAATCCTGCTGATATGTTGCTTCAACACGTCTCTGACGTAGATGATTTTGGGGATGACGTGGAACCAAATCTTTTCTGATGACAATCCACCTTTTTGTTTTGCACATAGCGTCCAATGCAACCACAGACCCTATATGCAAACATCAGTTCATAATGCAACCCATTCATTTGTTCATGGACTCTGGTGCACAAGTCAATATATCAGGTCTAGTTTGTTTTAGATAAGCAGTTACGACATGTCCTCACTAAGAACCGACTCATGTGACTCCCTTAGTGAGAAGCTGGTTCTCACCTCCATGTCGAGGTCGGACTTCCCTCACCTTTTCTATCCTAGGTAGAAGGCTTTACTGCATCCTTCCTTGTTGTCGAACTGATTACGTTTCCTGGTGATCTTCTACTGGGATTTGCTTCCATTGCGGACTTACCATTGGCACAACCCCTATACGATGGCATGCCCAAACTGATGACTTGATCGTACCATTTTGGGTTACCAGCTTGGATCCCGAGGATCTGCCATACTGCTGCAAGTAGCGACTTTCATATTAAGTCCTATACAAGCCAGTGCTTTTCCAGGAGCGTCCCAAGCGGTCAGGCACTGGTGATCTGTCCAATTCTGTCTGTGATTCCACCTTCAACTTCAGGCTGCAAGACAGTGTCCATTAACATCAAGAGGCCAAGGACGCCCTTACTAATTTGATGCTGAGCCTATCCCTGCAATGTCTGCTAGTTCAAGTAATATTTTCTCCTTGTCGGAAAATGATTACTTCGCAACTAGTAATGCCATCTCATGTTGATGTCACATGGCCGTCTGCAGAAAGACGTCCTCTGTCGCAGCTAGTGCCCTCACGAGTGTCTGTTGTTGTTCTTAGTGTTCCGAAGGTGATAACGTCCCTAGTTTGACAGTGGGGAATTTTGCAATGTAAAGGGGTTTAATTTGTTGAGCCATCCTTACATGTTGTAAGAATAGTTAGATCCATTTCTTCCTACTAACACTGTCTGGTCAACAGTATTGCCTCAGAGCAAAATACCAATCTTGTTGACCTTCTTCACTATCCTTACCCTTTCAGGGTAAGGATGAGTTTGTCACCTGAACCATGAGGTCGGTGCTATTCTACTGGGGAGACTCATCCACTTCACTGGTCAATCCATTCCACCAGTATTTGAGAACAAGACTTAGCTCCCACTGACTTCCCAGACAAGGTTCAAGCGTTTCATGACTCTGTATGAACAAACGTCGTAAAGCCATTGCCTTACCGTTGAGAAGAAGGCAAAACAAACTTAATGTCTATCGTATTTCCACGTGAACTGGTACTAGACCTATTTAATATACCTGTGTACAGAATGCCTCATACCAAAGTTGCTGTCCGCCAGAAGAATTGATCAATCAAATGCTGCAGCATGAGTAATTGCATCTAACAATTCACCTTGGAAATGCGTCTTATCTATACCTAAGAAGGATGGTCCTTTTGCACCCAGTGAATTGCCTGTAGGAAAATAAATGGAAAACTATTCCAGATCACTTCCCCACTTCCTGTACTTGGTGATCCTTTTACTAACATTGGAAATATAGTCTCTTCACCCTGGATTGTTACAAGGGTTTTGCAAGTCCCCTCTTCACGAGACATCCAAGAGTTAACTGCATTCTCCCACCCTACAGGTCATTAATCACTTCCTCTGTATGGCCTTGGATTATGATCCTCCCTATCACGTTCTCAAGCTCAGACTAATAACTTTAGAGGTCCATAGGTAATGCACTTATGGTGTGCTTAATGATGTAATCGTCATGTCTAAAGATGTGGATACACACATTACATTGAAAAGACTTGATTAATACTTGGTAAGCCTAAGAAGCCAATTTAAGATCAAACGTCTAAATGTCATTTTTTCAGATCAAAATAAGTTTCTTGGTCACGTAATCACCCTAGAAGGGTTACAACTGACCAAAGAAAAGTACTGCGTACTAAATTTCCAACTCCCAAAACACTGCTGATTGCGTACGATCTTTGTGGGCTTAGCAGGTTTATTATAGATCTTTTATGCCAATTTTTCTTTCCAAAGCTTCTCCACTAACTAGTTGTGTAAGAAAGATACTCCTTTCGTTTTGGACCTTCCGTCAAGAAAGAGTCAATTCCAAACTCTAAAAGAAAAGCTAACATCTGCTCAATTTTGAATTTTCCAGATTTTTCTAAGTCCCTTCTATCTGACAACAGATGCTAGTATCTATTGGCATAAGTACAGTACTAGCTCAGAAGACTGATGACAGTACAACCCAGTTGCATTTGCTAGCTGAGTTCCTTTTGAAGGCTGAACGTAATTATCAGTAACTGGCAAGAGCTTTAGCAATAGTATGGGCTTAAAGCACTTCCGAGACATTATTAATCTGTTCATCCAGGCCTTGACAGAACCATGCACCACTGAAAATCTTTATTCCAAACAAACAACCTACTGGAAGGTTAGCCAATGGACCATTGAGTATCCAAGATCAACAATCCTACCTTTGAACACTTACCTGGCCGTTCGAATTTAGTTGCAGATGCTTAATTCGCGACAATGTTATATGTAACTGCAGACCCTCCAAAATTACTGCCTAGGATGTATAGAATGCTTTCAACGAGCAGATCCCCATGTGGACTGGTGCGATTAGAATTCCTGCTCCAGAAGATCTTAATCTGACTGAAGCACCAGCAACTATCAGTGACTATTGTCATGAACCACGAATTACGTGTATGGAAGAGCCGAGTTGGGTACTCCTACAGAAGGTAAGCCAGTTAGCAATTCCACAGTCAATAGTGATGTACCTTACAGCTAGTTCAACGATGTACCAGGCGTTCGCACTCGGGTCTGGATCGTTCTAAAAACAAGCCAGATTGAAATACTTTTGGCTCGTAGGGTAACTGATATTTCCTGAGTATTTAAGAAATGTAGTGTCTGCATGCAAACATAAAGGTAATGCTAATTTGGTCCTAATCCAGTCCAAGTGTATTCAACTCCAACAAACCTGGGAAAGGAAGTTGCGCTAGATCTGATAACTAATTTCCATGTTCCCTCCAGTCAACAAACATCATTGTGTTATGGAAGAACCATTTTCACCAATAGTGTGAATAGTTTCTATTGCAGATAAACTGCAGAGACATAGCTAAAGCGTGTAGATTAAGAACGCATTAGGCCTGCAGGCATACAACGCCCTGAGTCCCTAGTAACAGATAATAGAGGTGAATTCTGTAATGAGATTCTGAACATTTGTGTACCTATGTACAAATCTCTAAATCCACATTGTTCTCCAATCATCCTGCCAGCATGGGTTTAGCAGAACGAACCAATAAGGAAAAGTACTTGATGTCGTGAGAGCCCCTATCAATCCCAACAGTGAAACTTAGGATGAAGTTATACCTGATGTGCATTGTGCTATAAATTCTGCTAACAGTAGTTTCCATAGGTTACACTCCACATTAGCATTGTACGGTGTAGATACACGTTTGCCTTATGAGTAGATATATATCTATCCAGAAACCAAATGCAAACCAGTATTTCATAAGCAACTTTACCACCTAGCTCACACCTCTTTAGAAGAATCCGTGAAACCACTTCATAAATCAACAGCAGAATTACAAGAGTCGCAAACACTCGAGTATAGCCAGATCCAATATCAAATAGTTCGAGAGTTATGCTGATAACTTTAACAAAACGTGCTGCAATGCCTAAGCTTAATCAAAAGTTTATTGGTCCTTATAGAGTAGTTGAACATATCACTGGCAATCAGTAATAAGGGCTAGAGAAATTAGTACTGGTCAGTATAAAGAATCACAATTTAGATCATATAAGTTAAGTAATGTGATGATAAATGAAAAAATGTTGTTTTCCAACCAGACTAATGTGACAGACTCTGATAACCCTGATCCTGAACTCTCTACTCTAATACACAGTCAAAAGATCAACCTGAATGCGTTATACCCTACATACAGACAGGTATTGAGAAATCTCTCGAGTATCATTTTGTAACTACCAATTCAGAGCCTTGGCCTCAAATACGGCATGAAGTTACCAGTGCAGCAGAGTTTGATCCTCCCAGAATGACACCCCTATCTTCATATGTCAATCTCCCAACCCCAGCAGAGTTGGGGTTAAATGTAAATAACCTGTAAAGATGAATAATTACAGTTATCAACTTATCAATAATCAAGAATTTTTTTGTGTTTCACGTTCTCCCCCGAATTCTGAATTTAACCAGTCTAGCTTTAGTGCACCTAAGTCCTGCCTATTCTGTTAAACACTTTCTTCTTTGCATATATTTCATCCTCAGAATCCGATAGATCACATGAAAACAGATCGATCGATCAAAAAATTTTTGATCACTCTCAATAGTGTAATCTCCAATGTTGATCTCATTCGATGAGTTGTGCTATATCAACTTGTAATGCATTACAGTTTCATTACAGTAAGTTTCATTAAAGTCAATAACATTAGCTTCCATTCCAATAATCTACTTATGTATGTTATAATGTTCACTTGTGTGAACTTTGACATTGTATAGAATCAGCCCAACCATCACCGCCTTGCCATCTCTAGTTTATATTAGTGTATCGGGACAACATATGTTAGCGTCGCCGGAGCTTCAGTAGTATCAGTTCCCATAGTACCAGTTACCAGTACCAGTTACCCAGTATATGACTTGCTACCAACCTCTGTGGTGAATCACTTGTTATTCACTGTTCATACCCTAGCAAGTTGAATGCCGCTAACCCTCCAAGGCACTCAGCGGGCCAGTTCAAGTTAAGGCAATTATACAGCGGCAGGTTCAAGCCTTTGGTGCTCCCCTATATCCATCCAATATACTAGAACAACCAATGGTGATGTTTTTACCCCATCCACGTTTCGAACCCTCCACATGACATATCATCAGGTAAGGTTTTTGGGTATTTAGTGTGGGACCTGAGTAAGTCCAAATTGGCCAGGTGGGCGATCCCAAAAATCGCTGTACATAGAAGGAGAAGCTGAAAGCAGGTCAAAGAAGTAGGCGGAGGTCAGTGTGTTACAAAAGATCAAGGCGGAACCAGGTACATGAGCGGGCGACAAATGGCACCGAAGAAGTGGTCAAATAACCAAAGAAGGTTGGAAACAAGGTAGAGGTAGCAGAAACGGGTCCTGGAAGGAGCCGTTTCATGGATTTTTGGATTCCATGGTTATGGTCACTTTCTTTTTATTTTTAGAAAAAAAAAATAAAAAATAAAATAATAAAGAAAAAATGAATAAAAAGTGGAGGAAGGGAGATAGCTCCTAGGAGAGAGAAAGGGCTGTAAATCCCCCTCCCGAGCACCCAAGTAGTGCAGATGCGGCATGAAATCCATGCCATACCTTACCTTTCATACCAGTAAACCAGAAATCTGGGATAGCAACCTCACATCTACCGAGGCACCTCAATGGACAAAAGAGAGGGCGGCCGGATACCCACCACAAAGCATACCTCCTTCGGCCTCCCCCCGGAATCCAAAAGGCAGCTTCCAGAGATACACCCATCATCCGATAGACACCCAAAGCCACCTTCCCTGGAGCCCGGAGAGGGAGTGGGATTTCCTCAGGTGATCCAGATTCCACGACAAACTCACCACCACCACGGACCTCAACGGAATGGGATGAAAAACGGTACCCTTCCCCCTACCTAGGAGCTAGAGTGCCTGTGGGAAGAATCCCAAAGTTGAAAACAGGAAGAGGATAGGGGAGGGATGAAGAGGAGGAAAGGGAAAGGGGGGATGGGGAGGAAGGGATTGGAAAGGGAGGATTGGGTGTAATTAGGTTTGCTCTGAGAAATGGAGGTTTATAGCTCTTAGATTGCGGGTTTTATCCCTGCCTGTGGTATGGTTTGTTTTATGTTATTGTTACCTGCACTTGCAACAAATCTCAACACATCCATCTTGTTCTATTTCTTCTACCCCCTCCTTCCTTTTTCCCTCCCTGCTCATTCTTGCTACCCCCACTGAAAATATTGAAAATTTATAAGCAATTATTGAAAATTTATGATTTGCAAATTGATTTTGAATAGATTTTTGATTTTGTTGTCGAGCTTTGAAATTCCGGCTAGAATCAAAGTTTATGTTTTCCATATTTTGTGACCTCGCTACTCATTAATCTCAGACATAACAGTTAATGGGCCATTGGTTTCAAGGAACATTTTTTTTACTCTTCAACACTTTACTCTTTGTCTCATGTAACATTTAGTAAAGACAATGCACGAGGATCATCAAGTATTAAAACAGCTATTAGGAAATTTCCCAAAATGAAGCCAAGGTATACAGGTCTAGCCGACCAGTTGATATACTACAATATAGAAAATCCGCTTGTTATACAGAGCCCTTTCGGGGAAAGTAGTTAACTTTTGTCCCGGGAAAAAACGACCCACAACCAGTCCAACAACCACAAAGGTACCCATTTTAAACTGATGAGTGAACAGGACAACCGGTGGTAAGGAAACACGTCCAATGTTACACCCTTGTCGGAATCGACCCCGACACACACAGTGTGAAGTAAAAGCCTTGTGCCGACCAGGGCCCAAGGGCCTTACAATTACCGACAATGCGTTTAGATGGCAATGAATGACGGGGAGTTAGTATTCAGCTTTTGTGGCTCCATTCTGATTTATGTGCACCTTATTATACAGTACTGCTATATATTAGGATAACAATCTGCCACCACTTTTTCTTAAGCTGCACTTCACTTATATGGACCTACACTGTTTTATATTCCTCCAAACATTGTGGTGCTTCGCTGTATCGTACTTGGTGTGACTCTGTTATGCTGCCCCTCTCTATTTTATACTGACAGACTTTATGAAATGCTGTTCTACTCTATTTTATGCTACCGCTACACTATCTTATGTAACTCTATTCAATCTTATGTAGCCCAGTTAGTTAGTTTAATATGTTTATTATGCACCCCATGCCCATCCTGTGGGCGGTAGTCAAAAGATTACAGAGGTACATAATGGGTCCAGGGACTGGGCCTCAAAGTTTTGATAGCTGAGCAAGTTACAGAGGTAATGAATTCAAAATTTACAAAGGTAATGAACTCACAATTTACAAAGGTAATGACCCCCCGGTGAGGACCATTCTTATTCTACAATATTCGATCTTACGAAGCACAATTTCTTATGGTGCTCCCATCTATCTTAAGCTGCATCATTTTATCTTATGCTGCATCACTATTTTATATATCTGCATTCTCTCTTGAATTACCTCTCAATCTTAGGCTTGCATTCTCTTGAATTACCTCTCTATCTTCAACATTCCCATTCTCAACTGGTCATAATGTTTGCAGCTGGGCGCATCCAGACTCCACCAACACCAGTTTTTTATCGCTCGCTCTCGCTCCCTTCTATACCATTTTCTTTGCCATTGTTTTCTACAGACATGACTTCCCTTTTTATTATCAAGCAAACTTTTTTAATTCACGTTCTTTCTCGCTACGTCACGATCCCCCCCACCTTAAAGGGTTTTAAAATAATTATGTATGTATAATGTTAGTTCCCAGACTTAGGAACAGAACTTCTCCAGGCTGAGGGACTGACAACCTCAAATCTACGACTTCAAGGGTGACGGACTGATTACATAGTCTTCACATCTCTACTGTTCCTGCCTACTTTCTGTACTCGACTGAAGAAGCCTACTGTGTAGGCGAAACGTTTCGGAATAAAGTTACCTAAATGTTGCCTATGTGTCTTACCTACCAACGAGCGTTCGCTCAATTTTCAGCTTAATAGGCATTTTAAAGATGATTTTTGCTCTCAGTTTTAGATATGGAAAAACTTTTTTTCGTTTTCACGCATCAGAAATAAACGGCTTATTAATTTCAAAGAGTTAGAATCAGTGAAACATATCATGATTAAATTAATATTATAGATGGTAACAAATAATGAATAAGTTATTTTTACCCAAAACACACGCTTCATGGCTTCAGGAAAGAAGTGGTCACACAAAGATTTTTTGAATTAAGCGTTCACTTTCATTTTTCTCAAGTCACTTGAAAAGCCTCATTGCTGTCTAATAAGCACTTCATGCGGAGAGCTTGAAACACCAGATTGGTGAACCATTTCGAAGGAGTTATGTAGCCTGCTTTTTCATATTGCTCCTTTCATTATCAAATGTCCCATGTAATCGAAGAGGATCCCATCAGATCTCGTCCAGTAAAGGCAGAGATACTTACCCGTGGGGAGCATGAAGCCAAAATGATAAACCAAATTTAACTTTTGAACAACACCGTCAGACACCGTATGTCTGAAATCAGCCAGGACAGTTTTCGTTCAAGAAGTTGTAGATCTGAAATCGAGTCTCAACTAAACGCTTCAGTTGGATAACACTAGAGATGAGTCTCTCTTACCCGTTTGCTTGTTTATGTTCGGTACTTGTAAAGCGACTTGGTAAAATAGGAATGTTTGCTCTCTGAATCACTGACTTCTGTTGTTCGATGAGAAGATATATTTAGAACATAGCAGAATTTTATTGCCGACAAGAATGTGGAGTAGGCGAAGTTAGTTGGTATGAGCATTCTGTGACCTGTACAGAACTCAGTAGTGACCAGTACTTAACTCATTGGTGACCTGTACTTAACTCAATGGCGACTTATACTTAACTCAGTGGTGGCCTGTACTTAGCCAGTGGTGGCCTGCACTAAACTCAGTGATGACCTGTACTCAACTCTGTGATGGAGGAATTGAGGATAGCAAAGATAAAGATACGGCGATTGACTGAGGAAAACAAGAGGATTCGCAGTAGTCCTCCTGTTGTGAGTCCTCAGGTCAAGAAGGGAACCTGGACAGTGACTGGACAGCATGGAACGAAGTTGATGATCAAGAAGACGAATGGAAAGGTAGAAACCATGAAGAGGAAAGAAACTGCCATGGAAACTGTTGTGGAAACTTCTAATACATTATGCGTGCTACCGACGAATATGAGTCGACTACTGAGAAAGTCACGACGAACGACACCAAGGAAGGTAAAAACATTGTTGATGTTGAGGATAGCCAGGTTAGGTACTAATAGGGAAATTCTGCTTAAAGGATAGCAGTGGGAAAGGACAGGGGGGTTGGGTTTTCCGGGGGCTGGGATGGGGGGATATTTTTTAAAGCCGGTTTGGGAAAACAAAATGAAGGGTAAGGGGGATCAACCCAAATTATTTCCCTCAGTCTGGAGGCAATGATGTGGGCAAGCGTAGAAGTGGGGTTTTTTATTTAGAAGGTTCAGGACGGGCAATAGACAAAATTTAGGAAAAAGGGGGGGGGGCCGTTTTTAAATGGGGCTTTTTGAGAAGAAAGGGTTTGGGAAAATTTAATGGTTGTCCAGAGAAATTTGGTATTAATTGTTGGCGGGAGAAACCTGAAAGGATTTTTTTTTATATTTTATTTAAAAAACCTTACAAAACAAACAAAAGGATGCAAAAATAATTAGTACGGGAAAAATACAAAAACAATTTTTTAGGGCAAACTAGTGGGCCGTTATTCCGGGGAACAAGTTTTAAATAACAACACCTTTTAAGCAAAAGTACATGCAAAAAAAAAACTCACTAAAGTATTACCCATTTATGGTCCCCCCCGGGGCCACGAAAATTTGTGACCAAAAAAACACCCAAAAGAATTTTTACATGGGTAAACAAAAAAAAAGGGAAAATACCGTCATAACCTTTAAAACCCAAAAACAACATAAAATTTGCACAAAAACACAAGGTTACTAAATTTAAATTGAAAATCACATGCCCTAAATCATAACCCCCTTTTAACCACAATCCAAATAAAACCCACAAACCCATTCAAAAATTTAAAAAAAACCCAAACCCAAGCTACCAAAAAACCCGAAAAAACCCCCTATGTCGGGTTCCCAGAGTATTGGTTAAATTTTTGTTTTACATTAAACCAAACCCCAATAGGAATTCTAAAGGGAAACGAAATTTCCTTAACCCACAAAGCAGGGAAAAAAATATTTTTTTAGTTTTTATTAATATTTTAAAACCCATTAAGTACAAAAAATTCTTATACAAAAAAAAAAAAGAAAAACCCTACTTGTAACATACAATAAAAAAATAAACCCAAAACAAGTTTTTTAAATAACATAAAAAAACCCCAGCACATAAAAAAGGGTTTAATATAAAACCCAAACACAAAAATTTAAACCCTTCCCAAAATGTATTTTAAACCGAAACTCTTGCCCACAAAATTTTGGTAAAAACCCCCCTTAATAAACATGGTAAAAAACCCCGGGGACCTTTTCAAAACTTTTAAAAATTTAAACCACAAAAACCCCCAAACAAAAAAATAAAATTAAACAAATAAAAGAAATTTGCAAAGTATAAGGGCTGTTTTAAACTTCCCGGGTTCCCCCGAAAAATTTATGTGGAAACCAACTTGCCAAACTAAATTTTTAAAAAAACGAATACAAAAGGGCTCGGATCCTGGCAAACCAAAGAAAAATTTTTTTTACACAGTAAAAACATAACCATCGGGGTTTAGAAAATTAACCTTGTAAGCTACTCTTATATCTCACAAGGGCAAAAAATTCCCCTAAAAACATAGCTTACCATCCACCCCAAAAACTGCCTCTCCCTTTTCCCTTACGCACCACAAAAACTCCATTTGGCAAACAACACCCCCCCCTTTTACATCCCCCCAAAGGGGAAGACCACCCCTTTTGCCCATCATCGGGTTTAACCGACAAAGGGGAACCCACATGGGGTTCCTATAACCTTCCGGGAAACTTTTTTCCCGGAAGCCCCAAAAAACCAGCATTTTCCCAAAACTTCGCCCCTATAGAATCAGCCGCCAATGCTTTCATCCGATCCCCCCTTAATTTCCCTCTTTCCCCAAAAAGATACCCAGATAATCAACTATCATACATTAAAAGCCCTTAAAAGCGGCAAACGTTCACCCCCCCCAACAACTATAACCCCACCCTTTTCCCAAACGATCTCACCCCCTCCAAAAAAAGGGACAAAAGAAGACCACATGAAACGCCATTTAAACCCTCACCAAAAAACCTGAAAAAAAAACCCCCTTTTTCCCCCAACCCCAACATCTTAAAAACCCCCCCCCCCCCTTGGGGGCCAAAATCCCCATGATAAAAACAAATACACAAATTTCTCTTACCCCTAGTGGGATCCTAAGCTTACAAAAATCCTTCCAAAAAACCCCCCAATCAAAATTTTTGGAACAGGGTTTCCCCCTTTTCCCAAAATTTTCCCCGACCCCCCCCACTACCCCTCCCCAAACCCTTTTTTAACTTTGATTTTATCCACCTTTTTCCAACTTTTAAATAAAAATTTTAACATATCTTCCAAACCCGCAGGCCCTTTCCCACTCCACCCATTTACTTTGCCTCCCCCAAAACCCTTTTCCTACGTTACCCCCTTACAAACCCCCTTCCCTAATATACCCCCCGTTTTGATGTATATACCCAAATTACTCTCAGTCCAAAAAGGTAACAAACCTAAACCCCCTTTTTAAACATCTGTCATAACTACCCCTTTATTTAAACCCAAAGCCCACCCAAAATCTCCACACAAATTTTAAAGCACCCTCCTCTGCATTTCCACAATGTCCTGTATTTCCCTTGGGGAAAAAAACCTCCCCCCCCCCCTCATACCTTGCTATAACAAGTAAATTTACCACCACAATTTTTGTTTTAAAAAGGCTGGGTCCCTCGCCCTTAAACCTCCCCATCTACCAAAAACCCTTTTACCCGTGACAGACCCCAATTTACCCTTCGCGGGCCCTGCACCCCCCCCCCAAAAAACCATTTTCCACATACCCGGGGTTTCCCTTTTCCACCATTTTCCCCATCCTAACCCCACCCCCCCCAACCCCCCCCTACCCAAATTTAAACCCACCATTAGAAACCTTAAATTTCACCATATTAACTCAAAACCCTCGAATTCATACAAATATCTAAAATAAATCAAAACCCACCCCCCTTAAAATTTCCCCTTACCCCATAGCAAACCAGTAGAAAATCATACACTATCCAACGAGGACCCCCCTTTTCCCCCCCCTTCTTCACTCCTGTTTTGCCCATCGCCCGTTTTCAACAGACTCATAGAAAGGATTCGGGAAACACACGCAAAAAGTAGCTCCCAATAGCGGGAAACCCTCCCCTTTCCTCCATCTTTACACTTTCCCCAAAAACCTCCCATTGCCCTTTTAACCCTCACCTCCACCTCAGAAATACAGGGTTTTTATCCCCCCTCACTACCCCCTTCCCCGAAACCCCTACCTCCTAACAAACCCCTAAAAAATCTATGTTTCCCCGGGAAATTTTAAGCGTTTTCCCAATCTAAGCCTATATTTTTCCCCCCCCCATAAAAACTCTCTAGAAAATCCCAAAAAACCCCTTCCTTCCCCCCCACCTTCTCCCTGAAATTTCCCAAAGCCCCCCATGTAACACTAAAACCCCAAAACTTTTCTCCCTTTTTTTGCCTAAAATCTTTGTAAAAATCCTTTTAACCGAGCACATTTAAACGTAATCGCACGTAACCTTTAAAACCCCGGCATTCCTTTTTTTGGGCACTAAAACCGTGATACCTGCTTTTTTGGGGATTTTCTCTTTCCCCCCCACTACTTAACATACCCAAACAAAAACCCCACCCGACAAAGCCAACACTCCCCCAATGACACCGTAAAAAAAAAACGTTTGGTATGCCATCTATCCCAGGGGGTTTTTTCCCTGGGTCCCGCCCAAAAACGCCTCCTTCACCCCGCTACACTAATACTACCTCAGTCTTCACTGCCTGCCTCACTTAATACCCTATTGATCCCCATTCCCCAAAACCCTCCCCACCCACCTTCCCCCGCCAAACCCCCCCCATTTCTCCCCAAACCAAAAAAACGGGATACAAACTAATATATTCCGTTGGGGGATAGGCCCCTTTACCTTTTCCCCAAATCCACCCCCCCTGTTCCTGCCACTATAAACACCAACGCGGTTTTCGTCTTCCTTTTTTTTTAAACTTCCTGATCCCAAAACCCAACGGCCTATCCCCCCCTTAAAAAATCCTCCAACCCCGCCCTAAAATCTAAGGGCCCCAAACTTTTTATTTTGGGTTTTCCGCCAACCATTTTGCAATCGTTTCCCCCTTCCCCACTCCACCCCACCCCCCTTCTTGCAAACAGCTTTTAAAATGACCTTAAGGGTAATTTTGTAGACCATTGGCTCCACCTCGGGCCCTCTTTTTACCCCCCTCCTTTAAAAAAAATCCGCGATTCCAACTTTAACCCTCATTTTTCCCACCAAACCCGCAAACCCCTCTTTTCCCATTCCTATCTCCCAAAACGATTTCCCCCCAATCCCAAATTCCCGTAGCGTTTACCCTCGTCCCTAAAAGAGCCTCAAAATTCAAATTTCCCCCCAAAACCCACATAAACCTCACTAAAAACCATCTAAACCCCCAAATCGCTATAAAAAAGCACGATAATTTAAAAAAACCCCCATCTTTTGGGCCCACCTTTTCCACACCTATTCCCAAACCCAACAAAAATCCTATCTAACCGTGCCTAAATTTCCCCCACGAATAAAAGTGGCTCCACTCCATATCCCCTACCCCCCACCCACAAACTACCACTCCAACATCCCTCAAAAAGTCCCCTCAGAACCCCCCCAAAAACAACCCGCCCCCCTCAAAAAAACCCCCATCCCCATTCCTAAATTTCACAGTTCCCAAAAACCCCCCAAGCACTGTAATAAACCGGGAAACCTCTCAAAGATACACCCAAAAATCGCGTACAAAATCCCCCCTTTACTATAGCATTTCTAGTTTCTGGGATTTAAAACACCTACAAAACAAAAACCCCCCGGCCCCCCAAAACCCAAACCACCTTTACAAACCCCCAACCCCCCCCCCCCAACCTAGATATGCAAAAGAACTGGTCTCCTTTAAACCCCCACCCGCCACAAACCCCCTTTCAACCCCAAAGCATCACTTGTAAACAACAAAAACCTTTCAAAACCAAAACCCCATCCTGACCCCATGGTTTGTTCCGCAAAAAAAAGACATCAATACTAAAAACTTAAAAATCACTCTAAAAAATTAAACCCCCTTGACCCCGGGCTTAAAACCGTTTAAAATTGAAAGTTACACACCTGAAATTAAAAAGAATGGCAGTTTACCCCTTTAAATTGGGCCCCTGAGGGTTACTTGGGGCCCTTTCCTTTTATAGGGCCCCCGGTCCACTCTAGCAAATTTTCTCGTTTTCCTTCCCCCAACTCCTTCCCCTTTCCCTTTCCCCCCGGGTCTTCCCCCTTGCTCCCTCCCCTCCCGGTTTTCGCCGTTTTTCCCCCACAGCTGCCCCAAAAACCCTTTTTCCCCGGCCGCCGCGCTGGTGTAGGACCTCATCCTGTTCCCCGATCCCCCCCTGATCTCTTTGGGAGCTACCCTCCCAACCCAAAATATCTTCTTCCAAATTTCTCTTTTTGTGGACCTTCACCACCACAATTTCTTCCATTCTAACCTCACTCAATCTTTCCCTTTAAACCCCGGGGGGGTTTTTTGTAGTCCATCACCTTTACATTTACCAAAACCCCCTTCGCCTTCCCACACCCCTCTCCAAACTCCCTTCCAAAAAAAACTTCCCGGGACAGCCCCAAAATTTCCTTTTTTGAAACTGAAAATTTTAGTACCCAACGGGCTGCTGCCCTGAATTTTTTCCCCCCGCGTTTTCCCCTGGTAGTGAACACATGTCTCCAAAGCCACCTCTGGCTCTTTCAACCTCCTCACTCCATAGGCCCCAAACCCCCGGGCCCTTTCCAACCCTCACCCGTCATAACGTCCCCAAAGGGTTCTAAAATGATTTTCGCAGAAGCTTTTCCCGAAACCCAGGGCCTGTTTTCCTGTGGGTTGTGCCGGGCCCTGTCTCATAAAGTCACATAAAAGGCAAATCCTCCCTCTGCCCCCATAAGGGACAAGAACCTGGAGTTCTAAAACAATTCCAAAAGTGACGTACAATGGAAAAAGCCCCTCAGGGGCAATTTTCTTTTGAAGGACCCCCCGGGAGCCCCCCGTAGGGGCCCCTCCCCCCACAAATTCCCCCTTTCTCGCCGAGTGTACAGTCCCCTAACCAATGAACCATCCTGAGGGGTGTATGCTGTTTTATCAAAAGGTACCTTCCGTAACCCTTTAACCAAGAAAAAACTTAGAAACACATGCAAGCAAAACTTCCAAATGCCGAATTGAGGCTCATCCCTCCTTTCTTAAATTCCCTCGACGATGCTGGAGTAAAAATCGGGCCCCATAACTTCACAAGACCCTTGACATAACCCTTCAAGGCCCCCCCAAAAAACCGTACAACTCTTCATTGGGGGTGCCATAAACATCCCTGATAATGCTTGGCAGGAGAACGTTCATCGTGGCGCTGCTTAAAGATCTCCTGACCAGCTCGATGCAGACAGTATTTATGCGCCGGTTCATACGGTCCGCCATCTTGGTGCTAATGCTATTTTCCTCACCAGGTGGCGTGCAAGAGAAACTGCAGAAGCGTCCTCTCTCCCCGCAGGTCGAGAGACGAATGTCTGTAAGGATTATGCAGTACCATTCATCGACAACTGGGACCACTTCTTTGGCCGAAATTGCATGTGTGCCAGGAATGGGGTTCACTTATCCAGGGTAGGTATGGGTTTTCTTGCTAGCTCAGTTGAGGGTATTGTTAGGACTTTAAACTAGGACTAGTTAGAGGTATGGGTTTAGAAATGAAAAATAAAGTGTCGAAACAGGGATTTAGGCTTTGAAAATGTAAATCTTAACAGTAATGAGGACAGTAATAGGTAGAGTGGAAGAACAGAAAGGAGCAGGAAGGGTAAAAAGAAAGGCAGGTTCTTAAATATATATTACACAAATAGTCGTAGTGCTAGGAATAAGATGGACTAGTTGAGATTAGTTGCTAGTGCAGGTAACATTGATGTATTTGCCTTAACTGAGACGTGGTTCAATGCGAAAAATCGGGACGTGCCTGCTGAATGTCACATACAGGGTTTTAAAGTGTTCCAAGTAGACAGAAGTATCGGGAAGGGGGGTGGGGTGGAACTGTAAGTCCGGGATCGCTTGAACTGTTGCATAAAAACGGGTATAAAATCTGAAATAACACATACAGAGTCTCCTTGGATAGAATTTTCAGAGTGGCATGAAAAATTTATTTTAGGTGTAATATTCCGTCCCCCAAACATAGATAGGGACCATAGGAGGCTACTATGGGAGGAAATTGTTAAGGCCACAAGGCACGATAACGTAGTAATTCCAATCAATCTGTAGTCAGATTGATTGGAATTTCTTGACTGAGAATTTAGAATCTAACGATTTCTTAGAAGTAGTTCAGGATTGTTTTTTGAAGCAGTTTGTGACAGAACATACAAGGGGAAATAACCTGCTTGATTTGATTCTGGCAAACAAGGAAACCCATTTTAATAATAAAGAATTACAGAGGAACTCGGTGCAAGCGATCATAAATCAATTACCTTTTGCATTGAATGGCAGTATGATAACTCAGTAACGGTCCCATATTTTCGCTTAGCACATTACAATGGGCTTAGAAAACGCTTGTTATCTGGGGGACTGGGGTAACAAAGAGAGCTATTAAAATAAGTTTTCTAAACTGATCAGGGGCTGCCCAAAGAACATTTTGCCCCCGAAAAAGGGAAATTAGATCGAATAGAAATGCCCCAAAAAAGGGTTTAATAGTGGGTTTCAAAAATCTTTTGGGCAAAGAAAGGTGAGGGTCTTCTTATAAATTTTCGTATATTGACTTTAAAGGGGGCCTTTAAAAAAAAGGGGATAAGAAAATCTAAAGGGGACAAATAAAATTTAAAAGGGTGCTGGGGTTTTTCAAACCAAACCCTTTAAAGGGTTTTTCCGGGTGTATAGAAAAAAAATTTTAAAGAAAAGATAGATCCCCTTAAATATAACAAGGGGCATTTTACTAAAAAAAGAAAATGAAAGTCCCTCAAATTTTTAATAATTTTTTTCCCTCTCCGGTTTTTATTTCAGGAAGAAAACTAAAATATCCCAAAAAAATTAAAATTTTTTTTAGGGGCCCCTGAAGAAGAAAAAATTATTAATACCCACGGGTCACAAGCGAAATGGGTTTTAAAACCCAGATGACAGTTTAAAGCAAAATAAATCGCCTGGTCCTGATGGGGGTTTTTAAAGGGGATTCTTAAAGGGAAAGGGAACTTTAAACAAAATTTTTTTAAAAGTTTCCCCTTCAAACAGGTATATTGTCTGATATGGGGAAGATGGCTAATGAAAATTTTTTTTCCTTTTTTTAAAAGGGAAAGGGGAAAAAGTCTTATCGCAGTTTTACCGCCCAATAATCCTAACCTCAATTGGGGGGCAAATTACTAGAGTCAATCATAGCTTAAATATAAGAACCATCTCGATAGACATAATTTGTTTAAATGATCCCAAACCCATGGTTTCACCGGGGGCCTTTCCTCCCTGACTAATTTTTAACCTTCTTCAGAAAAGTTTTTGAGGCCGTTGACAGGATAAAAAATTTTCCGATATTTTTTAAATTAGTTTTTTTGGTAAGGCTTTGATAATACAACATCAGAGACCGGGTTGAAGAAAGGGGGCTGCTCTTTGGCATTGGAAAAAAGGGGGTGTCAGGGAAATCGAGCAGGGTTTCACTAAAAAGGGAAGCAAAAAATGTGTAAAATGGGGCTAAACCTGAGGGGGGATCTGTAACAAGTGGCGTTCCGGGGGGATCATTTTTAAAGGCCCATTGTTGTTTATAAAAATAATAAATGCCTTTGACGGGAAAAATTTTACTAGTGACATAAGCAAATTTGCTGTGACACAAGATAGGTAGATAATCGTTTTAAACTTTATGTCTTGGAACTTCAGGAGGTTTAGCAAACTCAATACCTGGTCAAAAATTGCAATGCAGTTTAATTGAAAGGAAAATGTAAAGTTCAAAAACCCGGGAAAAAGGGTTTCATAACTACCAGCTTAATAATGTTAATTTAAAGCAGAATAGAATGTAAAAAGGGAAATTTGGGGGTTTAAAAGGGCAGAAACCCTTTAAAAACCGAGAAAAGCATTTCTAAGCGTCTTAAAAAAGGGAAAATAGATTCCCGGAAAAAATTAATCAAGAAGTGTAAGCAACAGAATTTTCAAGGGTTATTATTAAACCTTTAACGCATTAGAAAACCCTCCCCTAGATTAGGCGGGGTTTCTTTTCTGGTCTCCATTTTACAGAAGGAAAAAAAATTTTCGTTAAAAAAAATTTCCAGCGACGAATGGAAAAATTTAAATTTTCATTTTATTAGAAACCCTTCCATTTTAAGAAGTTTAAAAAGTCCCTTAAATTACATTTACTTGAAAGACGAAGAATGAGGGAAGACATAAATCCAAAGTGTACAAGGGAAGAGGGGTATTAAAAAAAGGGGATTTAAAAAACAAAAAGAAGAAGGAACACGCAACAGGGCCTACTGACCCCTGCGGAGCGGGCCCAAAGTCTCCCTCCCCGGATTACCCAAATGACCCACCCACCCCAATTAGCCCAATGACCCACCCCCCAGGATTACCCCAAAGACCCACCCAGTCTGGTCACCTCCACTAAAGGATGGACCCACGCCCAGCCCCACACCCACAAGCAAGTCGGGTCCAACCACACCCACCCACACCCCACTCATGTATTTATCTCCCCAAATTTTTAAAACTACACAACTTTTAAAGCCTTAATAACTGTACTGGGAAGTTTGTTCCACTCATCCACAACTCTTTTAACCAAAACCCCGTGCTTTCCTATATCCTTCCTAATCTAAATTTTTCCCCCAAACTTGAAACCTTTTGCGAGTCCTGTCTTGGCGGGGTTTTTTTCAGCACGCTATTTACTCCCCTTTATTTATTCCCTTTTTTCCCCATTTAAACCCCGCCGATCAAAACCCCCAAAAATTTCTACGCCTTTTAGAGATTGAAATTCAGGCCCTCTTTCTATCCTCATAGGGAAATTTTTTGATACTTTGGGATCATTTTGGTCCCCCTCCTCTGTACTTTTTTCCAGAGTTTTTAAATTTTTCCTTCGGGAATAGGGTTGACCAAACTGGGGCAGCAAAATTTAAAAAAATGGGGCCAAACCCCAAAGGATATATAGAGTTGAAAAACAACCTGGGGATTTTCTATTATTTATACTTCAGATATGAAGGAAAAAAATTTCTTTTACTTTATTGCGAACCCCAATAAATTTTTTGCTTTTTTTTTAGTTTCTGCTAACCAAACTAAAAAAATCCTTTTCGCAATCAGTAATAAAAGATCTACATTATTTAGTTTATTTTTGGAAAGGGGTTTATTTAGTGCCCAACTTTTAAATTTTTGCATTTTTCAATATTAAAAAATCTCCCAAATTTTTTTTTTTCCCAAAAACCATTCATCAGTCTTTTTTCAAATCATCCTGGGTGCTTTAGTGCCCCTATTAGAATAAATTGGGACGGTTTAATTTTGGTGTCATCAGCAAATTTGCTTATTCGCTATTTTTTTCCCTCACTATGTCTTTTAAATTTTAAACTTTGAAAAACAACGGGCCCAACACTAAACCCGGGGAACACAGCTTGTGACGGGGCCCCCATTCGGGATTTTCCCCATTTATGCAAACGCTCTGCTGCCAAATTTGTCAGCCATGCCTCAAACTCAGAAAAAAATTATCCCCCTATTCGTGTCCCTTTAAAAGTTTCCCCCCAAAAACCCTCTGATGGGGAAACTCTATAAAAAAGCCTTCTGAACCCCATAACAAAATTTTAAAATTTTCATTACCAAATTCCCTCATCAAACCCCCTTATGAAAAAAGTTAGTAAATTCGTAAGACAGGAACCCCCCCTTTTTGTAAAACCGGTTTGAGATTCATTAATCAATCTGTCCCCTTCAAGAGGGGCTACGAATTGCTTGGGAAATTTATTAAACCCCATTTTTTTCCCACTATCGAGGTAAGGCTTTTTGGGCCTATATTCCCGAACTAAGGACCTGTCACCTCCTTGTAAATAGGTATTACATTTGAAATTTTTCACTTATCAGCACTATCCCCCGGGTTTGTAGTAAAATTTTTAAAAGTTTACCCAAAATTTAATGCAAAAGTTCCCCCTTTTACTTTCCCCCCCCTTTAAACACCCTTGCAAACAGTTCATCGGGCCCTTTGGGATTTGTTAGGTTTTATTTTCCCTCTGTTTAAAGGACCATTTTCACTATTTCCCCCGAAATTTTGTCCCTTATTTATTATCATCCTGTTTTACATAATCTTTTTTTCAAAATTATCGCTGGGTACTTTCCGGGTTTAAAACTGAGGGGAAGTGGGTATTGAAAATTTTTCACACTACCCTTTAATAAACTGTCAGGGGGGATCTGACCAAAATTTTAATCTTAAGGGGGCCAATCTTTTCCCCTAACTTACTTCTGTATACCTGAAAAAACCCCTTTTTGGGGTTAGTCTTTGAACCCTTGGGACCTCACCCTCATAACCCCCTTTTTTGCTTTTCTTTTTTGCCTTTTTTTAATTTCTCTCTTTTTTTTGGGAAAAATATTGATTTTTTTTAACCTGCCCCCCTTCCCCTCTTTTGATACGCCAAATAATCCCCTTTTTCCCCCTTTTTTTTTCCCAAATTTGAGAGGGTTTTTAATCTATTGTTCTTTCCATTTGGGATCTTTTTGGGGGATAAAACTAATTTCCCTTTTTTGGAACAAAATTGTCGGGGGAGCTAAAACCCTATGCTCTGAAAAACGCATTTTGGCGACCAAGATCACCTACCTGACCCATATTCGACACCCCAATTTTTACCCACCCGGGAAAATTTTTCAGCCCCAAAAAATTTCGGTCAAGCGAAAATCGGGGAACAGAGTTTGATTGCATTTTATCGGGGAAAATTCCTTTATAAAAATTAAAACCCAATGATTTTTTTGATCACTTTCCCCAAACCATCATTAACCTCAAAATTTAATTAATTAGGGAATCTTTTTTTGGGCAAAAACCCAAGTCAAGCAGATTTGTTTCCTTCTAGGGGTTTTTGTCACAACCTTTTCAAAAGCAATCCTGAACCATATCGAAATTTCACTAGCTAAAGTTTTCCCTGTTAAAATTTTGTTTCAACTTTTTTTTCCCTAAATTAAAATCTCCCATTACCCACAACTTTTTCCCATATCTAGATCCCTTATGAATGTTTTCCCATAACACAAACTGCTCCCCCCCCCCCCCCTTATAAAGGGGTTTTCCGGGGGGCCTATAAATAAAACCCCAAAAAATTTAAATTTTTGCCACTCCCCCGGGGAAACTGTGGCCAAAACCCGTTTTTGGGTTTTTCATGTTTCTAATTTTTTTTCCGTGCTAAAAACACCAAATTTAAATTTTTCTCTGACTTTAAAACCCCAAACCCACCCCCCTTTTCCTTTTTACCCTACCCATGGGAATATTTTATAACCCGTACTTGCATTCAAAAAGGCTTTTCTCTATCTTTCAGGTTGAACCAGGTCTCTTTTATACCAATAATATCTAAAATTACCGGGCACATGCAATAATTTTAGCTAAATTATCTTATTTCTTGAACCTACTATTTGTATATTAAACCTTGGGGGAGCTAGTTACTCGTTGCCCTCACTATCTTTTTTTTTTTTGGGTTGATTTGCCATTACAAGCAACTTCTTTTGAATATTTCTTTTAAAAAATCCCGAAAATCCTGGAAATAACTGCTTTTTTTTAACCCTAATGCTACAGCCTGATTTTTTCCCACAAATCCCATACCTCTATAGCCCCTTTTTTATTTTAAATTCCTAGAAAATCCAATTACCCCCCTCAAATTTAAATTTGGGTAATGCCCAAACCCCTCCCTCCCCAGAGATAGAACCCCATCCCTTGCATACATATCACAATTTTGGGCCCAAAAAATGGGGGCCCAATTATCAATGAAAGGGATTGCAAGTTCCTTGCAGTACCTGTCTAGGGGCCCCAAATTTAAAAACCAATTTTCCCCAAACATCAAATTTTTTGCCCACCTCCCCTTTCTAGGCAAAAATTTTCTACATATGACTGGGGTCCCCCCTTTGACATAAAAATACTTCTAAGGGGACCTGTACTTTTTCCACAGCTCCTCTCCGCCCTTTTCCCCAAAGCCATTACCCCCCCCCACTAAGACAGGGTAATGGGCTTGCTCCCTTACCTTCCAAATAATTTTCCAACCTCTGACTATGTCACCAAAAACCAGCTCCCGGAAACACACTCTCCCGTCTACCTTTCCCGTCCCTGTTACAAAATGCAAAAGGTCCCCTATAACTTTAACCGAGGGAAACGCCTACTATTTTAAAAAATTCTTACCTTTATTTGCAGGGGAATCCTGATACTTTTTAAACCCCACTTTAAACCCTGAAGTACAAAATCGTCCTTTTGGGGAAAAATAAACGATTTCCTACCTTTTACATCTTTTTCTTTTAACCTCCTCATCTTTTCCCTTTTTTCAACTGTGAACCACTTGCCCTTAAAAACGGGTTTCCACTATCCCCTGATGGGGACCTTTCCTCCTTTCCAGCTAAATCCTTTTCACAACTCCCCTCCCCAAACCCCATCATGGGAAAGCTTTAGCCTCCTATTTTCCCCTGAATAATAGAATCCATTCTTTATCCACTTGAACCTGAATTCTTAAACATTACAACAAGTCATGGTTTCTTTGGGAACAGCCCACCTAACTCCCAAACTTTTGGCCGGTTTTAAACCCCAGGGGACCACTGACCTCAGTGAAATGGAAAGAATTAATGTCTTGGCTGGGAAAAAAAGCAAAAGAAGTTTATGTGGGTAAGTGTAAGGGACTATCCTTTGGGAATGAAAATAACCCCGAAGCTATAAAAAAGGTAAGTAAGCTTGATCATACAGAAAGGAAAAAGACTTGGGGGTCATGGGGACAGAAACCTGAAGCCAAGACAGCAGCGTCTAAAAAAATGCGCAACAACAAGGCTAACAGAATTTCTTGGATTTTATCCTAGAAGTATAAGTAAAAAATTTCCCAAAAATTAATTTTTAAAGACTCTATACGCACTAGTGAGGGCCCCATTTAGGTTTTGCCGCCATTTTTTTGGGCTCCTTACTAAAAGGATAGACAAAGACTCATTAAGAAAAATACAGTGGCTTTGGGCAGCAAAGGGAAACCCGGTTTTACGACAAGAAGACGAAAAGGAAAGGTTTAAACATGAAAAAGAGACTGCTGTGGAAAAATTTGTGGAAACATCTAAAGCATTCTCTGTGCCTTAAACCCACGGGAAAGTGGGGTTGACTAGGGAAAGCACGACGAACAACAGAAAGGGAAATTTAAAAAACCAAAAAAAAACCCCCAAAATAGAAAGAAAAGCTTTTCGATGGGCGTTTTTGGGCCGACTTTGGCCAAATTTTCAAAAATCAAAACTAACGAGAAGTAGACAGGAAAGGGTATATATAGGCAGGAAGAGGGAGTGGTAGTATAGTAAATGGTAGTAAATAGTTTGTATTTGTAGTAATAAGTTTGTAAATAGTAGTAGTAAAAGTAGTAGTAGAAGTATATAAATGGTAGTGTAGTGGCGGAGATGGAGGGAGAAATGGGGGAAATAAGCAAAAAGGAGCCCAAAAAATACAAAAAGGGGGCACGCGCAAGGGACCCCCGGGGCCCCCCAGAGGGAGAGCAAGAACACAGAAGGGGGGGAGAGGGGAAAAATGAATTTAAAAAATGAAGGAAAAAAACACAAACAGAAGAAAGAAAGACAAGCCCAAAAAGAAAAAAGGGAAAAGGGGAAAAGGGAAAGAGGGAAAGAAAAAATGAGGAATCAGGTTAAAAATCACGGGTGTTCTGAAGTTTGGAACAATTTTCAATTTAGGGGAGAGGAAGGCATATACAACACGAAGCCAAAGACTAAGATTCATAAAAAGGAAAGTTTGTATTAGGGAGAAAATTTAAACCAGATGGGGACTGTTAAAAATTGGGAAGTAATGAAGACAGTTTTTTGCAGAAAACCATTCAAAAAAGGCTGTATCTTTTGACGTGACAGAAAAGAGCATTTTTAGTGTCGGCAAGCCTAACACTATTTTTTTTGCTCCCCAAGTCTGTCAGAAAGAGATCGACCATTTCCCCCAAAATATTGAAGAGGACAGGGGGAGCAAGAAATAGGTAGAAAAACCCGGAACATCTGTAGACCGGGGGAGAGGGATGAAAAAATTTGTGCAAGAGTGTTAGGGGCCGGGGGGGGAAAGTTTAAATGGATGTCAAGGGACAGAAAAGGGAAATTTTTGAGATTTGAAAGACCGGGAAAAGTAGGGGAAAGGGGAAGGGCAGAAAAGTTTCCCGGGGTAGAGAGTTTGGGGGAGAAAAATTAGCTTACCCGTGAGGGAAAAAAGTGTCCATGAAATGGGGAAGGGGAAACCAAGACGGGAAAAAAAAATTTTTGAAGATTTGGGAAAATTTTTGCGGGAAGGGGAAAAAGAGGATCACAGATGCGGAGGGCACGGAGAAAAGGGGGGATTAAAAACACTTTCTTTACAGGAGAAGCAAAAGGGAAAAATAGTGAAGTACATGCTTCGTTTCATAGGGTTTTCTGTAAACGGAAAAGGGAAAAAACCGTATCGAGCGGTGGACATGGGCACAAGGAAAGGAACAAAGGGAAATTTGATTCCCATTCGCTTTAAAAAACCCAAAGGGAAAGGGACAAGATTAAATTTAAAACTTCAAGAAAAGGTTTGGAAAGACTGGAGTCAAAGAGGCCCCAGAAAAAGATGTCATCCACATTGCGGGGCCAAAAAAAGTGAAGGGCGCAACACGATGTTTGGAAAAGAAAAATTCCCCGAAGGGAAACCCTGTTTAAAAATTAGCAAGGACAGGGGAGAAAAAGAGAGCCCCCTAGTCACAAACCCAAAAGGTTTTAAAATTTAAAATTTCCCTTGGGGAAAGGGAAAAATAATAAAGTCCCACAAAGGTGGATAAAAAACAAAAAAGACATCAAAGGTATGGAAAGGGGTTTAAAAAACCCTTCATGGGGCCCTTCTCTCTAAGAAAATCAAGGACATCAATTTTAGGGGGGAAAATTGTTTAAGAGGGGCTCAAAGTCAAACTAAGGGATCCTTTGGCGGGAGAGAGTGAACCCGTTCAATGAAATCTTGAAAGTGATGAGGGTTTTGGCCAGCCAAGAAACAAGAAATAAGAGACAGAATCTCTAGAGGATATGAAAAGGACATAAAAGGGAAAATCAGGGCCCTATCATATCCTCTAGAGGTTTTGTCTGTTATTCTCTTTCTTTTTTGGCGGCCAAAACCCTCACTCCCTTTTTTTGGAAATTTTTTCTCCGCCCACCTCCGTCACTCTCAAGAAATTCATTGAATGGGGGTTTTTTCTCTCCCGACCTGTAAGATGCTTAGTCTTGCGTTGAGTCCCCTTTTTCACCAAACCCTCAAATGATTTTCCTTGATTTTCTTAGAGAGAAGGGCCCCTGGGAAAAGGGTTTTTTCATCTCCCTATACCTATTGATGGGCTTTTTTTAAATTTTTTCCGCCTCTGGTGGACTCTAATTCCCTTTTTTCCCCTTTCCCAAGGGGAAAAATTATTCCCCAAAAATTTCGGTGTGGCTAGGGGTCTCCTCTCTCCCCTTTCCTTGCTAATCTTTACAAAATACTTCGAGACTATTCTTTTCCTACCAAAGATGTGCCCCTTTATTCGGCTCCCCTATGTTTTATGACACTTTGCCTGTGGCCTCATGACTCCCGTTCTCTTTTCCCAAACCCTTTTTTTGAAGCTCTTAAAAATCCCTTTCCCCCCTTTCCCTTAATTTTAAAACTGAATGAGAATCTAATTCCTTTCTTCCTTTCCTTGATGTCCATGTCCACCGCTCAGATACAGGTTTTTGCTTTTCCGTTTACAGCAAACCTATGCACAGTGGCATGTACATTCACTACTTTTCCTATCATACTTCCCCTGTCAAGAAAACTGTTATTATCTCCCTCTTTCTCCGTGCCCTCCGCATCCGTGATCCTCAGTTCCTTCCAGCAGAAATTTCCACTCTTCATTATTCGTTTTCCCGTCTTGGCTATCCTTCCCATTTCATAGACTCTGCCTTCTCACGTGCTAAACGTAATTTCTTCTCTCCCAAACTCTCTACTCTGGGAACTCTTCTGTCCTCTGCC
This sequence comes from Cherax quadricarinatus, assembly GCF_026875155.1. Lineage (NCBI taxonomy): Eukaryota > Metazoa > Arthropoda > Malacostraca > Decapoda > Parastacidae > Cherax > Cherax quadricarinatus. The sequence continues at coordinate 3,162,077 of NC_069447.1, read as the reverse complement.
TTTCTTACATTTCCAGTCATTCTAATCTCAACAATTCTCTCTGTCTCTTAGACATCAAGCTTACTTTCCGCCAGACTAACACTCTTCGCACTAATCTCGTTCATACCTCTCCTCCCTCTACGGGATTTTTCCTGGTGTCTACTCTTTTTCTTGTTCCTCCTGTCCTCTTCAATACTTTGGAGAAACTGGTCTATCTTTTTCTGACAGACTTAGGGAGCGCAAAAATAGTGTTAATCTTTCCGACACTAACAATGCTCTTTTCTGTCACTCAGATCACAGCCATCCTATTGACTGGTCTTCCGCTAAAACTGTTTTCCCCTACTCCAACTTTAACAGTCGCCGTCTGGTTGAATCCTCTCTAACACACAGCTTCCTTGTATGAATCTTAGTCGTGGCTTCGTCTCTATATATGCCTTCCTCTCCCACTACATTGTAAAATGTTTCCAAACTTCACAACACTCCTGACTTAACCTGATTCCTCATTTTTTCTTCTCCCTCTTTCCCTTTTCTCTTTCTTTTTCTTTTCTGGCTTGTCTTTCTTTCTTCTGTCTTGTTTTTCTGTTCCTTCATTATTTACTTCTTTATTTCCCCCCCCCCCACCTCTGTTTCTTGCTCTCCCTCTGTGGGCACCTAGCTCCCTTGCAGTGCTCCTCTTCTTTGCATTTGACGGGCTCCTCCTCTTTACTTCCCTTTCTACTTCCATCTCCGCCACTACTAGTACCACTACTACTACTACTACTACTACTACTACTACTACTACTGCTACTACTACTACTACTACAGGTGGCGTCCCACCATAGTAAATATAACAAAAATTTTTACAGTAGATTGTTATATAAGATGTCTCCCTAATTGGGGGCGATGATTTTCTCAGTAGACATAGAAGGGTTCTGGTGTTACTCAATCTTCATCATCAGGAAGGTTGCTCAATATCATGGGTCGATGGTAATCATCTTTATGGATAAAACGACTGACCCTCTGTGGGAGAGTCATTCTTTGAGTCCTGTGAGGAGGAGTATTAATGGTATAATCCGTGGTATTTACAACTTGTATAGGATGTTGTCTATCTGGCATGTATAGTTCCTGCATTGTATTGAGTTGTTTCTTTTTCAGGGTGTCAAGGCGTACATTTAAGGCAGTAATAACTTGTTGTACATGTAAATCTGCCACTGTGAAGGCTTACACAGCCCTGTAACAACTTCAGTCAGTATTACTAAGGCTGGCTCCTCCTCAGGAAAATTAATGTATAGAAAAAGAATAAAAACTCACAAACATAAACACTTTATTATTTAGAATATATAAATATAAAACACTTAAATATGAAGTATTAATCCTAAATTAAAGAAAATGAAAAATTAAAAATATAAATGATAACTTAATTCAACACTAATATAAAACTTGAGTGTCTGGTGTTGGTGACACTGCTTGTTGTTGAAATCGTAGCCGTTGCCGATGATGGGGGGGGCGCAGGTGTTGATGACAACCCACCGGCTCGTTCTTCACAGAGTCTATCTGTGAATACTCAGTCTAGATGATAGGAAAGCAGGTTTTTTCCACTGCAATGATGAGGGGTTATATCCTGCTACTACATACAGGTGCACAGGTAATTAAATCCAAAAAGGGGAAGTCTCAGGACGTTCATCCATCTCCATCAGTTCTACTCGTTGATTGGGAGGTGACCCTCTCTGTCATCCAAGCTGGAAAGATAGACAGGTTACCCACTGCTTAAGAAATCACTCTCCATGATAAGTACAATACCTAAAAGATGGGGTGATTATTACAACATTCAATTTAAAGGGGCAAAACTGAAAGGACTAAGTTTATTTTTTGGTCAAAAGTGAAGCTTTCAACCAATAAATCCACTAGAATACAAGGCAGGAATGTACTTACAGTAGTGCTGGGAGCTGTGAGTTGAGTGATTACTTTTTGGGGCCAAGCCCCACACGTCACCTTCGGGGGGGGGGGGAAGAAGAAGGGGAAGGGATAGTGGGAGCTAGACTGACCCTACCTTAACAAGCAGCCGGCAGTCAAACTATCACTTTCGGGGTGGGAGAAAAAGGTGGGAATAGCGGGAGCTTGACTTACCCTACCTTAACAAGTAGCCGGCAATGAAACTATTGTTACTATATACTCCCTCGCAACTCCTATCTATTGAACTTTTCCCTCACACTCCCCCATACCAAGACTTATAGTCAAGGAGTATAAGAAGAATAGGCGAGGAAAAATTTCTAACATATGGAAGTCGCGTAAGGCAAGAAATCTTCTACTGACTGTCATGACTTAACCAGTCAGAGAAATAATTGGATGAACCATTGATATACACAATATGGAACTTAAAAGCCTGGAGTGCCAATGTCCACCTCAAGAGGCGACTTTTTGGTTCCCCCTTTAAAAGTTTCTAGGTATATAAAAGGGTTTTGTGGTCCATTTCTAAAATGAATTCTTTTCCCACAAATAAAATTTAAGTTTGAGATACCTCACACAAAGGCCAAACTTCCTTTTCTATGGTGGAGTATCTCGTTTCTGCGGGAAGGAGTTTCCGGCTTAGGAAGCATACAGGGAAGGGAGTACCATCATGGTATTGTAGTAGCACCACACCTAAGCCAGTATTGGAGGCATCAGTTCTTAAACAAAATGTTTTATTTAATATCTGGAATCTTAAGTATAGGGTCTTTCGAAAAGATACTTTTAATCTCATTAAACTTTTCCCGAGCTACATCGGAAAGTTCAAGAAGTCGGATAAGATGCCTGTAAGATCAGTAAGGTTCGGGATAAACCGTGCATAAAAATTTATAGAACCAAGAAAGCTACGCATGAACTTCTTGGTTTTGGGGAATTTAAATTCTAATAAAGCTTTGACCTTACTGGGGAGAGGCTGCAGAGAGTTATTAGAAAGTATCAGTCCAAGATATCTAATCTTGTTATACCCAAGGAAGCATTTCTTCGGCTTGGCAGTGAGGCCTTGTGAGCGTAACCTACGCGAAACTGATGTTAATATTTGGATATGTTCGCCCCACGTGGATGTCATTATGTAAATGTTATCAAAATAAACTGAAACATTTGGCATATTACCCAAGACCTTTCTCATCAGTCTGACGTAGGTACACAGGCAGTTACCAAACCGAAGGCATATTTTCTATATTGCTCAGTCCTTGGTGTGTGGGAAAAGCGGTGTACTGCTTAGAAGAAGGATCTAACATTACTTGATGATATCCCTGCGCAATGTCAATCTCTGAAAAAGGAAGCGTCATAAAATTTGTGTAATCGCTATCTACTAAGGGCATAGGCTCAGCATCCCACCGAGTTATAGCATTAAGGCCTCTGAAGTCAATAACAAGTCTATATGAATTATCCTCCTTCTTAACCATGACAAACTGGTGAACAAATGAAGATACTGAAGGTTCAATGATCTTTATTTAATAATTTGTCTACCTCTCGTCAAATGCATCCCTAAAGTGAACTGAACTGGGTATAATTTTCAATTTGATGGGATTGTCCGTCACTAAGTCAATCTTATGGACTACCGTGGAGGTAACACCTGGAATATCAGTAAAAGACGTCTGAAAAGTTACTCACACATTGAAGTAGTTCATGTCTCTTATGGTCATCCAAAGATTCATTAATATTAATGTGGTTGCGTCCGAGTGGTCAAGTGTCACCAAGTCATGTAGTTTTTTCATCATATCTAAGTTAGAGGTGTAAATTTTACGCACACCTTACATTTTTCAGTTGACTTATCAAGTTCGTGTAAAAAAACTAAGTCAAAGTTATTAAGGCAGTTAACCGAATTTGTTTAGTAATATTTCTTAAGGATTTTGATATAAATAAAGCTTAGGTTTCCCCTTGATTTTCTAAGGTAGTCAATTTTCCCACAAATATTTAAATACTTTATATGGACCTTTCCATGCTACTAATAATTTATTTGACTTGATAGGCAAAAGTGCCAGAACTTCATCCCCTACTTTAAAACTTCTCCTCTGACTTTTGGAATCAAAATAGGTTTTGTACTGGTCCATTGACAAGCTTAGGTTTCTCGAAACTATGTCAGAGGTCTCCTCAAGTTTTGGATCTAAGGTCAAGGAGAAACTGGTAAGAAGACTGAACCTCAGCACTCACCTCCTCATTAGTCCATAAGTCATGAAGGATGGACAATGGGCCTCTGGCCTGTCTACCCCAAAGAGTCACTGGGAACTTCCCTCATGCCAAAGCACAGGGTAGGTAACGATGCCACTCCTTAGGTTTAAGGGAGCAAAGTTTCCTAAAATGGACTTGAGAATCGAAGGGTTTGGGTTTGCTTAATCCTCCCATTACAGCTGGGATGATAGGGTGTGGTGAAGAAAGGCTTCACTCTCAGAAGTTGGTATAGATGTTGCATTAAGTCAGATGTGAATTGTGTCCCACGGTCAGACAAAATTTCTCGAGGGATGCCCACTCTGGAGAAGATGGACAAAAGGGCTTCAGCCACCTCTGTAGTGGTTATGATCTTTAAGGTAAAGGCTTCAGGGAAAAATCGAAGCATAATCAACTAATGTTAATATATATCTATGTTCCTCCCATGAAAGTGGAGATAAAGGACCAACGATGTCAAAACTACTCTTTCAAAAGGAACCGTAAAGACGGCATTTTGACCATAGGTACTCGCCTGGTACCTCGGGAGGATGACAGTTGGCAAAATTTACACGATCTACAATAGGTAGTGACATCTGAGGACATTTTTGGCCAAAAATGGGTTTTACTAATTTTATTTTTAAAGGGTTTTTCGATGCGAGAAATGTCCGCCCGCAGGTCATGAGCCATTTTAAGAACAGCCCCTCTGCATTGACTTGGAACAACTAAGATGGAATAGTCTATCTCATCTGAATTTAATTTGAATACTGACTTGTACAAGATACCTTTATATATTCAAATTTATATGAAAAGTTTTTCCTTGGATAACTTGATTTTGTTTAGGGGGCATTATGGCAATTCTGAAAAGAAGGGCAATTACTTTGTAAATTGACAAAGGAGTCCTTCGATATGTCTAAAAACTTAAAGTCAGGGAAAATCAAAGGATGGAACAGTAGGAGAAGCCTGGCTTTGGGCTGAGTCCTAGTCAAGACATTTATAGTATCGGAGGTGATATCTTCACTTTCATCTAATAAGTGAACCGATGATCCTACTACCTCGCTTTCGAGAGTACATCACTGTTTTTAATCCCACATGAATCTCACGAGACATGTCTCATCTGAACTTCGAGGGACTTCTCTGACTCTACAGAAAGAGGGTCTGAAACACCTATGTCCATCTTTGGTGATGAAAGGTCAATCTCAGAAGGAAGAATGGCACCTTTTACATTACCTATTAGTACGGAGCAAGAAATGATGGGAGCTAGTACGGCTTCAGACCAACCTGTGAACCATTTAGACCTAATGTACAACGGATGGTAGGAAAAATGTCCGTACGGCCCAAGTAGTCTGAAAGTATAGCAAGGAATGAGTTTCTTTAAGGTTAGGGAACAGCTTATCAAAATGACTATACATGTGCATCCAGTGTCTCGTAAAATGGTAGATACATTAAGTCCATTAACTGTTTCCGAACAGAAGGTCTTGGTCATTACATCTTTAAAACATCTTCCAACTTTTTGGGCCTTCTTAGAAGGACAATCTGGACGTTCATGTCCCATAATGCAACACAAATGACAAACAGGAATAAAAGAAGTCATTTTACTTTCCACTAGAGGCTTTGATTTCTTAAGGTCTGATAAAACCCTTTCCCTTGGGTTCGATCCCTTTAGGTCTTTATAGGAATTGTGAGCCTCAGCATACAGGTCAGCAGCCTCAGCAACTTCCTCAGCTTTAATCAGGTTATGTTCTCTTATGAATGTTCGTATCTGATGGGGAAGAGTTGTCAGGAACTGGTCAGCAACCATGAAGTCTCTAAGAGATTCATAACTGTGATCAATTCCTGAACTCTCTATGCAAAAGTCGAACAAATGAAAGAGTGTTACCTGTAACTTCTGAAAGTTCTGGCCAGGCAGTATGGTGGCATACCTGAAATCTTTCCTGTAAGAATTTGTGGTTTTTTGATATGCTTTAAGGATTGCCTTCTTCAGTAGGTTATAATTACATATAATATCCTGCGACAAAGTTGCATAGATATTCAAAGCGGTACCAGAAAATAACATTCCTAACCTGGTAGCCCAGGTGTCAGCAGGTCATTCACATAGGGTAGCGGTATTTTCAAACATGATAATGTATGAAGTTATGTCTTCCTCCTCTCTGAAGGGAGGTAAATTAGGTGTTGGAATATGTGCACTGACTGCACGTTGTTCCATTACTCCTTCCTCTAATTGTTGTTGTGTAAAAGTTAACTTTTTATTCTCTAATTCAAGGCGAGATTTTTCGAGCTCGCGATCCTTTTCTCTCTCTATTAACTCATGTTCTCTAGCTTTTTCCTCAACTTCTCTATCCTTTGCTCTTTCCTCAAGTTCTCTTATTTTAGCCTGTTCCTCACGTATTTTAGCCTGTTCCTAACGTTCTCTAGCTCTTTCTTCATGATCAAGTCTATCACGCTCCTTTTTGTCTTCTCTTTCTCTTTCTAACTGTCTTTCTTGGATTTCTCTCTCAATTCTCTCTCTCTCCTTTTTCTCCTGTCTTTCAAGGTTCTCTTTCTCCTTTGTCTCTTCTCCTTCGATTCTCTCTCTCTCCTTTTTCTCTTCTCTTTCCCTTTCTGTCTCTCTCCTCTCTCAATTCTCTCTCTTTCAAGTCTTTCCTGGATCTTAGCACTAATGAAAGATTCTAAATTTTTCCCTGTTGTTCCTAACTTACTTCCAGCATTCATCCAAAACTGGTATTCCTCCATGCTTGCAAGAATAACTTAAAATATCAGGGGAAATGAAACGGGTATTAAAGAAAATGGAGGGTTCAATTCCTGCTCCGCTCAAACTGTAAATAAACCAGAGGGCTCGATCCCTGCTTCAATTAAACAATATGTATTAATTAAAGCAAAGGGTTCTATGCCGGCTCCGAGCAAACAGTAAGTAAATGGGGTCACTTGACCATTCCAATCTTCTCACCAACAAATCAAGAGTGTCCCAGGACAGTTCCCTTGTATAAAATAAAGAGCTCAATGAAACAAAATGTCACTGGAAAAACTCGGGTCCCAAGAGTCTAATCCTCCAAAGTGTTTCAAGCTCACCAAAAAATAATGGCAGAATTAACTAGTATTCCTGCCTTGACTTGACTTACAATAAATTGAGACCATAACAATCACCAAATCTTTTAAATACCTGTACTGTAGTCCTACAATAGAGAATGATTACTCATGGCTGGTGGTAACCGTCTGTGGTATGCGGCGTTGAAGTTCCAATGGTAGATTCGAGATGGAGTTGAATCTTGATTCAGTAGAGTTGATCCTGGCAAGGTCGCCACTTGTGAAGGCTTACTCAGCCCTGTAACAACTTCAGTCAGTATTACTAAGGCTGGCTCCTCCTCAGGAAAATTAATGTATGGAAAAAGAATAAAAACTGACAAACATAAACACTTTATTATTTAGTATATATAAAATATAAAACACTTAAATATGAAGTATTAATCCTAAATTAAAGAAAATGAAAAATGAAAAATATAAATGATAACTTAATTCAACGCTAATATAAAACTTGAGTGTCTGGTGTTGGTGACACTGCTTGTTGTTGAAATCGTAGCCGTTGCCGATGATGGGGGGGGCGCAGGTGTTGATGACAACCCACCGGCTCGTTCTTCACAGAGTCTATCCCCTGAAACTCATCCTAGATGATAGGAAAGCAGGTTTTTTCCACTGCAATGATGAGGGGTTATATCCTGCTACTTCATACAGGTGCACAGGTAATTAAATCCAAAAAGGGGAAGTCTCAGGACGTTCGTCCATCTCCATCAGTTCTACTCGTTGATTGGCAGGTGACCCTCTCTGTCATCCAAGCTGGAAAGATAGACAGGTTACCCACTGCTTAAGAAATCACTCTCCATGAATAAGTACAATACCTGAAAGATGTGGTGATTTTTTACAACAGTCAACTTAGAGCAAAACTGAAAGGACTAAGTTTATTATTGGTCAAAAGTGAAGCTTTCAACCAATAAATCCACTAGAATACAAGGCAGGAATGTACTTACAGTAGTGCTGGGAGCTGTGAGTCTAGTGATTACTGTTTGGACCGGAGCCCCACACGTCACCTTTCGGGGGGGGGGAAGAAGGAGGGGAAGGGATAGCGTGAGCTAGACTGACCCTACCTTAACAAGCAGCCGGCAGTCAAACTATCACTTTCGGGGTGGGAGAAAAAAGGCGGTAACAGCGGGAGCTTGACTTACCCTACCTTAACAAGTAGCTGACAATGAAACTATTGTTACTATATACTTCCTAACTACTCCTATCTATTGAACTTTTCCCTCACAGCCATTTTAACTCTGTCTCTCCTCCTGGTACCCGTAATGAAGTGAAGAGCTCTATTCTGGACCCGTTGCAACCATAGCTTGTTGGTCTTTGTTGTTAATGTCATTGGGACACATGGGTATTCAAGTAAAGGTCTTATTATCATTTTATACAGATGTTTTTTGACATGTGGAGGGGCTTGATTGAATCGAAAGAGACTACTAAGACCGGCTTTGGCTATGTTGATCTTTTTAGTTACATGAGATGTTGAGTGGAGCACCTGTCTATTCAATCCCAAGACGTGTTAGGTTCTAATGGCTACAGGTTTAACCTGATGGAGATACCCCCTTATCTCGAAACGTTTGATGCAAAACATCCTATCGTGCTAACAAGACCTTGCAGGATATAGTCGATTCTCATATCTTTCCCAGTTAGATTTCGACGAAGTTTCAAATTAATTTCTATGACCCTCATACTGTATTCCTGTACCGAGTTTGATGGAAGCGACATGAATGAACATCATCTGCAAACTGGTTATAATGTATCATTAACTCGTTAGGGTCATTCGCATAAATGTTGAACGAACTGGACTAAGACAAGAACCGTGGGACCCAGCTGTTCGATATAAAGTCTCTGTCGACTGCCATAAAGTGGATGATTTTTCTTTGAGTTAAGAAATTATATATTAATATGAGATTGGAAAGTCCAGTTATGGGTCTGGTAGTCAATAAGTTTGTATATAAGACCATCATGCCTAACTATCAAAAGCTTATGACATCTCTTGTGGCAATTAGGGCAAGATTGCCCTGATGTTTTAGACTTGCTACAGTATCGAAAATATATATTTATTGCATGATGGGTACCTCTATGTGTTCTAAAGCCAAATTGTTTTTCAGTAAAAAGGTGATTAAACTTCATATAGTAGTTTAGTCTGTTGGAAATGATCTTCTCAAGAACTTTTCCAGTGACTTCAAGTAAAGATATAGGTCTATAGTTCCCTGGTTAATGGATGTCTTTATTGGGCTTAGCAAGAAAGATCATCCTAGCAGTCTTAAAAACCACTGGAAAATGTCCTGAGGCCAAGATGGCGTTAAAGATATTAACCAAAGACTGTTTACAATATCTGGGTAGGAACTTGATTTGTTTCATTGTTATTCCAGAGAGACCAGGGGCTCTATTTCGCATTCTTCCAATAACCTGACTCATCTCGAGTAATGTAATAGGTCTAGTAAGCGGGTGGGCGTCTTCAAGAGTTGATGTATCGATGGAAGGTAGTGGTTGTAGATCATCTAAGTTCTCATCTCTCCATTCATTTACCAACTGATAGTGATTATTGTTAAATTGACGACTGTTATTGTGGGAGAGAATTTTCTCCCATACATCACCCATCAAATTAGCCTGGTCCTGTGGATCAGGTTTAATCTCAACATTTTCATCATCCTCATCAGTGAAGGTATGAATTAGGTAGTTAGGAGCCTTGTGCTTTGCCCCTAACAGTTGTCGGATGTTACTCCAAAATTTTTTTGGCTCACGTTTATACTGATTAGCTTTGAGAACTAGCAATTTCCATAAGTCACGTTTGTGATGACTAATCATGTTAATTAATTCTTGCCTCAGTCTGTGTAATGTAGCTACTGGTGGTTGTCTCGTTTGAAGATGCCTTCAACATTCTGCTTGATAATTTCTTAAAGCGTCTCTAATTTCCCTAGTAGGTTTATATTGTTGATAGATCTTTGTGGAAACTAATTGGCAAGTTGCAATAGTAGCTTCAATTATTCTATTGTGAAGGGACCTGATTGCGTCATCAATTGCAGTGGAAGGTAGATTTTCCAATGACACAATTTCATCTTCACCCAGAAATGCCCTGAAGGGGTCAAATCCTAGGGTGTTAAGATTGAGTTTAGGAGTTACAGGTATTCTAAATGGAGAAGTTTGTAGTTGTATTATAACAGGGATATGGTCAGATCCTACGTTTCCACCAGGAGATATACGACAATGAAAGAGGTCACAGTCTCTGTTGTCTGTGTCCCTGGATGAGGTCCAATGTACGATTTAAAGAATGGGCCTTGAAATGACAAGTTTCTAGCTGTCATGATATTAAATAGTTGTTTTCCTTTTAAGTCACCCAGTGGAATACCAGCTCCACAGTTAAAGAGGGCAGGGTGATGAGCATTAAAATCTCCCGCTAGAATTGTTGGAATATTTCTGCTTAATATATTGAGTCATTCTACTACATAGGGTAAGGAATTGACTCATATATTGTTGTCTCGGGGAAAATATCCAGTTCCTATCACTAGTTGTCCATGAGACGTTGTTAGTTTCTATTGCAAGAATGTTATCTTCATCAACATGAATATTTTTAAATGTATAGCCTAATTTAACTAAGATGGCTACACCACTAAAGGGTCCTCTCGATTTCTCCACAGTAGAGTAACCACGTAATTTAATATGTTGATCAACTCTTGCAGCTGTCTCATTCAAGAGTATAACATCGGGATTGTAATTATGTAGTTCAACTTCAAGGAGGTAACGGTTATTAAAGAAATGTTGAACATTAAGTTAGAAAATTATAATCCCCATTATTTCTTGCACTTCGCTCGTGTACTGCTGTCTGAACGCCTGCAAGTAATGTCATGTTTGGTATCCACACTATCCCTGCTGGACTCGTCAAGGGGAGGAGGGAAGTTCTGCGTAGTTGCTTGTGTATTGAAAGTGTCACCATTTTCACTAGAATTAGTAATATTAACAGAATCATTAGAGTCATTAGAGTCATCATCAGAAAACTGAGGTGTGATATTCCCAGTTACAGGAAGCAGAGGCTCGTGAGAGTTAATGGGAGACTGTGGAGGCTCCAAGGAAAAATTTGGTAGGCCAGGTGATTTACCCGGGGGAGTTCCTGTTCAACAGATCAGCTCAATAGCGGAGGAGTAAGCACCAATCTCTGGGGCATCGTTAGGGTCAGGTATTGACTCATCGGGTTGAGGGGAGTTGACAACTTGGTTATGCGAGGTGGGTGATCCCTGGACAAGGGATGAATTAGACTTATTTGAAGAAGTCGAGTAGGGAACATACTTCTTGTTATGAGAAGGTTGGGTCATAATCGTCTTAACATTTTCAAGGATAGTAATGGAGTGATCCCATTAGCCAATAACAAATCATTTAAAAACCTTAGAGCATAGATGAATGTCACCTCCTGCTATGTCTTTGGCCAGCATATATATTAGTTGTGCTCTCGTCATATCCCCGGCTGAGGATACCTGAGACATGGAAGGTGAGGCTGAACCTTGTTGTTGCGTTTGTGTATGTTGTAGGTGAGGGTTAGATTGGGGCACTCCAAAAGGGGCAGAATTCCAAACATTGGAACCAGTGGTAGAGACATGAGGAGTCCCACTAGATCCAGGCAGAGCTGGGAAGGAAGTTTGGGACATTGTTGGCGGTGCCTGGGGAGTGGTCTTCTTAGAAGTGGACAGTTTCTTAGCTTCAATAATTTTCTGCATTTCCTTTTTCCTCTCAGGACAGATAGCAGAAACAGCATGGTGTTTTCCATTGCAGAGGACACATTTGGGTGTATTTTTATTAGTACAATCTCTATAAGAATGTTGGCCAGAGCAAATGCTGCAAATCTGCGCTTGTTGGTGGTATGACCAAAGGCATAACATTTAAAACATTGTGACACACTGACAAATCGTTCAAGAGAGATTTGGTCAGGTGTACATCTGGTGCCAAAACATTTGAAGCCATTTTGACACACAAGTTTGGTCTCTTCAGGTGTCTCAAGTATTAACTTTAAGGTTGTTGTTAGGTTTAGAGAATTTATGTGCTTCGACAGCCCTAAATTCAGAATTCTCTGTATTAAAGTCTTCAACAATTTCAGTCGCTGTGCTATGTCGCATGAAACTGTTAATTCTGGCAACTGGGGTAACACCAAAAGTCTTTCATTTTTCCAGAACATCATGCTCAGCAGTTGAAGTAACTCTTCTTCAGAAGAGAGGAGAAGTACTGCTCCAGCGTGGGTTTGAAAAACATCCACTGGAGCAACAGTTGAATTCGAGCAAATACATGCTAGAATTTATTTCATCGTCTTTTGGTTTCCATCAACACTTAATCTTACTCTCACCCTCGACATGATGTCTAGGAAGGTACATCTGCCAGAGAAGTTACTATAACAAAAAGGATCTTTCCTTAGTGTTATTCTAGCATCCTATTTCAGCTGACTTATAAAGGTCAGCCCCTAAGATAGCATATCACACCTAAAATCAATTTTTCACGCCCCTCTGAAAATTCTACCCAAACAGACTCTGTATGTGTTACTTCAGACTTAATACCCGTTTTTATGCAACAGTTCAAGCGATCTCGGACATACAGTGCCACTCCACCCCCCTTCCCGATACTTCTGTCTACTTGAAACAATTTAAAACCCTGAATGTGACATCCTGCAGGCATGTCCCGACTTTTTGAATTAAACCATGTCTCAGTTAAGGCAAATACATCAATGTTACCTGCACTAGCAACTAATCTCAACTCGTCCACCTTATTCCTAGCACTACGGCTATTAGCATAATATACATTGAAGGACCCTCCTTTCTCTTTACCCTTCCTGCTCATTTCTGTTTTTCTACTAAACTTATTACTGTCCTTATCACCTAGTGTCACTGGGCTTTTCATAATCTACATCGTTCTGCTTATTACTAGTTCCCCCAGAACTCATAATATTACTACACTGGGAGTTCACTGTTTCCCCGCCAAAACTATAATGCAGTAGCACACAGAGGCTCTCTGGTTATCAGGGGGAAAAATCTTACACCGCGTGAGAAAAATGAGAAGAAATTTCCATATTCTTGGAACAGGAAGAACTGCAAAAAACAGGAATTTCATTTTTAAAACAAAGGGCCATAAATTCCTTCTAAATATAGCCTGTATCTGTGTATTTTTTTCTTTTTCTGATATAAATCAGCTAAACTTTTCAACTCAGTGAAATATGGAGAATGTTCTCACAGCTGCGTACTTTAGCTCCAGCTTTTCCAACGAAGAGTTGAGGTTGATGAATTGTTAATATTTATGGCACTAGAGTTATTTATTGTATTTATTGCACAGTTAGGTGTGTACGTGCAAAACGCCAACTTATTAAGTGGCCTAACCAACAGGATGTAGCTGGTAGTATGGATTTTCCAGCACTCCGGGTAATTGTTTGGCACCACGCAGGTGGAGTGACCTCCTCACTTTTGTCGTTCCCTTTTGTCATTACTTATTAAGTGTGATTCTATTTACCTGTAGTTTTTGTATGTATGTGAATGTTATAGTTCTTTATCGTTCACACACTCCGGTATCTTAGGGGCTTTGGAAGAAGGCTTAAGGAGTGCTGGCTGCCTGCCTCTATGTACGCCGAAGCTCATACTCCGTTGAGTGTGGACGGAGTGTTTCTGTTTTAAGATGATTCTTCCATTCTCTTGGCTGCTGAGAGTTTATTTTATTCTTATGTATGTCCTACTTCATTCTTGGTAGTGAGGCAAAATACGTACTGGTGTTCTAGAGGAATAACTTCACATAAATCTTATTTAGAATATACTTAGGTGTAATATGGATTGTTGCAAGATGTTCCTACTGTGTACTGTCACACTGGGGAGGTGTAATATGGATTGTTGCAAGATTTTTGATGTACCTTTTTAAATTGTTGGTACTGTTCCACACTGGGGAGGTGTAATATGGATTGTTGCAAGATGTTCCTACTGTGTACTGTCACACTGGGGAGGTGTAATATGGATTGTTGCAAGATGTTCCTACTGTGTACTGTCACACTGGGGAGGTGTAATATGGATTGTTGCAAGATGTTCCTACTGTGTACTGTCACACTGGGGAGGTCTAATATGGATTGTTGCAAGATGTTCCTACTGTGTACTGTCACACTGGGGTACATGGAAATTGCTAACATGGAAATTGTTGTGGTATTTGGACACTATATCCACCTTTGAATGTTTGATAGTCGCTGCTGCTGTACTTAATTTCGTTATCCAGTGCGTTGGCTACTGTTTTATAACGTTGTATCTTGGATAGTCTGTTTAGGGTGTTGTGGATATTTGAATAAAGTATAATATATATACCATTTATTATTGTGTAATTTATTAATAAAGAAAACTAAGGTTCACATAAGTTGTGGAAAAACTTTACAGTGGAAGTAATCATATTAAGACTTGTTTACAGTCACTCATAGTGAATCGGGTTGTGGTATCCCTTGCATTGGTATAAGAATAAATTCGTAATAGGGTTAAACCTGCAGTAGTCTGAACGAACACCCATATCCCTAACCAACATTTTTTGCTTCTGTAGTTCATGCCTTGTAGTAGTTGTATGGAAGTTGTATTGAAGTTGTATTGGTGAAAGTTTTAGTGTGATTTATACATTATCGTTGAATAAACATTCTGTAAGCTCAGTGGTTCTTAATCTCTTCGGTATTTATACTACTCAAGTAAACTAATGCATGCGTCACCCACCCAGTCTTTTTCTTAATTTAATAAAAAAATTCAAAAAAAAAATACTGAAGAGAAACACAATATAGAATAATATTAAAATAATATAATAAATAATCACATACTTCTATTAATATGCAAAAAACTTCGATCAAATGCCTGATAAAATTATTGTATTTTCTAAAAACAAAACGAAATTAATTAATACTAATGCCTTCGCAGCATTAATTAATCTTACATTAAGATTTACCTCACTGATACGTGATGGTAGATACTGATCCTTCGTGATCGACTGTGATATTGTCTGTGTGATGGTAGATACTGATCCTTCGTGATCGACTGTGATATTGTCTGTGTGATGGTTGATACTGATCCTTCATGATCGACTGATATTGTCTGTGTGAGTAGATACTGATCCTTCATGATCGACTGTGATATTGTCTGTGTGATGGTTGATACTGATCCTTCATGATCGACAGTGTATTGTCTGTTGATGGTTGATACTGATCCTTCATGATCGACTGTGATTTTTGTCTGTGTGATGGTTGATACTGATCCTTCTATGATCGACTGTGATATTGTCTGTGTGATGGTTGATACTGATCCTTCATGATCGACTGTGATATTGTCTGTGTGATGGTTGATACTGATCCTTCATGATCGACTGTGATATTGTCTGTGTGATGCTTGATACTGATCCTTCGTGATCGACTGTGATATTGTCTGTGTGATGGTTGGTACTGATCCTTCGTGATCGACTGTGATATTGTCTGTGTGATGGTTGATACTGATCCTTCATGATCGACTGTGATATTGTCTGTGTGATGGTTGATACTGATCCTTCATGATCGACTGTGATATTGTCTGTGTGATGCTTGATACTGATCCCTTCGTGATCGACTGTGGGTATTGTCTGTGTGATGGTTGGTACTGATCCTTCGTGATCGACTGTGATATTGTCTGTGTGATGGTTGATACTGATCCTTCATGATCGACTGTGATATTGTCTGTGTGATGGTTGATACTGATCCTTCATGATCGACTGTGATATTGTCTGTGTGATGCTTGATACTGATCCTTCATGATCGACTGTGATATTGTCTGTGTGATGCTTGATACTGATCCTTCGTGATCGACTGTGATATTGTCTGTGTGATGGTTGGTACTGATCCTTCGTGATCGACTGTGATATTGTCTGTGTGATGGTTGATACTGATCCTTCGTGATCGACTGTGATATTGTCTGTGTGATGGTAGATACTGATCCTTCATGATCGACTGTGATATTGTCTGTGTGATGGTAGATACTGATCCTTCATGATCGACTGTGATATTGTCTGTGTGATGGTTGATACTGATCCTTCATGATCGACTGTGATATTGTCTGCGTGATGGTTGTTACTGATCCTTCATGATCGACTGTGATATTGTCTGTGTGATGGTAGATACTGATCCTTCATGATCGACTGTGATATTGTCTGTGTGATGGTTGATACTGATCCTTCATGATCGACTGTGATATTGTCTGTGTGATGGTTGATACTGATCCTTCATGATCGACTGTGATATTGTCTGCGTGATGGTAGATACTGATCCTTCATGATCGACTGTGATATTGTCTGTGTGATGGTAGATACTGATCCTTCATGATCGACTGTGATATTGTCTGTGTGATGGTTGATACTGATCCTTCATGATCGAACTGTGATATTGTCTGTGTGATGGTTGATATGATCCTTCATGATCGACTGTGATATTGTCTGTGTGATGGTTGATACTGATCCTTCATGATCGACTGTGATATTGTCTGTGTGATGGTAGATACTGATCCTTCATGATCGACTGTGATATTGTCTGTGTGATGGTTGATACTGATCCTTTGCCAATCTTTTTCCTAGGTAGTGCATCACGACGACAGTCAATAATTAAACAAATTGGTTCTACATATGCAGATAAGGGCACAAATAGTACCGATTTTGAGACTTGTTTAGCTTGACATGTGTTACAATACTTAACATCTGAAGTTACCATGTGTTGTATCTTCGGCCATATATTTTTTCACACGCTAACGTCTTCCACGAGCTGAGTGCCACAGATGATGAGGCCACGCTCCGAGTGCCACAGAGGATGAGGCCACGCCCCGAGTGACACAGATAATGAGGCCACGCCCCTGAGTAACACAGATGAGGAGGTCACGACCCTGAGTAACACAGATGATGAGGCCACGCCCCGAGTGACACAGATGAGGAGGTCATGACCCTGAGTAACACAGATGAGGAGGCCACGACCCTGAGTGACACAGATGAGGAGGCCACGACCCTGAGTAACACAGACCCTAAGTGACACAGAGGATAAGGTCACGCACCTGGTGACACAGATGAGGTCACGACCCTGAGTGACACAGATAAGGAGGTCACGACCCTGAGTGACACAGATGAGGAGGTACGACCCTGAGTGACACAGATGAGGCCACGACCCTGAGTGACACAGACGAGGAGGTCACGACCCTGAGTGACACATATGTGGATACCACGACCCTGAGTGACACAGATGAGGAGCTTATGACCCTGAATGACACAGATGAGGAGGCCACGCCTCTGAGTGACACAGATGAGGCCACGACCCTGAATAACACAAATGAGGAGGTCACGATCCTGAGTGACACAAATGAGGTCACAACCCTTAGTGACACAGATGAGGAGGCCACAACCCTGAGTGACACATGAGGAGGCCACGACTCTGAATGATACATATAAGGACGCCACTCTCCTGCGAGACGCAGTTAAGGTGGCCACGACCCTGAGTGACACTTATGAGAAGGTCATGGTCCTGAGTGACACAGACGAGGAGGTCACGACCCTGAGTGACACATATGAGGATACCACGACCCTGAGTGACACAGATGAGGAGGTCACGACCCAGAGTGACACAGACAATGAGGCCACGCCCCGAGTGACACAGATGAGGAGGTCATGACCCTGAGTAACACAGATGAGGAGGCCACGACCCTGAGTGACACAGATGAGGAGGCCACGACCCTGAGTAACACAGATGAGAAGGTCACGACCCTGGGTGACACAGATGAGGAGGTCACGACCCTAAGTGACACAGAGGATAAGGCCACGCACCTGGTGACACAGATGAGGTCACGACCCTGAGTGACACAGATAAGGAGGTCACGACCCTGAGTGACACAGATGAGGCCACGACCCTGAGTGGCACAGACGAGGAGGTCACGACCCTGAGTGACACATATGTGGATACCACGACCCTGAGTGACACAGATGAGGAGTTTATGACCCTGAATGACACAGATGAGGAGGCCACGCCTCTGAGTGACACAGATGAGGCCACGACCCTGAATAACACAAATGAGGAGGTGACGACCCTGAGTGACACTGAGGAGGTCACAACCCTTAGTGACACAGATGAGGAGGCCATAACCCTGAGTGACACATGAGGAGGCCACGACTCTGAATGACACATATAAGGACGCCACTCTCCTGCGTGACACAGTTAAGGTGGCCACGACCCTGAGTGACACTTATGAGAAGGTCATGGTCCTGAGTGACACAGACGAGGAGGTCACGATCCTGAGTGACACATATGAGGATACCACGACCCTGAGTGACACAGATGAGGAGCTTACGACCCTGAATGACAGAGATGAGGAGGCCACGACCCTGAGTGACACAGATGAGGAGGTCATGACCCTGAGTGACACTGAGGAGGTTTCCCAGGAGCAAAAATAATATACAAAACTCACCGTATTAGACTACAGTTTATAAATCTATGACTATATTATCAGATACTACTAAAATAGAGAGACAAATCAGTGACTCTGTTTCCATGGTCAACTTACAAGTACACACTCTTCATAAACGGCTCTGATATAACACACTAATTACATAATAACACACTTCTGCAAAATACATACAGTAGTTAATCACTGGTTTTTTTTTTTTTCAGGAAGATAAAGTGACTACAAAGCAGCGTACGATGTTGGTAACACCCCCCCCCTCCCCCTCCCCCCCCTCCCCCCAACATTTTACTTATATGTCTATTATGTAATACACTACCAAAACCACGTTGCCGCATCACAATATCCCACCAATGATGAACCATAATCACTTCTAACAGTTGTATATACTCCCACTTACTTTAATACTTTTACGTTCTCCAAAAACATTGCGACAGACCGGGCCGCGGCGGGCGAATGACCCGGAACTCTCCAGATAAACTCCAGATACATTATATAAATTTAAGAAACATTAGCAGGTCCTACAACAAGAAAAAAAAAAATAATTTTATTATTTGCAATACACATAAGAGATTTTGTCGTTGGATTTATAACACCACGGTAGCGGTTAGACCACCACCACCCCACGGATAACCACCAAGAAAGTCCAGTGCGGTCATCGCCAGGACGGTCTAACTTATTTCCATTGTGCGTCACTTAATCTTGTCCCCCAGGATGCGACCCACCACCCCCACACCCAGTCCACGAACACCCCAGGTTACTCTATTTGCTGACTAGGAAACGCGCAAACCAACCAGTGAACAGAGACAAGTGATAAGGAAAGTTTCCCGAAATATTTCCCTCCGCCGGGTGCATCGAACCCCGGGCCCTTCCGTGTGTGATGCTGGAGCTTCGACCACAAGGCCACACGGGCCACGGGCCACCCACACCAATAGATACACTTACGAAGTTTATCCTTTTGATCTGACACAAAATCATCCTTTCATACTCTGATGTTAAGCACTATTTCCAAATACATGATTACACAAAAATGTGGTTTTTTTATTATTCAGAAATATATTACAAGATGCATGAAAATTATTTATTTCAACTTATACTTATGAAAAGTTACTTAAGAATTAATACAAATATTAAACTTTTCTTTATTACATTGTACACCACCACACATGCAAATTTTTTTTTTATTTAATACAGTGCCATACAAATAATAAATAGATAGTTTACGTATATATAAAATAATATATGTATAAAAAGAGACATTATGAGTGAGTGTTCCAGTGCACAAAGTAACACTGTTCATAATGGAGCTGAGATAATGGTGCTGATATAATGTACTGTATATAATGGTGCTCGGATTATCATGGGTCGCTGACTATAATGTGTGCTGATCATATGGCGCTGAAATAATGGTGCTAATATAATGGTGCTGATAATAATGGTGCTGATATAATGGTGCTAATATAATGGTGCTGATACTAATGGTGCTGCTATAATGGTGCTAATATAATGGTGTGACTATAATGGTGCCTGATAAATGGTGCTGATATATTGGTGTGATATAATCGGTGCTGATATAATGGTGCTAACTATAATGGTGCTAGTATATGGTAGCTGATATAAATGGTGCTGAATAATAATGGTGTGATATTATGGTGCTAATTATAATGGTGCTGATATAATCGGTGCTGATATATTGGTGCTCGATATAATGGTGCTGATATAATGGTAACTAGTGCTGTCATAATGGATGCATGATTATAATGTGCTGATATTAATTGGTGCTGATCTCAATGGTGACTCTGATATAATGGTGCTAATATAATGGTGCTGATTTTAATGGTGCTGATATAGGTGCTGATATTAATGAGTTTCTTTTGCTAATAAATAATGGTGCTCGACTTTAATGTGCTGGATATAATGGTGATGATATAATGGTGCCTAATATAATCGGTGCTGATATAATGGTGCCTGAATAATGGTGCTCGTTTAATGTTGATGATATATTGTGCTTGACTATAATGGTGCTGATTATATGGTGTGCTATAATTGGTGCTGATACAATGTGCCTGATATATGGTGCTGATATACACCTGACCACAGTACGATGCAGGTGAACTCCCCCCCTTCCCCCCACAACATATTACATTAGTGTTATTAATATAGTCAAAAAGTTGCGCTTAAACCACAAGGGCGAACATTTACTATACCAGTTTAATGTACTCCATTACTTTATTTGTTAATTTAAAACATTGCCATACTTTAATAAAATATAAAACCCTCGTCTCAGGTTATCCACAGAACAATTAATTTTCATTTTGCAATCACACAAACAATTTATCTCTTGTGCTGACACAAACATCATCCCACTCCTATGATTTTTATCCTTTAACGAAATACAGTTACAACAGGCTCTGGTGGGCTGGGTGGTTACGACTCTGGCTTCCACAACGGCGAGGTCCTGGGTTCGCGATTCCAGCAAGAGGAGAATACATTGGAAGTGTTGCTTTCATCCTGTTGGGTCTATGTTCCCATCAGCTAAAACGATGGGTACTGGGTGTTAGTGACTGGTGTGGGTCGCATCATGGGGACACTGACCTAAGGAGGGCTGGTACAGTCGGGCCGCGGGGGGCGTTGACCCCCGGAACTATTCCAGGTTTTATTACAATATGCATGAAAAGATTTTTAATATTCTTAACATGAAATTTAACTAAGATTAGCAAAATAATAATTCTATATTACATTGTACACAAATGTATTACATGTCAGTTATGATTCCATGTATAACTTACTCATACTTCCCTCTTTACCACAGTATCAAAAAAATAGAGGACACCTTGCACTCGACTCAATAACATTTACAAAATAATTTCTAAAGAACTTATAAATTACCTAACAACAATTACACAGTAGGACAAATATATAGATAATTACACAACTTCAACAAGTTCGAAATAAATGTCCAAAACTAATATATCACAGTACACTAGATATTGAAAACAACTACCTTGGATTAAATATACCCAGATTTTACTATTAGTTCAAAAGCTACTTATCACAGTACGACAAACTATACATGTTTATTGAAAAGTTTCAGAGACCAATGTTAGACTTGTCTTTCAGACACACTAAGGTAGTAATAGAACACTTATAGACCTTATGAATTAGTATAGTCGCCTCTCAATTCTCAGGCCAAAAACATCACTACAAGTTAAAACCAGTTGCTAAATTCATACCATGTTCCGAGCAGTTCTAATTTCCATCTCAATTCATTATACACGGTGAAAACTCCCACATCCGTATGTACGTCCAATTTCATCATGGGTCATATCCCCCCTGTCGTGTCTTTAAAATTCGGAAATACACAGGCGGAGGGGCTTATCCCCCCAATAAAAAACTTCCAATTTTCCTAAATCCCCAAAATTCTCTAAACCAAAATCAAATCTTTGCATTTTTGCTTTTTTCCATAAATTGCCCCTTTTAAACCCAACTTTTTCTATGACGGGAAAACCCCCAAAAAACCCTTTCATAGCACTGTTTTCAACCCCCCTTTTTTTCCCCCCCAAATATCTCTCAAACCATTTTTTCCCTTGATTTAAACCCCTTTTTTCCCTTTTCCTCAAAAAAATTTTTGATTCCGGGTTTTAAAGCATTTTCCCTTTTTCCTTCCTCCCACCATCGAAGTATATCCCCCTTCCTTTTTCCCCTCCCCCCCCCTTTGGTCCACTCCTTTGTCCCCCAAATTCAACAAAAAAAAAACCCCCCCCAATTTGTCCCCCCCCAGCCCCCCCAATTAAAAAAATTTAAACAAAGGCCCCTTTCCCCCACTTTTCCCCACGACCATCCCCCCCCTTTCCCTTTCCCCCTAAAACCCCCCCAACCAAAATTTAATTAAAAACCCCAAACCTCCCCCAAAATTCCCCCCCCCCAATAATTCCCCCAACCCTTCCACCCCCTCCCCCCTCATTTACATCCGGCAAAACCCCTGCTGCCCCTAAAAAAAAAATCCCGTAGGAAAACCCCCCCAAAACCCAAAAACCCCCCTGACCCCTCGGCTCCACATCCTTTTTACAATTTCCCCTTTCCCCCCCCTTTTTTTAAAAAAAAACCCCCCCCCCCCAAAAAAAGGGGCCCCCCCAAAAAAAAAAAAAAATTTTTCCCCCCCGGGGGGAAAAAAAACCCCCCCAAAAAACCCCCCCCCCCCCATTCCCCCCCCCCCCCAAAAAATTTAAAACTTCCCCCAAAAAAACCCCCCCTCCCCCAAAATTTCCCAAAAACCCGAAATTTTTTTCCCCCCCAAAAATTCCCCCCTAAAAATTTTTTTTTTTTTTTTTTTCCCCCCCCTTTTTAAAAAAAAAAAAACCCCCCCCCAAAACCCCCAAAAATTTTTTAAAAAAAATTTTTTGGGGGGAAAAAATTTTTTCCCCCCCCCTTCCTTTTTAAAAAAAAACTTTTAAAAAAAATTTTTTTTTTAACCCCCCTTTTTCCCCCCCCCTTTTTTTTTTTCCCCCTTTGGTTTTAAAAAATTTTTTTAAAATTTAAAAATTTTTAAAAAAAATTTTTTAAAAAATTTTTTTTCCCCTTTTTTTTTTTTTTTTTTTTAACCCAAACCCAAAATTTAGACTGCTCTTTCACACATAAGGTTGATTAAATACCGACCCCCTCAATTCTGCACTTATCGAATTAATAAGTCGCCTCTTCATTCTCAGCAAAACATCACTACAGTTAAACAGTGCTAAAATTATACTTGTTCGGAGCAGAGTTCAAATTCCATTTCTAATTCATTAACCGGTTGAAAACAACCACTACAGGTTGTAATTCATTATACCGGTGAAAACACCACTACAGTGTAATTCAATTATACGATGAAACAACCATACAGTGTAATTTATTATACCGATGAAAACACCACTACAGTGTAATTATTAACCGGTGAAAACCACCACTAAGTGGTTGTAATTCATTAATACCGGTGAAAAACACCACTACAGTGTAATTCATTATACGAATGAAAAAACACCACTACAGTGTAATTCATTATACCGATGAAAACACCATACAGTGTTAATTCAGTATACGATGAGAAACACCCACTACAGTGTATTCATTATTACCGATTAAAAACACACTAACAGTGTAATTCATTATACCGATGAAAACACCACTAAGTTGTAATTCATTATACCGAATGAGAAAACACACTACAGTGTATTCATTTTACCGATGAAAACACCAACTACAGTGTAATTCATTATCACGGTGAAAACACCCACTACAGTGTAATTCATTATTTACGGTTGGGGGGAAAAAAAAAAACACCACTACAGTTGTTAATTATTATACACGGTGAAAAAAAACACCACTACAGTGTAATTCATTATACCCGGTGAAAACTCCACTACAGTGTAATTCATTATACCGGTGAAAACACCACTACAGTGTGAATCATTATACCGGTGGAACACCACTATAGGTGTAATTCATTATACCGATGAAAACACACTACAGTGTAATTCATTATACGGTGAAAACAACCATACAGTGTAATTTCATTATACGGTGAAAACACCACTACAGTGTAATTATACTACCCGGTGAAAAACACCACTACAGTGTTATTCATTAACCGGTGTTGAAAAACACCACTACGTGTAATTCACTTTATAACGCCCAATGGAAAACACCACTATAGTGTAATTCATTATACCGATGAAAACACCTACAGTGTAATTCATTATACCGGATGATGATAAACACCACTACAGTGTAATTCCATTATACCGATGAAAACACCACTACAGTGTAATTCATTATACCGATGAAAACACCACTACAGTTTTGTAATTCATTAATACCGATGAAAACACCACTACAGTGTAATTCATTTACCGATGAAAAACACCACTACAGTGTAATTCATTATACGATGAAAACACCACTACAGTGTAATCATTATTAACGAGGGAGAAACCACATACAGTGTAATTCATTATACGGTGAAAACACCACTACTGGTAATTCATTATACCGGTGAAAACACCATACAGTGTCAATTCATTATTACCGATGATGAAAAACACCACTACAGTGTAATCATTATACGATGTAAACACCACTACAGTGTAATTCATTAATACCGATGAACACCCATACAGTGTTAATTATTATACCGATGAAAACACACTACAGTGTAATTCATTATACGATGAAAAACACCACTACAGTGTAATTCTTTATACGATGAAAACACCACTACAGTGTAATTCATATACCGATGTAAAACACCACTACAGTGTAATTCATTATACCGATGAGAACACCACTACAGTGTAATTCATTATACCGGTGAAAACACCACTACAGTGTAATTCATTATACCGGTGAAAACACCACTACAGTGTAATTCATTATACCGATGAAAACACCACTACAGTGTAATTCATTATACCGATTGAAAACACCATACAGTGTAATTCATTTACCGATGAAAACACCACTACAGTGTAATTCATTATACCGATGACAACACCACTACAGTGTAATTCATTATACCGATGAAAACACCTGGAGGTTACCTGGAGGTTATTCCGGGGATCAACGCCCCCGCGGCCCGGTCCATGACCAGGCCTCCCGATGGATCAGGGCCTGATCAACCAGGCTGTTACTGCTGGCCGCCACGCAGTCCGACGTACGAAGCCACAGCCCGGCTAATCCGGCCTGACTTTAGGTATCTGTCAGCTCTCTCATGAGGCTGCCAGGGTTTATTGGCAATTCCCTAATGCTGGATGGGATGGTGTTGAACAGTTTTTGGGCCCGGACACTTATGGTGTTTTTCTCTTAGTGAACCAATGGCGCCCTTATTTTTTATTGGCGGCATTGCATCGCCTGCTAGTCTATTTTACTTTCGTAGAGGGAGTGAGTGATTTCTGTGTGCAGATTTGGGACCATTCTTCCCCCCCCAAGATTTTAAAGTGTAGATTATGATATATCTCTCCCTCCTGCGTTCCAACGAGTACAAGTCAAGTGCTTCCAGCGTTCCCAGTAAGTTAAGGTGTTGACAGAACTTATACGTTGCAGTAAAGGATCTCTGTACACTCTCTAGATCTGCGATTTTCCACCTGATTTGTATGGAGATGTTAATGTACAGCTGTATTCCAGCCTAGAGAGAAACAAGTGAATTTGAAAAGGATCATCATGGGCGTGGCATCCTCTCGTTTTGAAAGTCTCATTATCCATCTTATCATTTTCTTTTGCACGTGCGATCGTGGCACTGTTGTGATCCTTGAAAGTGAGACCTCAGACATTATATCCCAGGTCCCTTACATTATTTTCACGCTCTTTTGTATGGCGGATGGTCAGTAGTATACTCTGTTCTAGTTATTATCTCCTCAGTTTTCCATAACGGAAGTAAGTTGGAATTTGTTCCTCATTGAACATCATATTTGTTTACCGTTTGCCCATGAAAAACTTTGATTATATTCTTCTTGAGGTTAACCGCGTCCTCAGCAGATGACAGCCTCATGCAGATCCTAGTATCATCCGCAAAGATGATACGAGGTGCTGTGGTTATATCTCTGTTTAGTCTGATATGAGGATAAGGATAAGAATGGGGGGAGGGCGAAGTACTGAGCCGTGTGGAACCAGAGCTTTCACTATGCATCCTCCGGAATTTTAACTCTGTTGACCACTACTCTTTGTGTTCGATTGTTAGGAAGTTGAAAGATCCATCTCCCCACTTTCCCAGTTATTCCTTTAGCACGTATTTTATGGGCTATTCGCCATGATCGCATTTGTCAAATGCTTTTGCAAAGTCTCGTGTATCATTACATTGCATTCTGATTTTCTTCCAGTGCATCCAAGGCCATGTCATAGTGATCCAGTAGTTGTGAGAGGCAGGAGCGACCTGCCCTGAACCCATGTTGCCCTGGATTGTGCAGATTTTGGGAATCCAGGTGATTTGCAATCCTGCTTGTTAGCACTCTTTCAAAGGATTTTTATTATGGTGGGACGTCAGAGCTATTGGTCTATAGTTCTTAGCTAATGCTTTGCTGCCACCTTTATGGAGTGGGGCTGTATAGATGTGTTTTTTATTCTTGTATACCAATCATTGGTATTTATTTAGATGTGTTTTCCTTTACATGTAATATATGATATTACATGTAATTGATTACATTATTTGTTGAGATGTAAAATAACACATCGTATTTGTTATATTTGGATATT
Source organism: Cherax quadricarinatus (assembly GCF_026875155.1). Classification (NCBI taxonomy): domain Eukaryota; kingdom Metazoa; phylum Arthropoda; class Malacostraca; order Decapoda; family Parastacidae; genus Cherax; species Cherax quadricarinatus. The sequence continues at coordinate 3,135,249 of NC_069447.1, read as the reverse complement.
TTCGTCGTCGATTCATTAATACCTATGTCTATGTTGGCGTGTATGAGTGTGCTTGTGTGTGTGTGTTATTGTGTGTGTTGGTTTTTTAACACCCAATGATTTAATATACGTCTATATACTTACATGTGTGTTGCCATTTTATATATACAACTTAGTTAGCATTGTTCTTTAATAATGTATAATGTGTTGTGTCTGAGTATAAAAACCATTGTCAATACTTTGTTTGTGGTGTAAGTGTATTACCATTATATTGTACGATAACGTTGGTGTCTGAGATTATTGTAAAATTAAACGCTTTCTTCTGTGTGTTTTTAATTACATTTATCATTGCGTATTCCCACTGTTTTAAATAATATATATTATTATATATATATATTATATATATATATATATATATATATATATATAATAGAATGATTGCTGTTTGTTTATGATGTGGACGGATCTTGTTAATGTAATTTGACTACAGGAAATTCTTTATAACCAATGTTAGAAATCAAATGTTCATATTTACATATTGTACTTATTGCACTTGAGTTTGTTTGTTTAATTTTTTATGTGCTGTGATGTATCTTTTTAAATAAATATAAAAAAAAATGATTCAGCGTGCTTTCCCACTCCACGGAATGAAAGGGAGGGGAAAAAAAGAAGAAAAAAAAAAGGGAATTCCTCCTCCCTGTCCTTCTGGTTACTGGGTAAAACAAACATGCATTTTGCCCTGAGAGAATGGTGAAAACCATGTGCTTTTCTTTGACTCCTAGGATGATATAACATTGGTAATTTAACCTCAAGTAGGCTATCAAAAAACTACATGAATTTCATAAAATATGAAACTTCTGGGTGATTTCGTGCAAAAGCTAAGAGACAAAAATGTTTCACCAGAAAATCTCTCCGTACTTAAACAAGAAATGCCGTTTCTTCCGAATCTGGTAAAAAAATACTGACAAGGACACTTTAATAGTGCTGCCGCGGCCACATAAGCACAGTCCTATTAAAAGAGTCTTGCTCATTTGATCAACTCTGCAAAATAAACACTTGGTAAATTTGGAAACCAACATCTCCGCGACAACTGATAATGATATGCGTTTTTCGGAGGTCACAAACCTTCCCGGGCCTCACTCAGCTGCTGCAGAGTCAGGGGGATTTTTTTCCCACATCAGCACCAAGACATTCTCCAACCGAGTTCCGGTTGAGCCGGTTCATCACTGCTCAGAGTCTCACTGCAGGTCAGACTCAATGAACAGGTCCCATGCCCAAACCATCACCACAGTGTGCAGAAGGGTCACAGGGAGGCACCAGCTCCTGCCTTGTTCCCCTGTTTTAAGAGCTAGAGGCACACTGAAAAATTTTCAGGCACCCTTCGTCGCTCCAATTAGGTTCATTACAACCTTGTAAAGCAGGGTCCGCAAAACCAAACATTCCTCACTTTCGAGGAGTCCCACAAAACGTTGTTGCTAGTAAAGGTCAACTCCTGCAAAAAGGTGAATCTTCTGCAATACTACAGGGTAGGTACCAGACTGGTACTCAGACTCTACCACATAACCTGTGCACTGGAGTTCCTGACAGGGGGGACTCCAGTTATCCCTTTAAGAAAATGTCCAATCCGGTGTAGGTGACATCCAACACTGGCAATACACACCTGCAATAGCAGGTCTTTGTGCTAAACAGTGTCCCTCAAAGACATAACACCGTGACCCTACCTTCATTTTTGTGTAAGGCCACAGTAGACTTACTTGAATAGACCTTCATCGAGGGTCAAAGACTGCTGGTCTTCTTTGGATACTTGGGGCAGACTGCCAATGCAAGCAACATCACGTTTAAACAGGTTTGTACTTACTGGTGAAGCTGTCATCTGCTGCAAGCCTGATCCCTAAGCATTTTTCGGACAATTGGCTGCAGGTGGACCCTGTTTATTGCAATATGTACAGTGATAAGGTTTAAAAGCCCCCTGCACACTTGACATAAGTGAGGCCCATGATCTTCGGGAATAGACTCTTTTAACTGTCCCCGGTAGTCCTGGACCTGTGACAACTGACTTAAAACCTTCCGGGTCTGTAGTGAACTGGAAAATTCAGGCTTATTAAAACTCTGGTGGTTATTAGCTGGTAAATGGGTGGCTTAAACTTCTGAAATTTCTTATTTTATTTGTGGGTGGAGAAATTTACCATTATTAGTATGGGGGGTGTGGTAATACTCCAAATTTTGGTTTAGCTTCAAAAATCTGTCACCAGCTCCTAAAGCATTATTAAAATCATCCAAATCCTTCTCCTCAAGATATGCCTTTAAGGTCCAGAGAAAATTTCCATTAGGCGTTCCTCTAATAAAATTAAGGTAATTACACCTTCATAATTGCCTACCACCCCCTTTGAGCGACACCACCTATTTAGAAGTGACATCTCCTTACCATATTCCACCAAAGACTGCCCTGACTGAAACTTTAGTCCTCTGAATTTCTGCCGGTACCTTTCCGGCAACATTTGATAAGCCAGTAAAACTACGTCTTTTAGTTTTTTTTTTTTTTTTTTATTTATTTAAAATACAGTATACCATTATACAATGAGCAAACATATGTCAATAAACCAATCGACATGGAACAACAAATTAAAGTACAACATACGTATACACAATCCAAAAAGAAAAAGGAACACTTTACACAAGTGTACCAACAACATATCCAGATAATTACATTCCAGACATTATACTTCCTTATGCCAAGTTTTATATACAAAATTCTTAAGGTAAACCTCACCACCATACCATTAAAAACCAATACATCCACCCCCACCAAAGGTACATTTATTAAAGTCGTACATTATGTGCTAATGGAAGTGATGAGGTACCCCCCCCCCTCATCAAATACAACAAAACAATAAACATACTATAAGAGCGCAGGATACTACTCTTGCTCTTCTAAAAGTAACAATTATGAAAATTTACCTAGGCATTACAAGATAATATACTCTATATCTCAACACGGAGCAATTCCACCCAAGACTTCTTCATACATAAATACCCTATACACAGTATTAATACATGACAGACACCGCTACTTGAACTCATATTCATACCTGCTCCAACAAAGTCATCTAAAATTATGTATTTACACCCATTAAATATTACATTTTTATATTACTGTACATTATACTCTTACATGTGGACTTGAAACATTTAAAATAGCAAAGGGAAACCAACAGGTGTACTTAAAATATATAACACTACCCTACACATCAGTCGTCACAACGACATGTACATATAATCTTAAACCCAGGCCACTGAAAATTATATGTTAGGCTTATGTTGCCAAAAATACAATCTCACATAATATTAAACTGTACCACGTTACTCATTAAAGCTATTGACACTTCCGAACCTTCAGATATACAGAAATTGTGTCTTACAGAAGCTTCCTACAAGAAGGGAAACCCGGACCTTTGTATCACAGATATTCCTAAACGTCATATGGCAGACCTTAGTAACACACGTTAGTTATGTGCCTTTCTATAACATCTTTGGAGGACACTTCAACAATAACGAACAGTTTATGCTCACACCACATTCCCTTTCATTTACACTTTATTATACACACAATGATGTAGTGACCTATACACTATGTACAGTTGCTATCCCAAACCTTCACAACATAAAGGGAACACATGTGTTAATACCACCACACCACAATCACACTCGTACACAGGAAAAGCATAAATGTATCAATACAAATCCAATCACACACTTTAAAAGCCATCACACATCCCCACTCAAGAAACTAGCCCGTCGTTACCCCTTACTTTACACTTAAATCCCGTAAGCCCTTCAACTTAAAGCTCCGGTATCCCTCAGTAAACGCTGTCTCCCACCTTCCCCCATAAATATCCCTATTTCGACACTTAGTTCTATAAATGGTGGCCGCTAACACCTTGGCTTACTAGATGATCAGCCTGTAACTGATTTCATCAACAATATGAAAAACACACTTCTCATACCAACAATAACTAAACCAACCAGGCTCATTGAGACAAGTGCAACCATAATAGACCACATATGGACCAATATACTAGCCCCCCTTAAATCAGGGATAATCACAGATAGCACTACAGACCACTACCCTACCTTCCTCCTGACAAACATTAATAAACCACCACTTGAATACAACAAAGTCTCATTTAGACTCCATGACTGAGGGCACTCAATAAGGAGTCAAACTATACCTGGAGTTGTTGACTGGCCTACAGGAATTCCCAAGGCCAATGGTATTGGTGGACTGGACAGATATTTTTTCTTAACAACATTACTTAGACTATACAACAAAAACATTGTCTATAAAAACGAAACAGTCACAAACAAACCGGCTTGGTTGCTCATGGCTAACCAGGCACCATTCTGAAATCCATTTGACAAGAAAACACCAATTGAAAAGCACAATACAGACAGGGCTTAATACACAAAGATATCTTAAACACTATTCATCAGCTCTCACCAAAGTAATAAGAAGGCAAACAAAACTATACTACTTCCAGTAGATTCACAGACACTAGAGGAGATATTAAAAAACAGACCTGGAAAAACACTCTATCAGATTTAGGGACCAACAAACTGAAAAAACAAAGTTTATTGTCCTAACTAACTATGAAACACCACTACATCCCACTGACACAGCTACTAAGATAAACGGACTTCTTCTCAACCATAGGATCTATCTCGCCAATTAATCCCACATACGTATGCCCATGACGGGGGAACTACCTAGAGGGAATTTCCCAGAAATTCCTTCATTTTGCAACAACTGAAGCCCTCGGAGTCACCGTATTATATAGTCACTTAAAAAACAATCAGGGAATCTGTCTTAATGTCCCACCATTACTGTACAAGCGAGCGGTCCCACATATCCTTTCGCTGCTATTTTCATTACTTTTTAACAAGTCACTAGAAATAGCACCTTCCCGAAACTACTCGAGATGCAAGGGTTACACAAATACATAAAGTTGGTGACCCTACAGAATTAAACAACTATAGGCAATAATCAAACTTACCATTGCTATCAAAATCTTTGAGAAACTCGTGCCACTGGAGACTATATTCAATTTATAACAGCACAAAACTACTCAACCCCTGCCATATGGATTTAGGAAAAATACAAGCACTAATGATGCAATCATAAAAATGCCTAGATCTGCTTTACACAGCATTGGAAAATAAGGAATATCCATCTAGGAATTTTTATTGAACCTAGAAAAGCTTTTGACACAGTTAGCCACAACCTCCTACTCCACAAAACTTGACCATTACGGTTATAAGAGGCAAATGCGCTTGCTTATTTCAAATCTTACCTTACTAATAGGTATCAGTATGTATACCATTAAAGACACAGCTCAACAACACGGCCACTTGATACTGGAGTTCCACAGGGAGTGTCCTTGTCCCTGCTCTTACTACATATTACATCAATGATCTTCCAAACGTATCCAACACTGAAATTCCATTCTCTTTGCTGACGACACGGCTTATGTAATCCTTCACCTAATCTGCACTTCAACACCATTGTTAACGAGGAGCTGATCAAAATATCGACTTGGATGACAGCCAATAAAAACTTACGCTTAACATGACAAAACCTATATATATGTATTGGTAGCAGAGCAGGAGATGCACAAATGTAACTTAGATGGACAACACTCTAATTACCAGACATAATGAGGGCAAATTTCCTAGGCCTATACCTTGACAACAACCTGATTTTCAGTCACCCATATCAACACATAACCAAAAAAGTATCCAAAACAGTTGGGATCCTCTCTAAGATACGATACTACGTGCCGCAAAATGGCCCTTCTCACACTATGCACTCACTTATTTATCCATACCTCACCTATATGCTATTTGTGCTTGGGGATCAACTGCAGCAACACACCTAAAGGCAATAATAACCCAAAACAAAAAGCTGCAGTAAGAATAATCACTAAATCCCATCCCTGGCAACACCCCCCCCACTCTTCATAGATCTAAACTTACTCCCTGTTCAGTACATCCACACTTACTACTGTGCAATCTATTACAGGAACCTTAAAAACTCCAATATCAACCTTGACCTAAAACGCTTTCTTGTTAGTTGTGACAGAACACACAGCATAACACAGACCAACATCTTACGACATTCCCCATCTCCGACTAAACCTTTACAAAAATTAACCATACCCCCGGCCGGGATTGAACCCACGGTCATAGAGTCTCAAAACTCCAGCCCGTCGCGTTATGTTTGCAAAAATTCAATGTATGTCAAAGGCCCTAAAATCTGGAACACCCTACCTGAGAACTCTAGATCTGCAGACACATTCATCACCTTCAAAACTACCATTTAGAACATCTTATTCCCTGATAAACCACCGTCAAAACAAACTACACTTGAATACCACCTGGTGGTTCAAACTTACCACTCACTCACCCATTTGACCATAAACAGAAATATTAATCTCAATCTTAAAATAATGAATCCTATGATACTCCAATACTGAAACTATGTACTGTGCCAAAACAAAAGCATTCACATTGCTAAACTCACAAACTAGTATTTAGTCACTTAGCCATAATACCAACTTACCTCATTATTTGTAATATTTTAAAATAAAGAATTAAACCTAGACTGCCGAAATGCCTAGCATGCTAGGCATTCTAGTGGTACACTCTGTAATCATTTTTAGGCTACATGTAAACCAACTACAACCAAATTCTGTAAATTCAAGATTGTAATCTTTATAGAGAATAAACTTTGAATTTGAATTTGAATTTCTTTCATCCACACCCACCTCCCTCATAGCCCAAGACGTATAAATAAAATCAGTGACCACATACGCAAACCGCATTCACCCACATCTGTCTCATCCCACCTATATCTAAACTTAACACCCAGAACACCGTAACCCCTTCCCCACCCACTAACCTAAACTTACCCTTACCTAACCATACCCTCACAGTTTAAACAATACAAAAAATACACCACATGAAAAATAGTCTCCAAACATCCACACGTCTTTCGCACTCCCCACCCTCCCTTAGTCTCCTATTAAATAACACAACAACCAGACGGCAAGATTACATGTAGAACCTAAACATTACCTTTTACACCTGGTTTAACTCGCAATTGCCGTAAACATTTCCAGATATTCCCCATGCATGCATGGGGGTATGCCCCCTAACATTGCCGCCACCTCAGACCCACCCCCCACACCCTTCAAGAATCCTCACAATTTGAGGCGCGTCGGATGTCCCTCTCACCATCATTAAAACCGCTACTGGCTCACCAATCATTAAAAATCTTACCCCCCACCATCGTTTGATAACCATACACAGTCTTTCTAGCCCGCCTCTCCTCGCCCCCACCTCCCTCAAATAGCCGCATTTTAGATACACACTATCATACGCTTTTCTAAAGGTATAAGCCCCAGCCCCGGGACTAACAGGAAGCATCACCACCCCACTACTTAGCCAGTCACAACCCGATCCCCATTAAATCTGATATCCATGTTGCCCCATTGCACCTCTGTTGTGGCTAGCTGCGCGTCCTCAAACCACCCAATCTTTTCAATACCCCATCCACGGTGCACATCGATTTTACTCTTGCGCTACCTCTATCATTCTTAATGTACACTATCCCAAACAAATAATAGCTGATCCACATCTCCACATGGACCCTACAGTCCCACTCTATTACGTTATTGCCTAGAAAGTCCATATACTTAGGACTTTATGCCACATTAATTTCCCATCCCAGTAGCCTCGCCAAACACATCTACCACTTTTCCACCTTGTGTAAATCCTTCTCATCCCTCACCAATACAGTTGTATCATCCACATAACCCACGATATCCGGCCGACCCTCCCGTTCATTACTAACCCCTCCACTCCAGGGATCCTGGAGGCACGCAAACAATATTTGCGACCAGGGGATCCTGTCGCAAACTCCCTTCCCATCTGAATGTTAACACTAGCCTTCCATTATCCTGTACTCTCATAGATGCTCCCTGATACAATGTTTTCGCCCAAGATATAATTTCCCTCCCGAATTCCTGCCAACGCATGAAACCTCCATAACGCCTCCCTCTCTACCACTTCGTAAAGCCGCTCTCCCAATCCAATGCCAAACACCCCCACCCCTCAACTTCCCCTCTGCTCTATAAAACTTCTAATAACTCCAGCCCTTCATACATTGGTCCTACCGGTACCCCATATTGTCCCTCTGTCAATTAACTTTACCTATAACTTTGTTTATTCTATTCCCTAAAATCCGTGCAAAAAAAAAATAATTACCAATCGCACACATAGCGATATTGCTCGGTAATCCCTACGTAGTCTATCCACCTTTCGAAACTAATACCACACAGCAAGTTCCTTTGTGTCACCATTTCCCCATATCCTTCATTACATTGAAAAAACCTAACTAAAATTTCCTTCTCAATACTTCCCAAATTCCCTACGTAAAATCATTGGCAAACCCATACTTCACCTGGCGCCTTACCTATACTTTCACCGGACAAGCATGCGAAATCTCACTTTCCGTGATCGGAACCTTCTATGTTACTATCTATACCATAAATTCTCTCATTGCACAAAAACTCCCATTTCCTTTAAAAGCTTCATCTCTCATCTCGATACCTCCGTTTTGTGAATTATGGACCTAAACCATGCATCTAGATATCCACTCATACCCTCTGTCGTCACTAATACCTGCCCCTCCCTATACCCTTCCATCCCCATATGAACAGTTAATCCCATCATCTCCGTCGCCACTCTTCTCTTACGCTGTCGCCTCAACACGCATGCCGAAGGCCTGTCACCCCATAACACCTCTTCCAGCCCACCCAAAACTCCCGCACCATCAAATCTTTTATTTTGCAAATCCCTAATACGCTACTTTAATCCCTCAATATCGTCCACCGGACCGAAACGTCGTCGTAAGCTTCTCTCTTTTATGTGCGGGTTATTTGTGTGGCGTTTCATGTGGTCTTCTTTTGTCCCTCCTTGGAGGGGGTGAGATCATGGATGGGTGGGGTTATCAGATTGTTGGGGGGGGACATTTTCCGCTTTTAAGAGCTTTACTATTAGATGTAAGGGGAGTGCCTAGGGATGTGGGAAGGGCTATAATATATGTGATAGTAGATTATCTGGATATCTCATGGGGAATGAGGGAATTAATAAACATGGTATAGACCTGAGACCTATACATACTCTTAAAAATTACCACATAGAACCTCCAGCAAACAATAAAAGTTAAACATAATACAAGACAAGTAGTAAGTACAAGGGCTGCTGTATCTTCCCGGTCCCAAAAGAACTGACATGTATCTCAGAAAAATTTATGTGGAAACCAACTTGCCATATCTGATTACTTAACAACAAGATCCTAAGGGCTCGGTATCCTGGCTACCAAGGAAGATTTCTTACACAGTGAACATAACCATCAGGGTTAGAAAATTATCCTTGTAAGCTACTCTTATATCTCACTATGGCAAACATGCCCCTGAAACATAGCTTACCATCCACACCAAACTGCCACTACCTTCCTCTTACACACCACAAAAACTCCAGAGGCAAACAACCCCCCCTCACCCCCCTTTACATCCCCCCAGAAGGAGACCATCCATTTGCCCATCCTCAGGGTTCCCGACAAAGGACGCCCCATAAACCAGCATATTCCCACACTTCGTCCTATAGAATCTAGCCGCTAACGCTTTTATCCTCTTATCACCCATTAACCCTTTGAGGGTTTCGGACGTACTAATACGGCTTACGACACAGGGTTTTTGATGTACTAGTACGCCAAATACTAGCGCCCTCAATCTATTGGAGAAAGCTGGTAGCACCCAAATGAAAGAATTGGTCTATGAGTGACAAGTGAGCATTGTTAAAAAAAAAATCCTGCAGCACACAGTGTCATAATGAGAAAAAAAAACTTTGACCGTTTTTTTTTGGAAAAAACAGCGACTTTTGCATCTGTATTATCCGTAAGGGAATTTATGTTGTATTCAAAGTTTTCTTGTCTTATTTTCTAGAAGGAAGGCAATCATAGAAATTGGAGATGATTTAGACTTGTTTTACAATGAAAAGTAACCTTGAAATTGAGCTCAAAATCGCAGAAATGTCGATTTTTTACAACAAAGTTCGAAATAAACAAATCATGTCCAGCATCCACTCCACTCAACTGGTGAGTCCTAATATTCTTTGCAAGTGAGGGCCAAATGATTCCAAACCATTTATTACACTAATGCAGTAGTCTGCATAACAGTAAATCCTACTATTTTTGTGGAATAAAAATTCAAAGTGAAAGCAAAAGAATGTAAATGGGCCTTGATACGTGACGAATGAACAGAGGAAATGTTAATTTTAGTGCCGGAATGTATTTCTTGTTTGTTTCTGGACCCTATTTCGGAAACTGGCACTTTGAAATTTGTGTGAATTGGCAAAATTGCTAAATTCTGACCACTGTATTGGCTAGTTGAAATTGGTAAATGGGTGGTTTCTTGCACACATTCAATAGAAAAAATGGAGTTCTAGCGAAATATTCATGTGTTTTTTGTCGACTAGTACAGTGGAACTGGCCGAAAATGGGGCTCAAAGTGGGCAAAATCGCCGATCCGTAAACATCGCCGAGACCGCTAACTTCACGAGAGCATAATTCCGTAAGTTTTCCATCAAATTTCATATTTTTGGTGTCATTATGATCGGGAAAAAAATATTTTTTTTTTTAAATTTGGCCGACCCTGAGAACGAGTCTCGGAGAGGGCCTGTCGACCCTCAAAGGATTAAGGGGTTTATACCAAAAATTTTGGTACATATGTGGGAGGTTTAATTTCTGTGTAAGGTTTGGTATTAAACCCTTTTGATGTGCTGAGTTTTATGTTATAAAAGCTTGTTTTGGGGTTTATTTTATTTTATTATTGCATGTTACATGTATGTTGTTCTGTTTTCTGTATAAGAATTATTGTACTTGATGGTTTAACATATTAATAATATTAAAATACTGCTTTTCCATGCTTATTGTGCTTAAGGAATCATGCGTTCCTTCAGAATTCCTATTGGTTAGGCTATAATGTAAGACAACTTTAACCAATACTCTGTAACCTGTCATAGCGGGTATGTTCGGGTTTTGTGTCTGTTTTATAGTTGTTACGGTAGCTTTGGTTAGGGCCTTTTTACTTTACTGACATGGATAGTGTGTATATTTATTGAGTGTGTTAAATGTTATGATGTAGAAAAGTAGGTGTAAGTGGGGTTAAGGTTTTCGGGCACCGAACCATTAGTTACGTCGCGTGCACCCCCCCCCCCCCTCCTCTCTGGCGGGCTGGGGCGAAACTAGTTCCTGGTGTCCGATTTGTTAGTTTCTACTCCTGGTACAATTGTCCTTACTGTGTGGGTTTGAAGTTTGGAGAGTCTTCAACCTCCACACTTTCATCCTAATCAGGTAGGGTGATATACCAGAGTATCACTGTTTGATTCTTTATTTTGTTTGCATTGGTAACCAGTAATGATTTGGGCATTTATCATTCTTTTCAATTTTAAATGTTATATTATCATATCTATGGGTAACCAGTTTATTTCTCTATATTACCAGCTCTGTTCCTGGCGAGGTCTTCGGGATAGACGCCAGATAAAGGAGCAAGACCTGTTAATAATACTTATTAACATTATACCGTACTACTAACGGCCTTACCTATCGACTTGTCACCATCCAAGAGGTAGGAGATTCCAAGAACATCGGATTACCATCTGCCCAGGATAACCTACATAAATAACACATAGGAACTAATCCAGGCCATACCTACTCCACCCCCACTACAAGTACTGAGGCATTTTTTTTTTATTATACATTAAATTTTAAGTAAAAATTCTCAAAAATCTTTTTCTTGTTTTTCTAAATCATTTCTTTATTTATTTATTTTTCCATTAGTTTCTTATTGTTCAGTTGGAAGCGTTCCACTGACAATGCACCTTGCCAGTATTCGAAACCTGGAATGCCTTCTGAGTAGGAAAGCAAGTGGGTATGGTTTCCGAGTCTGGTGTAATTCACTTGAAGTATGCTTGTGAGATGTCCTAATTCCGAGAAGAATTTTTGCAGTCATGGAATTATACAAGTCATATCAATTACTGGCATGGGTTCTGCATCCCATTAGTTATAGTATTCAAATAACGAAAATCCTTTGTGCAAGTCGGTAGAATTATCGGGTTTCTAACCATAACAACTGGTGAACAGAAAGCTGATATTCGAAGTTCTATGATGTTTAAGTTAAATAGTTTGTTCCACCTCATTACAAAAGTTTTCCGTAGTGAACGGTGGAACAGGGTAGATTTTTCCGCCTTACTGGGTTCATGATCCGACAATTCAATCTTGTGTACAATATTGTGGTAAGTCCGTTACCGTCTTCTGTGAAATACGTCAGAAAATAATTTACTAAGGCACTTACTTGAGACTTTGTATATTTGACTAGTCGTTGTTAATGCTGACATATGACTCTTTGGTAGGGATCAAGCGTTAAGATATCCAGTATTCCTTCGATTCTGAACAAGACTCGTCATCTAAAATACAAACTCTACATTCTAACGAACACCACTTGTATCCAAGCTGAAAGAAGAAGTATCTTCGTCAAAGCATTTACGCAAAATTAACTCTCTCTATGGTACCGTTTCCCAAAAAAAAAAAAAAAAAAATATTGGCGTGATACCTTCTCTCTCTACCCTTGCATCCAAGAATAAAATCTACTTATTGCAGACCTTCACTACTTATAAATACGACCCGCCAGGTAATTAGCAATTTGTTGGATTGTCAGGTAGGAGAACTTAAAAACTTCATCACCAACATTAAACACGCTTGGAGCTTTTATGGTCAAATAGGTCTTGTACGTTTTTTCCATAGACATCTCAATGTTTTTACTGACCACATCGGCGGTTCTTTCCAACCTTTCCCTTAGATCTGTAAAAAGAAACTGTAGCTGTTTGACCTCAGTTTGATATCTTTGGACCAAAGTTCAATTCAAAATAGATATGGATCCACGACTTGTCCTCCCATAAAGCAATTCAAAAGGAAATAAAACCAAGGGAATCAGCTGGAATCTCACGCATAGCGAAAAGAGCACATGGTAAAAATCTAGCCAGTCCGTTGGTTTAAGACTACATAGTTTTTTTAGTATTGACTTTAGGATGGCAGTTGTCCGCTCCACTCTTCCGTTACACATCGGACGATCTATAAGGTGTAGTGACAAGATGTTTAAAAACCCACAAGTTGATAAACGTGTTCCATTAATTCTGAAGTGATTGACCCTTATCCGACAGCATTTCACTGGTAAACCTACACGTGAAAAAATAGAAAATAGGCTTCCTGCGACTTCCTAATGGACGTAATGGATTTTAAGGGTACCGCCTCTGGGAAGCTGGACGCGTAAGTCAATCAAAGTTTAAAATATTTTATACCTTCCTGATGAAGCGAGTTGAGATAGACCAACTATTCATCTACTGCAACCACTTGCAAAAAGGACTGAGAAAATAGGCATCTTTTACTCATAGGAACTCTCCTATTTCTACCCTTACTGCGTGGAAAGTTGACATAACGTGACAGAATCTGCCAGTACTTTATAGAATGTCAGAGGACATGCTAGGCCAAAAATATAGGTCCTTTATTTTATTATACGGTCTTTCCCTATGTGAAAAATGGCCAGAACTGGCAATCATGAAAATTTCTTAAAAGTTTCACGGCAATCCGCGAATGACTAACACTCGACCACAACGTCATTGGGTTTGTCCGCAGACACTAAAGTCTTGTACAAAAGATCGTGTAGAACTCAAACTTTGTAAGAAAATTTCTTTCTCTGGGTCACCTGGCATTTAAAGCTAACTTTCCAGATTCTCTAAGGAAGGACAATCTTTTAAGACCCTCTAAATCATATGAGACAGCCGATTGGCATTCCTTTGAAAAGAACTAATGGGTGGATAGTTTTAAAACCTTAGAACTGAGCTCTGGTAAGGAAACGTTAAATTTGAGTCTAGTTGTTGTATAGATGTGCCACACGTAGTTTACCACTGTGTCTGCGCTGACCAGGTCAAGTGACTGACTACTAAAAGGTGTTTTAACGGAGTTTTGTAACCATCAGCTCTCTGATTTAGGTTATCCAACTAATCCATCTGGAACTATCTGTGAAGAAACAGATATTAGGTTCCAAACCTTCCTTGGAAACGCCAAATTCCAAACAGTCCTTCTCAATGGTAAAGAGCCCCTTGCATGTTCCCAAACCCAAATCAGAACTGAGGTTATCGGGGCAACACGGCATCTACCCATCCCTGAGAACCATTTTGCCACTCTAACCGAAACACCTGACTGTGGAAAAGAATCGCTTCTTCTAAATAGTCCTTAATTTAGTGGACTTATAACGTGAAGAATCTAGTTAGGGAAAAGCTTACTTGATATAACAATACAGAACATCCAGTGTCCCCCCCTCTAAGAATGTTTACACAATCCTACATTGACTGTACCTCACTAAAGGTGCGTTTATGTTTGATTCAGTGAAACATTTACCGACATTTTTCACCTTTTTCATAGGAAAAGTCGGGCCTTCTATGACCCCACTCATTACAGTTTAAACATTTTACTGTGAAGCGGCGTGGAATTCTTAGTATGGAGGTTTGGATCCCTCAGATTGCTTAGGCCCAACAGCTTATTATCTGCTACGTTCTTTTAGGTAGTTATTATGAGTGGACGCACGCATATATATCAGCAGCTTGTGCCCTTTTATTTCCGCAGCCGTATGAATGTTTCTTTTCTTTCTTTAATGAATATTCGTAAGTCATATTTTACAGAAGAAAGGAATTGGATCTCTTACCATCAGTCTCGAAAGATCGAAATCGTGGTCCAACCTCAGCACTTCAATCCACAATCAAATAATCTGAAAAGTGTTGTTAAGAAATTTGCATGTAATTTTGATTAGGATTATTTTAAACGTGTCTATACTCAGACCCTGTAATGATGAGGTAGGTTTTGTGAAAGCATGAAGTATAGCTTTCTTCAGCAGGCTATAACTAGAAATAACCTCAGAGGTAGAGTGGAATAGACTATTAATGCTGAACCTGACAGTATAAGCCCAGCCTAGTAGCCCAAAATCTGATGCCAGTCAACAGAGATTAGCATACTCTCGATCGAGTAATATATGCCCTATGTCAATCTTGTTCTGAGAAAGGTGGTATTTGTGCACCTAATATTAGTTCCTTGGGAAGATAATCAGTACCCATTCATCGATTTTCTTTTAGATAGTTCTATCTTCTTGCTCTAATTCCAACCTTGATTGTTCTAACTCCCTCTGCTTAGCCTGTTCTTTTTCCAATTTTTCCTTCATTTTGAAGCTACCTCACGTGCCTGAACTCTGTCTTCTCTAGCTTATCCTTTCCTGTCGATTTTATGCTTACCCGAGCTAGTCTTTCCTGTTCCTTTTTCTCTTCTCGAGCTAGTCTTTTCTCCTCTCGAGCTAGTTCTTTCCTGTTCTTTTTTCTCTCTCTCGAGCTAGTCTTTTCCTGTCCTTTTCTCCTCTCGAGCTAGTCTTTTCCTGTTCTTTTTCCCGTTCCCCTCTTTCTTTACAATAGCCATTTTAGCAGTAAATGTAATTATCAAGGCTTTGTCCAGTAAATATCCCATTTTCCTTTCCCAGCTGTTCAACCAGAAATCTAAAGAATCCATCTTGTAAAAAAAGAACTATTTCGCAGCACCCAACTTCAACTGACTTAATTAAAAATTAACAGTAACGTCTGTTACAAAAAGAGGGGACACAGTCCAGCAACACTTTAAAACTACCACAGTAGAAAAATGAAATATATTCTCCCTGGAAGAATACACTTGTGGCTCAATACCATCACTAAGAAAATACACACGGTCATCATACAGGAGGGGTTATTATCAAAGTTCACCCAGTCCAACAAATAGGTAAACTTCTAAACCCGAAACCTTAGAACCAAAACAACGTAAGTCAACCGACTACCAGTAATGACTTTGACAAACCTCAACTAACTCACCCTTTTCTATCTAATGTTATACTCACAACAGTTGAACCATCAGGAAAAAAAAAAAAAAAAAAAACGATTTGCTTCAAGAGTCCTGTCCTGGCAAGGTCGCCATTGTATGAACGCCTTCCAACAGAACAAAAGAAACTAAGGGAAAAATAAATAAAGTAAAAGAAATGATTTAGTGAATAAACTAGAAAAAATTATTTTTTGAGAATTTTTTACTTAAAATTTAAATATAATAAAAAAACAAAATGGCCATCAGTCTGTATGGGGTGAGGAAGTAGGTATGGCCTGTAGATCCTCTGATGTATTTTATGTAGGTTATCCTGGGACAGATGGTAATCAATCCGATGATTCTGGAATCTTCCTACCACTTGATGGACACAAGTAGAATAGGTAAGGGGCCCGGTAGTTATTAAATAATGTTAATAAGTTATTATTAACAGGTCTTGCTCCTTTATCCTGGCGTCTATCCTGGAAGACGCACGCCGGAGAACGAGAGCGTGTGTAAGATAAAGTGAGGAAGAGATACTCGACTGAGTTCTATCTGGGATCTCGCTCTTTAGTGGAGAACGTGTGACAGAATGGATTGAACATAATTGGTGATGGAGGTAGACTGATTACTGTATTAGAAGAATTATGAATTATGCTCTAGAAGATCATTACTTGGTAACCAGCAAACAAAATAAAGAAACAAACAGTGATACCCTGGTATACACCCTACCTATTAGGAGAAGAGTGGAGTTAAGTGACACCCAACTTCAACCACACCAGGTAGGTCCAATATTACCAGGAGTAGAAACTAACAATCGGACCACCAGGAACTAGTTTCGCCCCCACCCGCCAGAGAGGAGGGGGGGGGGGTGCACGCGACGTAACTAATGGTTCCTGGTTGCCCGAACAACCTTAACCCCACTTACACCTACTTTTCCCTCACATATGACTTTAGTCATGTGTTACAACTTTAACTTTAGTAACCTTGTGATGTTGTGCATTGCATGTTGTTTATTGTTGTAATAGGTTATGACAGGTATTCCTTTTATTTTGTTAACCCATGTAAAAATTCCTTTTGGTGTGTTTCTTTGGTCACAATTTACGTGGCGGTACCTATAAATGACTAATACTTTAGTGAGTTTTATTTTTGCATGTACTGTTTGCTATAACAGGATGTTGTTATAATACTTGTTACCTCCAGGAATAACCTGGTACTAGTAGCGTAAAAGATTGTTTTTGTATTCTTGTACTATTATTATGCATCCTTTGTACTTTTTTAAGGTTTTTTAAATAAAATATAAAAAAAATATCTCCCCCAACCAGCGAACCAGGGAACTAAGGGTTGGTAATGGGGCCCCGTCGCTCAACCAGTACCCAGGTTCCAGCCAATGAAAAGTTGGTTTTGGCAATTGCAGAGGTTATGTGGGTACCACTCTCCTGTCTGCCCATGTCATTCCCATTCTAGAGCTGGTTGAAGCACGGTCTGCTCTCTAGTGGCTTCTATTCTGCCTTGCTTACCGTGGAGTGCACTAATACCTATTGTTGTACATATTGTATATAGTGCACATACTTCTGTTCTAAACTGAAGGATAATATAAGACAAAAGTTTTCTGCTGTGTTTATTTTGTTCTCTTTACACCCAGGATAACAGGCCTTTGGGACTCCTGGGTTGTAATATGGGTAGCCTGTCCGAGAACTGGAGTTGGGCTGTGAAGGCTTACTCAGCCCTTTAACAACTTCAGTCAGTATTGCCAAGGCTGGCTCCTCCTCAGGAAAATTAATGAATAGAAAAAGAATAAAAACTGACAAACATAAACACTTTATTATTTAGAAAATATAAAATATAAAATACTTAAATATGAAATATTTATCCTACTTTAAAGAAAGATGAAAAATGAAAAATATAAATGATATCTGAATTCAACGCTAATATATACAAGTAAACTGGGGTGTCTGGTTGATGTTGACACCGTCTTGTAGAAAGTGTAGCCGTTACTGATGATGTGGGGGGGTCACAGGTGTTGGAGACAACCCAACGGCCAGTTCTTCACAGAGTCTATAGCCTTGAATAGTCAGTCCAGATGACAGGAAAGCAGATTCTTTACCACTACTAAGATGAGGGGTTATGGTCTGCAGTTGCGTACTAGTAATCAGGTAGGTAGATCCAACATGTGACGTCTAGGGACATAAGTTCATCTCCTTCAATACTTCTCGTTGGTTGGCAGGTGACCCAATCTGTCATTCCAAGCTGGAAAGAGAGACAGGTTGCCCACTGCTTAAGAAATCACTCTCCATGATAAGTACAATACCCAAAAGACATGGTGATTATTGAAACATCTAACAGAGATCAAGGCTGAAAGGACTAAGTTAATTATTGGTCAAAAGTGAGGCTTTCAACCAATAAGTCCACTAGAATAGGAGCAGGCTTGTACTTACAGTTGTGCTGGGAGCTGTGAGTCGAGTGATTACCGATTGGTCGGAGCCCCACACATCACCTTTCGGGGAGGGGGGGAAGGGGGGATAGCAGGAGCTAGACTTACCCTACCTTAAGAAACAGCCGGCAATCAAACTATCGTTGTCATATACTCACTTGCTACTCCTATCTCTTGAACTTTTCCCTCACACTCCCCCATACCAAGACTTATAGTCAAGGAGTATAAGAAGAATAGGCGAGGAAAAAGTTCTAACATGTGGAAGTTGCATAAGGCAACAAATCTTCTACT
The DNA here is from genome assembly GCF_026875155.1 of Cherax quadricarinatus. Lineage (NCBI taxonomy): Eukaryota > Metazoa > Arthropoda > Malacostraca > Decapoda > Parastacidae > Cherax > Cherax quadricarinatus. Next base: position 3,116,503 of record NC_069447.1, on the reverse strand, counting down.
GACTGTCACGATTTAACCAGTCAGAAATAATTGGATCAACAATTGATATACACAATATGGAACTTAAAAGCTTGGAGAGCCAATGTCCACCTCAAGAGGCGACTGTTGGTTCCCTTAAAAGTTTCTAGGTATATCAAAGGTTTGTGATCCGTCTCTAAAATGAATTCTTTTCCCAGTAAATGAAATTTAAGCTTGGAGATACCCCACACAAGGGACAAACATTCCTTTTCTATGGTGGAGTATCTCGTTTCTGCAGGAAGGAGTTTCCGGCTTAGGAAGCATACAGGGAAGGGAGTACCATAATGGTATTGTAGTAACACAGCACCTAAGCCAGTATTGGAGGCATCAGTTCTCAAACAAAATGTTTTGTTAATATCTGGAATCTTAAGTATAGGGTCTTTCGAGAAGATATTTTTAATCTCATTAAACTTTTCCCGAGCTACGTCGGAAAGTTCAAGAGGTTCCTTCACAGACTTTTTAAGGAAGTCGGATAAGATGCCTGTAAGATCAGTAAGGTTCGGGATAAACCGTGCATAAAAATTTACAGAGCCAAGAAAGTTACGCATGAGCTTCTTGGTTTTGGGGAATTTAAACTCAAATAAAGCTTTGATCTTACTGGGGAGAGGCTGCAGAGAGTTATTAGAAAGGATCAGTTCGAGATATCTAATCTTGTTATACCCAAGGAAGCATTTCTTCGGCTTGGCAGTGAGGTCATGTGAGCGTAACCTACGTAAAACTGATGTTAATGTTTGGATATGCTTGCCCCACTTGGATGTCATTACGTAAATGTAATCAAAATAAACTGAAACATTTGGCATATTACCCAAGACCTTTCTCATCAGTCTCACGTAGGTAGCACAGGCAGTTACCAAACCAAAGGGCATAGTTCTATACTCCATCAGTCCTTGGTGGGTAGGAAAAGCGGTGTACTGCTTAGAAGAAGGGTCTAACACTACTTGATGATATGCCTGTGCAATATCAATCTCTGAAAAGAAGGAAGCATCATAAAATTTGTGTAGATCGCTATCTATTAAGGGCATAGGCTCAGCATCCCACCGAGTTATAGCATTAACGCCTCTGAAGTCAATAACAAGTCTATATGAATTATCCTCCATCTTAACCATGACTACTGGTGAACAATATGCAGATACTGAAGGTTCAATGATCTTTAGTTTTAATAATTTGTCTACCTCTCGGTCAAATGCATCCCTAAGGTGAACTGGAACTGGGTATAATTTCCGTTTGATAGGATTGTCCGTGACTAAGTCAGTCTTATGGACTACCGTGGAGGTGACACATGGAATATCAGTAAAAACGTCTGAGAAGTTACTCACACATTGCAGTTCATGTTTCTCATGGTCATCCAAAGACTCATTAATATTAATGTTTGTTGCACCTGAGTGGTCAAGAGTCACCAAGTCATGTAGTTCTCTGTCATAGTCTACGTTAGAAGTGTCAATTACGCACACCTTACACTCCTCAGTTGTCTTATCAAGTTCGTGTGGAAAAACTAAGTCAAAGTCATTCAAACAGTTAACCGAATTTCTTCGGTAATATTTCTTAAGGATGTTGATATGATAAAGCTTAGGTTTCCCCTTGACTTCTATGAGGTAATCAACCTTCCCACAAATTTTTAACACTTTATACGGACCTTTCCATGCTACTAATAATTTATTTGACTTAATAGGCAAAAGTACCAGAACTTCATCCCCTACTTTAAAAATTCTCCTCTGACTTTTGGAATCAAAATAGGTTTTGTACTGGTCTAATAACAAGCTTAAGTTTTTCGAAACTATGTCAGAGGTCTCCTCAAGTTTGAATCTAAGGTCAAGGAGAAACTGATAAGAAGACTGAACCTCAGCCTTTACGTCCTCATTAGTCCATAAGTCATGAAGGATGGATAATGGACCTCTGGCCTGTCTACCATAGAGAAGTTCAAAAGGTGAAAACCTCAAAGAGTCACTGGGAACTTCCCTCATGGCAAACAAAGCACAGGGTAGGTAACGATGCCACTCCTTAGGTTTAAGGTTGCAAAGTTTCCTTAAAATGGACTTGAGAATCGAATGCTTTTGCTCAATCCTCCCATTACAGCTGGGATGATGGGGTGTGGTGAAGAGAGGCTTCACTCCCAGAAGTTGGTAGAGATGTTGCATTAAGTCAGATGTGAATTGTGTCCCACGGTCAGACAAAATCTCTCTAGGAATGCCAACTCTGGAGAAGACGGACAAAAGGGCTTCAGCCACCTCTGTAGTAGTTATGGTCTTTAAGGGTATGGCTTCAGGGAAACTCGAAGCATAATCAACTAATGTTAATATATATCTATGTCCCCCAGATGAAAGTGGTGATAAAAGACCAACGATGTCAATAGCTACTCTTTCGAACGGTACCATAAAGATTGGCATTTTGACCATAGGTACTCGCCTGGTACCTCGGGAGGATGACAGTTGGCAAATTTTACACGATCTACAATAGGTAGTGATATCTGAGGACATTTTTTGCCAAAAATAGGCTTCCCTAATTTTATTTAAGGTTTTACGATGCGAGAAATGTCCGGCCACTGGTAGGTCATGAGCCATTTTAAGAATGGTCTCTCTGCATTGACTTGGAACAACTAAGATGGAATAGTCTATCTCATCTGAATTTAATTTGAATACTGACTTGTACAAGATACCTTTCATATATTCAAATTTATATGAAAAGTTTTTCCTTTGTATAACTTGATTTTGTCTAGCTGCATTATGGAAATTCTGAAGAGAAGGGCAATTACGTTGTAAATTGACAAAGGAGTCCTTCGATATATCTAAAGGCTTAAAGTCAGAAAAAATCAAAGGATGGACAGTAGGAGAAGCCTGGACTTTGGTTTGAGCCCTAGTCAAGACATTTATAGTATCGGAGGTGATCTCTTCACTTTCATCTAACAAGTGAACCGGTGATCCTACTACCTCGGTTTCGAGAGTAGCATCACTGGTTTTTAATCCCACATGAATCTCACGAGACATTATCTCATCTGAACTTTCGAGGGGCTTCTCTGACTCTACAGGAAGAGGATCTGAAAAGCTTATGTCCATCTTTGGTGATGAAAGGTCAACCTCAGAAGGAAGAATGGCACCTTTTACATTACCTATTAGTACGGAGCAAGAAGTGATGGGAGCTAGTACGGCTTCAGACTAACCTGTGAACCATTTAGACCTAATGTAACAACGGATGGTAGGAAAAGTGTTTGTACAGCCCAAGTAGTCTGAAAGAATAGTAGAGGAATGAGTTTCTTTAAGATTAGGGGACAGCTTATCAGAAATGGCTATGCATGTGCATCCAGTGTCTCGTAAAATGGTAGATACATTAAGTCCATTAACTGTTCCTGAACAGAAGGGTGCTTGGTGATTACGGTCTTTAAAAATCTTCCAACTTTTTGGACCTTCTTAGAAGGGCAACCGGGACGTTTATGTCCCTTAACACCATATAAATGACAAACAGGAATAAAAGAAGTCACTTTTCTTTCCACTAGAGGCTTTGATTTCTTAAGATCTGGTGAACCCTTGCACTTGGGGTTCGATCCCTTTAGGTCTTTATAGGAACTGTGAGCCTCAGCATACAAGTCAGTGGCCTCAGCAACTTCCTCAGCTTTAATCAGGTTACGTTCTCTAATGAATGTTCGTATCTGGTGAGGAAGAGCTGTCAGGAACTGGTCAGCAACCATGAAGTCTCTAAGAGATTCATAACTGTGATCAATTCCTGAACTCTCTATCCAAAAGTCAAACAAACGAAAGAGTGTTACCTGTAACTGCTGAAAGTTTTGGCCAGGCTGTAAGGTGGCATACCTGAAATCTTTCCTATAAGAATTTGTGTTTTTTTTATATGCTTTAAGGATTGCCTTCTTCAGTAGGTTATAATTATATATGATATCCTGCGACAAAGTTGCATAGATATTCAAAGCTGTGCCAGAAAATAACATTCCTAACCTGGTAGCCCAGGTGTCTGCAGGCCATTCACAGAGGGTAGCGGTATTTTTCAAACCTGATAATGTATGAAGTTATGTCTTCCCCTCTGTGAAGGGAGGTAAATTAGGTGTTGGAATATGTGCACTGACTGCACGTTGTTCCATTACTCCTTCCTCTAATTGCTGTTGTGAGAAGGTTAACTTTTTATTCTCTAATTCAAGGCTAGATTTCTCGAGCTCGCGATCTTTTTCTCTCTCTCTTAACTCATGTTCTCTAGCTCTTTCCTCACGATCAAATCTATCACGCTCTTTTTTGTCTTCTCGCTCTCTTTCTGTCTTTCTTGGCTTTCTCTTTCAATTCTCGCTCTTTCTCCTGTCTTTCAAGGTTCTCTTTCTCCTTTTTCACTTCTCTTTTGGCTCTCTCTCTCTCCTTTTTTTCTTTTTCCTGGATCTTAGCACTAATGAAAGCTTCTAATATGTTTCCCTGTTATTCCTAACTTACTTCCAGCATTCATCCAAAACTGGTATTCCTCCATACTTGCAAGAATAGCTTAAACCCACCAGG
>NC_069447.1:2967856-3111501 GCF_026875155.1 Cherax quadricarinatus | reverse complement strand
TTCATTTTTCAAATTTAGGATTAATACTTCATATTTAAGTGTTTTATTTTTTATATATTCAAAAATAATAAAGTGTTTATTTTTGTCAGTTTTTATTCTTTTTCTATTCACTAATTTTCCTGGGAAGGAGCCAGCCTTGGTAATACTGACTGAATTTTGTTACAGGGCTGAGTAAGCCTTCACAAGTGGCGACCTTGCCAGATCAACTCTACTGAATCAAGATTCAACTCCATCTCGAATCTCCCAAATTGGAACTTCAACGCCGCATACCACAGACGGTTACCACCACCCCATGAGTAATCATTCTCTATAGTAGGACTACAGTACAGGTAATTTAAAAGATTTGGTGGTTGTTATGGTCTCAATTTATTGTAAGTCAAGTCAAGGCAGGAATACTGGTTAATTCTGCCATCTATTTTTGTGTGAGCTTGAAACACTTTGGAGGATTAGACTCTAGGGACCCGAGATTTTCCATGACATTTTGTTTCATTGAGCTCTTTATTATATCAAGGAACGTCATAGGACACTCTTGATTTTTTTGGTAAGAAGATTGGATGGTAAAGTGACCCCATTCTACTTACTGTTTGCTCGGAGCCGGCATAGGACCCTTCGTTTTCATTAATACATATTGTTTAATTGAAGCAGAGATTGAACCCTCTGGTTTATTTACAGTTTGAGCAGAGCAGGAATTGAACCCTCCGTTTTCTTTAATACCCGTTTCATTTCCCCTGATAGTTTAAGTTATTCTTGCAAGCATGGAGGAATACCAGTTTTGGATGAACGCTGGAAGTAAGTTAGGAATAACAGGGAAAAATTTAGAATCTTTCATTAGTGCTAAGATCCAGGAAAGACTTGAAAGAGAGAGAATTGAGAGAGAAGAGAGACAGTTAGAAAGGGAAAGAGAAGAAGAAAAGGAGAGAGAGAGAATCAAAAGAGAAGAGAAAAAGGAGAAAGAGAACCATGAAAGACAGGAGAAAAAGGAGAGAGAGAGAATTGAGAGAGAAATCCAAGATAGACAGTTAGAAAGAGAAAGAGAAGACAAAAAGGAGCATGATAGACTTGATCGTGAAGAAAAAGCTAGAGAACGTGAGGAACAGGCAAAATACATGAGGGAAAAGGCTAAAATAAGAGAACTTGAGGAAAAAGCAAAGGATGAAAGTTGAGGAAAAAGCTAGGAACTTGAGTTAATAGAGAGAGAAAACGATCGCAAGCTCGAAAATCTCGCCTTTAATTAGAGAATAAAAAGTTAACTTTTACACAACAACAATTAAGAGGGAAAGGAGTAAAGAACAACGTGCATCAGTGCACATATTCCCAACACCTAATTTACCTCCTTCACAGAGGAGGAAGACATAACTTCATACATTATCATGTTTGAAAATTTCCGCTACCCTCTGTGAATGGCCTGCTGACACCTGGGCTACCAGGTTAGGAATGTTATTTTCTGGTACAAGCCTTAAATATCTATGCAACTTTGTCGCAGGATATTAATATGTAATTATAACCTAAATGAAGAAGGCAAATGCCTTAAAGCATATCAAAAAACCACTAATTCTTACAGGAAAGATTTCAGGTATGCCACCTTACAGCCTGGCCAAACTTTCCCGCAGTTACAGGTAACCACACTTTCGTTTGTTCGACTTTTGGATAGAGAGGTCAGGAATTGGTAAGGCAGTTATGTATTCATAGGAGACTTATGGTTGCTGACCAGTTCCTGACAGCTCTTCCCATCAGTACGAACATTCATAAGAGAAACGTAACCTGATTAAAGCTAGGAAAGTTGCTGGAGGCCTGCTGACCTGTATGCTGAGGCTCACAATTCCTATAAAGACCTTAAAGGGATCGAAACCCCAAGGGCAAGGTTCATCAGACCTTAAGAAATCAATGCTCTAGTGGAAAGATAAAAATTACTTCTTTTATTCCTGTTGTCATTTGTGTGGACTTAAGGGAGACATATAAACGTTCCAGATTGTCCTTCTAAGAAGGTCCAAAAAGTTGGGAAGATGGTTTTAAAGACTGTAATGACCAAGACCCTTCTGTTCAGGATCAGTTAATAACTTAATGTATCTGCCATTTTACGAGACACTGGATGCCACATGTATAGTCATTTTGATATGCTTGTTCCTAACCTTAAAGAAATCATTCCTCTGCTATACTTACAGAATACTTGGGCCGCACGGGACACTTTCTACATCGTTGTTACATTAGGTCTAAATCGGTTCACAGGTTGGTCTGAAGGCCCCGTAAAAAAACTAGCCTCCCGATCACTTCTGGTTCCTTACTAATAGGTAATGTAAAAGGTGCCATTCTTCGTTCTGAGATTGGAATTCATCCACCAAAGGTGGACTAGGTACTTTTCTGATCCTCTTTCTGTAGAGTCAGGGAAGCCCCTCGAAAGTTCAGATGAGACAATGTCCGTGAGATTTCATGTGGGAATAAAAACCAGTGGATGGTACCTCTCGAAAGCGAGGTAGTAGGATCAACCGGTTCCAACTTTTATTAGTTGAAAGTGAAGATATCACCTCCGTTACTATAATGTCTGACTAGGGCATCAGACCAAAACGCCCAGGCTTCTCCTACTGTCCATCCTTTGATTTTTCTCTGACGTTAAGCCCTTTAGATATATCAAAAGAATCTCCTCTGTCATTACAACGTAATTGCCTCTCTTCAGAATTGCCAAAATGCCGCTAAACAAAAATCAAGTTACAAAGGAAAACTTTTCATATAAATTTGAATATATAAAAGGTTTCTTGTACAGTCAGTATTCAAAAAAAAAAAAAAAAATAAAATTTAAAAAAAAATAAAAATTCAGATGAGAAGACTATTCCATTTAGTTGTCAAGTCAATGCAGATGAGACCGTTCTAAAATGGTTCATGACCTGCCAGTGGCTGGACTACTCGCCATCGTAAAACCTTAAATAAAATAGGGAACCTATTTTTGGCAAAAATGTTCCTCGATGTCACTACCTATTGTGATTGTGTAATGTTGCCAACGGTCATCCTACCGAGGTACCAGGCGAGTACCTATGGTCAAATGCCAGTCTTTATGGTACCTTTTGAATAATAGTAGTAGTGACTTCATTGGTCCTTTATCTCCACTTTCATCGGGGGACATAGATATATATTAACATTAGTTAATTATGCTTCGAGTTTTCCTGAAGCCATACCCTTAAAGACAATAACCACTACAGAGGGGGATGAAGCCTTTTGTCCGTCTTCTCCAGAGTGGGCATCCCTAGAGAAAATTTTGTCTGACCGTGGGGACAACAATTCACTCTGGATTATGCAAACATCTCTTGCCAACTTTGGGAGTGAGCCTCTCTTCACCACACCTATCATCCAGCTGTAATGGGAGGATTTGAGCGCCAGCATTCGATTCTCAAGTCCATTTTAAGAAAAACTTGGCTCCTTTAAAACTAAGGGTGGCATCGTTACCTACCCTGTGCTTTGTTTGCCTTGAGGGAAGTTCTCCAGTGACTCTTTGGGTTTTTCACCTTTTGAATTTCTCTGGTAGACAGGACAGAGGTCCACTGTCCATCCTTTATGACTTATGGGACTAATGGAGGAGGTGAAGTGCTGAGTTCAGTCTTCTACCTGTTTCTCCTTGACCTTAGATCCAAACTGAGGAGGTCCTCTACATAGTTTCGATAAAAACCTAAGCTTGTCAATGGACCCAGTACAAAAATATCCTATTTTTGATTCCAAAAACTCAGGGGAGGTATTTTTAAAGTAGGGGATGAATTTCTTATACTTTGCCGATCAAGTCAATAAATTATTAGTAAAGCATGGAAAGGTCCATGTAAAGTATTTAAAAATTGTGGGAAAGTTGACTACCTCATAGAAGTTCAAGGGGAAACCATGCTTTATTCATATTTATACTTCCTTAGAAATATTACTGAAGAAATTCGGTAACTGCCTTAATAACTTTGACTTAGTTTTTCCACACGAACTTGATACGAAAACTGAAGAATGGAAGGTGTGCTTAATAGACACCTCTAACTTTAGACTATGATGATGAAACATACAATGACTTGGTGACTCTTGAACCACTCGGACGCAACCAACATTAATATTAATGATATTTGGATGACATAAGAGTCATGAACTACTTCAGTGTGTGAGTAACTTTTTCAGAGTTTTACTGTTATTCCAGGTGTTGCCTCCACGGTAGTCCATAAGATTGACTTAGTGACAGACAATCCTATCATACGAAAATTATACCCATTTCCAGTTCACCTTAGGGTGCATTTGACCGAGAAGGTAGACAATTTATTAAAACTAAAGATCATTTGAACCTTCAGTATCTTCATATTGTTCACCAGTAGTCATGGTTAAGAAGGAGGATAATTCATATAGACTTGCTATTGACTTCAGAGGCGTTAATGCTATAACTCGGTGGGATGCTGAGCCTATGCCCATAATTATTAATAGATAATGATCTACTCCTAGGTAGTAGGTTGGTAGACAGCAACGGCCCAGGGAGGTACTACCGTCCTGTCAAGTGAGTGTAAAACGAAAGCCTGTGATTGTTTTACATGATGGTAGGATTGCTGTGTCTTTTTGTCTGTCTTCTAAATATGCAAGATTACAGGTAATGTTTGCTACTTCTACTTACACTTAGGTCACACTACACAAACATGTACAAGCATCATATATTACACACCCCTCTTGGTTTTCTGCTATTTTCTTTCTAGTTCTTGTTATTCTTGTTTTTTCCTCTTACCTCCCATGGGAAGTGGAACAGAATTCTTCCCTCCGTTAAGCCATGCGTGTTGTAAGAGGCAAACTAAATGCCAGGGGCATGGGGCTAGTAACCCCTTCTCTGTATATTTACTAAATGTAAAAGGAGGAAAACTTTCGTTTTTTTTTTTTTTTTTTATCCCTTTTTTTGGGCCACCCTGCCTTGGTGGGATACGGCCGATGTGTTGAAAGAAAAAGACCGATCTACTCAAATTTTATGACCGCTTCTTCTTTTCAAGAGCTTGATATTGCACAGGTATATCATTCAAATAATGTTAGATCCTTCTTTAAGCAGTACACCGCTTTTCCTTTACACACCAAGGACTGAGGCAATATTAGAATTACGCCGTCGGTTTGGTAACTGCCTGTCCTACCTACGTCAGACTGATGAGAAAGGTCTTGGGTAAATATGTCAAATGTTTCAGTTTATTTTGATAACATTTACGTATTGACATCCAACGTGGACGAACATATCCAAACATTAACATCAGTTTGGTAGGTTACGCTCACATGGCCTCTCATGCCAACCGAAGAAATGCTTCCTTGGGTATAACCAAGATTAGATATCTTGGGACTGATAACTTTCTAATAACTCTCTGCAGCCTCTCCCAGTAAGTTCAATGCTTTATTAGAATTTAAATTCCCCAAAACTAAGAGCTCTTTCGTAGCTTTCTTGTGTTCTGTAAATTTTTATGCTTGGTTATCCCGAACCTTACTGATCGTAAGGCATCTTATCCGGACTTCCTTAAAAAGTCTGTGAAGGAACCTCTGAACTTCCGATGTAGCTCGGGAAAAGTTTAATGAGATTAAAAGTATCTTTTCGAGGACCCTATACTTTAGATTCCAGATATTAATAAAACATTCTTGTTTGAGAATTGATGCCTCCAATACGGGTTTGGTGCGGTGTACTACAATACCATGTTGGTACTCCCTTCCTGTATGCTTCCTAAGCCGGAAAACTCTTCCACAGAAAACGAGATTACTCCACCATAGGAAAAGGAATGTGGCCCTTGTGTGAGGGTATCTCCAAACTTAAAATTTTATTAGCTAGGAAATGAATTAATTTTAAAACGGACACAACCTTCTGATATACTACAAACTTTTAAGGGAACCAACAGTCGCCCTCTTGAGGTGGGACATTGCACTCCAGGCTTTTAAGTTCCATATTTGTGTATATCATTGGTTCATCCAATTATTTTCTTGGACTGGTTAAGTCATGGACAGTCAGTAGATGTTTCTTGCCTTACGCGACTTCCATATGTTTAGACTTTTTTCTGCCTATTCTCTTATACTCCCTTGCTATAAGTCTGGGTATGGGGGAGTGTGAGGGAAAAAAGTTCAATAGATTTAGGAGTGGCGAGGGAGTAATAGTAACAATAGTTTTCATTGCCGGCTACTTGTTAAGGTAGGGTAGTCAAGCTCAGCTATTCCCGCCTTTTTTCCCACCCACGAAAAGTGATTGTTTGACTGCCGGCTGGCTTGTTATGTAGGGTCTGTTCTAGCTCCCACTATCCCTTCCCTTCTTCTTCCCCCCCCCCCGAAAGGTGGACGTGGGGGTCTCGGTCCAAACAGTAATCCACTAGACTCGCAGCGCCCAGCACTACTGTTCAAGTACATTCCTGCCTTGTTTATTCTAGTGGATTTATGGTGAAGCTTCACTTTTGGACCTATAATAAAACTTAGGGCCTTTCGTTTTGCTCTAAGTTGACTGTTTAATAATCACCACATCTTTTAGGAATGTACTTTTCATGGAGGTGATTTCTTAAGCAGTGGGTAACCTGTCTATCTTTCCAGCTTGGATGACAGAGAGGGTCACCTGCAATCAAACAAGTAGAACTGATGGAGATGGACGAACGTCTGGAGACTTCCCCTTTTTGGGATCTAATTACCTGTGCACCTGTATGAAGAAATAGCAGGATATAACCCCTCATCATTGCAGTGGAAAAAACCTGCTTTCCTATCATCTAGACTGAGTATCACGGATAGACTCTGTGAAGAACTAAGACGGTTGGGTTGTCATCAAACACACTTGTCAGTCCCCCACCATACCCCCCGATGCCTAGCTTGACGTCGATCACAGTGTGAGTTCTGAACTTATTCCACCTCCACTAACTGACTTACTCGACTTGTGTCGCGCTACATAATACCCTCACCCACAACATCAAACACAGAAAACCACTAGCCATTTCTATAGTCATTCCCGTGTGCCCCCTGGCTCCATTCACCCAGTTCACTCACCTTTAGTATGCTTGCCCTCTCCACATTTTTCATTTTCTTTCATTTTTAGGCTTTAATACTTCCTATTTAAGTGGTTTTTACTATTTTATATATTCTAAATAATAAAGTGTTTATGTTTGTGAGTTTTTATTCTTTTTCTATACATTAATTTTCCTGAGGAGGAGCCAGCCTTAGTAATACTGACTGAAGTTGTTACAGGGCTGAGTAAGCCTTCATAATGGCAGATTTACATGTTCAACAAGATATTACTGCCTTAAATGTACGCCTTGACACCCTGAAAAAGAAACAACTCAATACAATGCAGGAACTCTACATGCCAGATAGAGAACATCCTATACAAGTTGTAAATACCGCTGATTATAACATTAATACTCCTCACAGGACTCAAAGAATGACTCTCCCACAGAGGGTCAGTCGTTTTATCCATAAAGATGATTACCATCGATCCATGATATTGAGCAACCTCCCTGATGATTAAGATTGAGTAACACCAGAACCCTTCTATGTCTACTGAGAAAATCATCGCCCCCAATTAGGGAGACATCTTATATAACATTCTACTGTAAAAATTATGTTATATTTACTATGGTGGGACGCCACCTGTAGTAGTAGTAGTAGTAGTAGTAGCAGTAGTAGTAGTAGTAGTAGTAGTAGTAGTAGTAGTAGTAGTAGTGGTAGTAGTAGTGGCGGAGATGGAAGTAGAAATGGGAAGTAAAGAGGAGGAGCCAGTCAAATGCAAAGAAAGAGGAGCACTGCAAGGGAGCTAGGTGCCCACAGAGGGAGAGCAAGAACACAGAGGTGGGGGGGAGGGGAAATAATGAAGTAAATAATGAAGGAACAGAAACACAAGACAGAAGAAAGAAAGACAAGCCAGAAAAGAAAAAAAGAAAGAGAAAAGGGAAAGAGGGAGAAGAAAAAATGAGGAATCAGGTTAAGTCAGGAGTGTTGTGAAGTTTGGAACATTTTACAATGTAGTGGGAGAGGAAGGCATATACAGAGACGAAGCCACAATTAAGATTCATGTAAGGAAAGTTGTGTGTTAGAGAGGATTCAACCAGACGGCGACTGTTAAAGTTGGAAGTAGGGAAGACAGTTTTAGCGGAAGACCAGTCAATAGGATGACTGTGATCTCTGACGTGACAGAAAAGAACATTGTTAGTGTCGGCAAGCCTAACACTATTTTTGTGCTCCCTAAGTCTGTCAGAAAAAGATAGACCAGTTTCTCCAAAGTATTGAAGAGGACAGGAGGAGCAAGAAACAGAGTAGATACCAGGAACATCTGTAGAGGGAGGAGAGGTATGAACGAGATTAGTGCGAAGAGTGTTAGTCTGGCGGAAAGTAAGCTTGATGTCTAAGAGACAGAGAGAATTGTTGAGATTAGAATGACTGGAAATGTAAGGAAGGCAGAGGACAGAAGAGTTCCCAGGAGTAGAGAGTTTGGGAGAGAAGAAATTACGTTTAGCACGTGAGAAGGCAGAGTCTATGAAATGGGAAGGATAGCCAAGACGGGAAAACGAATAATGAAGAGTGGAAATTTCTGCTGGAAGGAACTGAGGATCACGGATGCGGAGGGCACGGAGAAAGAGGGAGATAATAACAGTTTTCTTGACAGGGTAAGTATGATAGGAAAAGTAGTGAATGTACATGCCACTGTGCATAGGTTTGCTGTAAACGGGAAAGGAAAAACTGTATCTGAGCTGTGGAGATGGACATAAAGGAAAGGAAGCAAGGAATTAGATTCTCATTCAGCATTAAACTTAATGGAAGGGGCAAGATTATTAAGAGCTTCAAGAAAAGGTTGGAAGAGACTGGAGTCATGAGGCCACAGAGCAAAGATGTCATCAACATAGCGGAGCCAGAATGAAGGGCGCACATCGATGGTAGGAAGAAGAATAGTCTCGAAGTAGTAGTAGAGGGCAACGAGTAACTAGCTCCCTAAGGTTTACTATACAAATAGTAGGAGTCTAAGAAATAAGATAGATGAGCTAAAATTACTTGCAAGTGAAGGTAATATAGATATTATTGGTATAACAGAGACCTGGTTCAACCTGAAAGATAGAGAAATGCCTTCTGAATGCAACGTACAGGGTTATAAACTATTCCACACTGATAGGGTCAACAGGAAGGGTGGTGGAGTGGCGATGTAAGTCAGAGAAAATTTAATTTGCTGTCTTAGACACGATATAAAATTAGAAACATCGAACACAAAATCTGTTTGGCTACAGTTTCTCGAGGGACGTGGCAAATTAATTTTGGGTTTGATTTATAGGCCCCCCGAACCTTGATAGCGAGGGCAGTAAGCTGTTATGGGACGAAATTCATAAGGCATCTAGATATGAAAATGTTGTGATAATGGGAGATTTTAACTTTAGACAAATTGATTGAAACAATATAACAGGAAATCTTGAGTCTAGTGACTTTCTTGATATGGTTCAGGATTGCTTCTTAGAACAGGTTGTGACAGAACCAACTAGAGGAAACAATCTGCTTGACTTGGTTCTTGCCAACAAAGATTCACTAATTAATAATCTTTAAGTTAATGATGAGCTTGGGGAAAGTGATCACAAATCACTTAGTTTCAATATATCATGGAAGTACCCAGATAACTGCAATCAAATCTCTGTCCCAGATTTTCGCTTGACCGACTTCATGGGACTGAAAAATTACCTGGGTGGGCTAAAATTTGGGGTGTCCTGCTATGGGTCAGGTAGGTGATCTTGGTCGCCAATATGACGTTTTTCAGAGCATAGTTCTAGCTGCCCAGACAACTTTTGTTCCAAATAGGGAAATTAGATCTATCAAAAATGATCCTAAATGGATGAACAATAGATTAAACCATCTCATTGGTCAATAGAGAGGCATATATAGGCGTATCTAAAGAGGGGATGGGCAGTTAAGAAATCAATATATTCAATTAAAGAGAGAATTAAAGAAAAGAATAAGAAAAGCAAAAAGGGATTATGAGGCTGAGGTCGCAAGGGATTCAAAGACTAACCCAAAAGGGTTCTTTCAGGTATACAGAAGTAAGATTAGGGACATGATTGGCCCACTTAAGAGTAGCTCTGGTCAGATCACTGACAGTGATAAGGATATGTGTGAAATTCTCAATACCTACTTCCTCTCAGTTTTCACCCAGGAAAGTACTAGCGATATTCCTGAAATAAAAGTTTATGTAAAACAGGATGATAATAAACTATGCACAATTGCGGTAACTAGTGACATGGTCCTCAAACAGAGAAACTAAAACCTAACAAATCCCCAGGTCCTGATGAACTGTTTGCAAGGGTGTTAAAGGAATGTAAAGAGGAACTTAGCATACCTTTGGGTAATCTTCTTAACATATCACTACAAACTGGCATAGTGCCTGATAAGTGAAAAATTGCAAATGTAATACCTATTTACAAGGCAGGTGACAGGTCCTTGGCTTCGAACTATAGGCCAATAAGCCTTACCTCGATAGTGGGAAAATTTATGGAATCAATAATTGCCGAAGCAATTCGTAGCCATCTTGATAGGCACAGATTGATTAATGAATCTCAACACTGTTTTACAAAGGGGCGTTCCTGTCTTACGAATTTACTAACTTTTTTCACTAAGGTGTTTGATGAGGTAGATCATGGTAATGAATATAATATTATGTACATGGACTTCAGTAAGGCTTTTGATAGAGTTCCACATCAGAGGGTATTGAGGAAACTTAAGGCACACAGAATAGGAGGATAAATTTTTTCCTGAGTAGAGGCATGGCTGACAAATAGGCAGCAGAGAGTTTGCATAAATGGGGAGAAATCAGAATGGGGGCACGTCACAAGCTGTGTTCCTCAGGGGTCAGTGTTGGGTCCGTTGTTGTTCACAATTTACATAAATGACATAGATGAGGGAATAAATAGCGACATAAGCAAATTTGCTGATGATCACCAAAATAGGCCGTCCAATTCATTCTAATGAGGACACTAGAGCACTCTAGGATGATTTGAATAGACTGATGCAATGGTCGGAGAAGTGGCAGATGCAGTTTAATATTGACAAATGCAATGTTCTAAATGTTGGACAGTTAAATAACCATGCCACATATAAACTAAATAATGTAGATCTTAATATTACTGATTGCGAAAAGGATTTAGGAGTTCTGGTTAGCAGTAATCTAAAACCAAGACAACAATGCATTAGTGTTCGCAATAAAGCTAACAGAATTCTTTGCTTCATATCTAGAAGTATAAATAATAGAAGTCCTCAGGTTGTTCTTCAACTCTATATATCCTTGGTTAGGCCTCATTTAGACTATGCTGCTCAGTTCTGGTCACCGTATTATAGAATGGATATAAATGCTCTGGAAAACGTACAAAGGTGGATGACAAAGATGATCCCATGTATCAGAAATCTTCCCTATGAGGATAGACTGAGGACCCTGAATCTGCACTCTCTAGAAAGGCGTAGAATTATGGGGGATATGATCGAGGTGTATAAATGGAAAACAGGAATAAATAAAGGGGATGTAAATAGCGTGTTAAAAATTTCCAGTTAATACAGGACTCGCAACAATGGTTTCAAGTTGGAAAAATTCAGATTCAGGAAGGATATAGGAAAGCACTGATTTGGTAATAGAGTTGTGGATGAGTGGAACAAACTCCCGAGTATAGTTATTCAGGCTAAAACGTTGTGTAGTTTTAAAAATTGGGTAGATAAATACATGAGTGGGTGTGGGTGGGTGTGAGTTGGACCTGACTAGCTTGTGCTGAGTGGAGGTGACCAGACTGGGTGGGTCATTGGGCTAATCCTGGGCAGGTGGGTCATTGGGCTAATCTGGGGTGGGTGGGTCATTTGGCTAATCCGGGGAGGGAGACATGGACCTCCTCCGCATGGGTCAGTAGGCCTGTTGCAGTGTTCCTTCTTTCTTATGTTCTTAAATCCCCTTTATTAATACCCATCTTCCACTTGTACACTTCGATCATGTCTTCCCTCATTCTTCGTCTTACAAGTAAATGTAATTTAGGGGACTTTAATCTCTCTTCATATGGAAGATTTCTAATACAATGAATTAATTTTGCCATTCGTCGCTGAATCTTTTCTAACGAATTTATATCCATTCTGCAATATGGAGACCAGAACTGAGCTGCCTAATCTAGGTGAGGCCTTACTATTGACGTATAAAGCTGTAATATAACCGTTGAACTTCTGTTGCTTACACTTCTTGATATAATTCCCAGCAATCTATTTTCCTTATTAAGTACGCTTAGACACTGCTGTCTTGGTTTAAGGTTACTGCTTATCATAACCCCCAAATCCTTTTCACATTCTATTCAGCTAAGTTCAATATTATTAAGCTGGTAGATTATGAACATTTCCGAGCTTTAGAACTTTACATTTACCTACATTGAACTGCATCTGCCACTTTTCTGACCAGGTATTGAGTTTGTCTAAATTCTCCTGAAGTTCCAAGACATCAACGTCTGAATCGATTATCCTACCTATCTTCGTGTCATCAGCAAATTTGCTTATGTCACTAGTAATTCCCTCGTCAAGGTCATTTATATATATTATAAACAACAATGGGCCTAAAACTGATCCCTGCGGAACGCCACTTGTTACAGATCCCCACTCAGGTTCAGCCCCATTTATACACATTTTCTGCTTCCTATTAGTGAGCCATGACTCGATCCATGACACCACTTTTTTCCCAATGCCATGAGCAGCCACTTTCTTCAACAGTCTCTGATGTGGTACTTATCAAAAGCCTTACTAAAATCTAAATAAACAATATCGAATTCTTTATCCTGATCAACGGCCTCAAAAGCTTTGCTGAAGAAGGTTAATAAATTAGTCAGGCAGGAACGGCGCCTGGTGAAACCATGTTGAGCATCATTAATCAAATTATGTCTATCGAGATGGCTTCTTATATTATCAGCTATGATTGACTCTAGTAATTTGCCCACAATTAAGGTTAGGCTTATTGGGCGGTAATCTGACGATAACGACTTGTCCCCTGCTTTAAAAATAGGAATTACATTAGCCATCTTCCACATATCAGACACTATACCTGTTTGAAGAGATAAATTAAAAATATTAGTTAAACGTTCATTCCTTAAGAATCCTTGAAAAAACCTCATCAGGACCAGGCGATTTATTTTGCTTCAAACTGTATATCTGTTTGATAACCATTTCGTTAGTGACTGTGATATTACATAATTTAGCTTCTTCAGGCCCACTAAAAAACCTAATTATTGGGATATTATTAGTTTCTTCCTGAGTAAAAACCGAGAGAAAATAATTATTAAAAATAGAGCACATTTCATTCTCTTTTTCAGTAAGATGCCCATAGTTATATTTAAGGGGATCTATCTTATCTTTAATTTTTGTTCTATACACCTGGAAAAAACTTTAAAGGTTGGGTTTCGAATCCCTAGCACCTTTAATTTCATAGTCCCGTTTAGATTTTCTTATCCCCTGTTTTAATGGCCCTCTTAATGTCAATATACTGATTCATAAAAAGACCCTCACCTTTCTTCTGCCCTAAAAGATATTTGAGCCTACTATTCATCCATTTTGGGTCATTTCTATTCGATTTAATTTCTTTATACGGGACAGATGTTCTTTGGGCAACATGAACAGTGTTCAGAAAACTCTCATATTAATAGCTCTCTTCGTTACCCCAGTCCACAGATAACAAGCGTTTTCTAAGCCCATTGTAATGTGCTAAGCGAAAATATGGGACCGTTACTGAGTTATCATACTGCCATTCAATGCAAAAGGTAATTGATTTATGATCGCTTGCACCGAGTTCCTCTGTAATTTCTTTATTATTAAAATTGGTTTCCTTGTTTGCCAGAATCAAATCAAGCAGGTTATTTCCCCTTGTATGTTCTGTCACAAACTGCTTCAAAAAACAATCCTGAACTACTTCTAAGAAATCGTTAGATTCTAAATTCTCAGTCAAGAAATTCCAATCAATCTGACTACAGATTGATTGGAATTACTACGTTATCGTGCCTTGTGGCCTTAACAATTTCCTCCCATAGTAGCCTCCTATGGTCCCTATCTATGTTTGGGGGACGGAATATTACACCTAAAATAAATTTTTCATGCCACTCTGAAAATTCTATCCAAGGAGACTCTGTATGTGTTATTTCAGTTTTTATACCCGTTTTTATGCAACAGTTCAAGCGATCCCGGACTTACAGTTCCACCCCACCCCCCTTCCCGATACTTCTGTCTACTTGGAACACTTTAAAACCCTGTATGTGACATTCAGCAGGCACGTCCCGATTTTTCGCATTGAACCACGTCTCAGTTAAGGCAAATACATCAATGTTACCTGCACTAGCAACTAATCTCAACTAGTCCATCTTATTCCTAGCACTACGACTATTTGTGTAATATATATTTAAGAACCTGCCTTTCTTTTTACCCTTCCTGCTCCTTTCTGTTCTTCCACTCTACCTATTACTGTCCTCATTACTGTTAAGATTTCCATTTTCAAAGCCTAAATCCCTATTTCGACACTTTATTTTTCATTTCTAAACCCATACCTCTAATTAGTCCTAGTTTAAAGTCCTAACAATACCCTCAACTGAGCTAGCAAGAAAACCCATACCTACCCTGGATAAGTGAACCCCATCCCTGGCACACAATGCAATTTCGGCCATAGAAGTGGTCCCAGTTGTCGATGAATGGTACTGCATAATCCTTACAGACATTCGTCTCTCGACCTGCGGGGAGAGAGGACGCTTCTGCAGTTTCTCTTGCACGCCACCTGGTGAGGAAAACATAGCATTAGCACCAAGATGGCGGACCGTATGAACCGGCGCATAAATACTGTCTGCATCGAGCTGGTCAGGGGATCTTTAAGCAGCGCCACGATGAACGTTCTCCTGCCAAGCATTATCAGGGATGTTTATGGCATCCCCAATGAAGAGATGTACGGTGTGGCGCTGAATGGTATGTCAAGGGTCTTCGTGAAGTTCATGAGGGCCGACTTCTACTCCAGCATCGTCGACGAATTTCAAGAAAGGAGGATGAGCCTCAATTCGGCAGTGGAAGTATGCTTGCATGATGTTTCTAAGTATTTTACTTGGGTGAAGGTACGGAATGTACCTTTTGAAGCAACAGCATACAGCCTACAGGATGTGTTCATTGGTTATGGGACTGTACACTCGGCGAGCATGGGAATGTGGAGGGACGGCCCCTACGAGGGGCTGCCGGAAGGATCCTTCACACTGAAAATGACCCTGAGGAGGCCGATACCGTTGTACGTCACATTGCATTGTTATAGAACTCAGGTTCTTGTACACTATGTGGGGCAGAGGAGGACGTGCCATTTATGTGACTCTTATGAGCACATGGCGGCACAATGCCACAGGAGACAGAGCCCTAGGGTTTCAGAAAAAGCTTCTGACGACAAGCAGTTAGAAGCCTTGGACGTTATGACGGGTGATGTGGAAGGCCGGGGGAAGGGCCTATGGAGTGAGGAGGTTGAAAGAGCAGAGGTGGCTTTGGAGACATGTGTTACACTACCAGAGGAAACGCGAGGGGAAAATATCACTGTCAGACAGACCGTTAGGTACTACAGATTCAGTTCAAGAATGGATTTTGGAGGCTGTGCTGAAGAATTTTTTGGAAGAGTTGGAGCATGGTGTGGAAGGCGAAGAGAGGTTAGGTGATGTCAAGGTGATGGACTAACAGAAACGGGGTAAGGAAGACTTGAGTGAGGTTAGAATGGAGAGCAATGTGGTGGTGAAGGTCCATCAAGAAGATGTAATTGAAGAAGATATGTGTGTAGAGGGTAGCTCCCACAAGAGATCAGCGGGGGCATCAGACATGGATGAGGTCCTCACACCAGCGCAGCGGCCTGGGAAGAAGGTTTGGGCAGCTGTGGTGGAAACGGCGAGACCGGGAGGGGAGGGAGCAATGGGAAGATCGGCGGGAAGGGACAGGAAGGAGTTGGAGGGCAGGAACGAGAGATTGCTAGAGATGGACCGAGACCTATGAAAGGAGGACCAAGTAAGCCTCAGCGGCACAGGGGTAAACTGCCATTCTTGTAATTTCAGGTGTGTAACTTTCAATGTAAACGGTCTTAAGACCGAGGTCAAGAGGGTATGGTTAGAGTGATTTTTAAGGAGATTTAGTATCGATGTCTGTTTTTTGCAGGAACATAACCATAGGTTAGGATGTGAGTTGGTTTTGAAAGGTTATAGGTTGTTTACCAGTGATGCTTTGAGGTTGAAAGGAGGTGTGGCTGTGGCGGTAAAGGAGACCAGTTCTTTGCGTATCCTAGGTAGGGAGGAGGGGGGGTTGGGGAATTGTGAAGGTGGATGGGTTTTGGGGGGCCAGGAGGGTTTGTTTTGTAGGTGTGTACATGCCAGCAACTAGTAATGCTATAGTGAAGGGGGATTTTGTACGCGATGTCTTGGTGTATCATTTGATACACCACACTTTTTGCTCTGTGTCAGCGTGTCAGCGTGCCTCGTTGTGCTCCGGGTTTTCTCGTGCTAGAACTTTAATTCGTGCCATCAATCCTATACGATACATCCCTTTAGCGCCTGGAACCAATCTTGGGCGGAAAACATTATATACTGAGTCAAAAAAGGAGAATTAGTGTGCACTACCTAGCAGAGTTTACTGCCAGAGGGGAATCATAGGCCTGTGTTCCGTGTGCAAAATAATAATAATTGAACTTTTCTTTGTCAGAGGAAAGAAAGTCTCCCTGATAACATTGAGTATACATAGTGTATAGTGTATACTACAGTGGCTCCCTAGTATATAGATGATAAAGGCTAAAGTGTCATTTGAAAACAGGTGAATTTGTAAATGAAGTGATAAGCCTATAGAGGCAGGTGCCAGAAGTCGCCAGAATCTTACCACAGTGGTCAGCTGTTTTAATAATCTTCCTGGCCTGCTAGTGTACTCGCATATAATCTAGTGATACCAGTGAATAGCAGGGAATACAGTGTTGTAGTAGCAACTAACCAGTATTATAATGGTACTTAGTGGAGTGGAGTGACTTTCATTAGTTTCTTTTTTCTTGAAATACCAGACGTATACTGTGAATTTCATATAACCTGTAGTTACCAGCGGTCGCAATATTCACAACGAGAAGCAATTATTACTACAGAAAAAGCGTCCTTCCTCCAAAATTTCCACCAGTCAACTATAGTGATAATATAGCATTTATTGTGGTGGAGACGAAAAAAAAACTAGAAAAGCTAGATACAGCAATTGATAAACAAGGGTTAAGGCTCGACCGTTCGTCATTGTAGGAGCTGCCAGAAATCACCGGCTCTTCAACACGCAAGTTATACTTTTGTATCAATCAAATCACATATTGCTCGGGTAGATAATTTCATGTAGATCCTTCATGTGTTAGCATAAATCACCGACCAGTATGTCTTAAATAAGTGACCCACTGATCAGATCAGATCGACTGGTCCGAACCCTCGACTGGTCCGAACCCTTGATGGTCCGAACCATTGACTGGTCCGAACCCTTGACTGGTCCGAACCCTTGACTGGTTCGAACCCTTGACTGGTTTCAAACGGTTTCGTTGGACAATAAAGCAGAGTGTAAACGGATGGGGTTGTAGGCGCCCTTATCAAACAAACAATAAATATAAATCAGGAGCGTACACGGTAAGCTGTCCAATATACAAGTACAGTTAGAAATAGAAATACAAATAGCTAGAGCTTCATTTAAGGAGGTTATTAATAGAATATTCAAGAGATTGCTAGTAGAATTACTGTAAATCAACCATTCAAATAATTTTGAAGCTCTGTGTAGTCTGCAGTCAATCAAACAAACGGGCTTCCACATGGATAAATTGTCATTTTTGTGGAAATTGGTGTCACGCCCCTTGTGCGGATATCTAAGAACTAGCTACAAGCAGTATTAAAACAGGGAAGTGTTTTTAAGTATGCCTAAATGAGATAAATCTGTAGACTAAAATCACAAGGGTATTAAAAGAGGATAACATCAAGGCTGCTTTCATAGACAACCTGGAAGCTTTCTACAACAGATGGGAACATAAAAAGTCTGGGCTGAATGGTACTGCCCTTGATACTGGCCATGTAGTCAGAAACTGTAAGGCTGGAGGTGATGTCCTGGTAGTCAGTAAATGTGGGGCTGATAGTGCTGTCCTGGGAGACAGTAATGGTGAAGCTGGAGGTGCTGTCCTGGGAGACAGTAAAGGTGAAGCTGGAGGTGCTGTCCTGGGAGGGCAGTAATGGTGAAGGTGGAGGTGCTGTCCTGGGAGACAGTAATGGTGAAGGTGGAGGTGCTGTCCTGGGAGACAGTAATGGTGAAGCTGGAGGTGCTGTCCTGGAGACAGTAATGGTGAAGCTGGAGATTTTGTCCAGGTAGTCGGGAATTATACGCAGGAAGGAATACATATAAATGACCTCATAGGGGACAGGAGCCGTAGTAGGGAAACAAGTGTAGTCAAAGATAAGATAAAACCAATATTGCAAACTAAAAATACCACAGGAAATAGCAAACAAGAGGACTCCACTAGCAATAGTGAGGATATATTACCAAAAACAACTGGTGGGAGCTCCATTGTTGGTGCTAGGGAGGATAGGAATAAGACAGGGAAACATGCACCAACAGGGAATACAGTCACAGAAACCTAAGGCAAACGGAAACCAAGCCTGTGCACATACTATGCACTTGGTATCTGCAGACATGGGAAATCTGGAAAAACAGACGGGACGTGCAACTATGACCACCCTAGAAAATGCTATGCCCATATGACAACAGGAAAATGCAAACACCCTTCCTGTAAGCTTTTCCACCCTGAAATGTGTACCTCTTCAGTACAGGAAAGACTGCCAGGCACACCATCTAAAGGGGACAAAAAGATACAAAACATCCAGGCCATGGGAAAACCTGGGTAGCCACAGCCACTCAAGAGGGAGAGGTTTTTTAGTGCCAGGAAGGAAAAAAAACTGGCAGGAAATGGCAGAAATCGTACACCAAATCCAGTCATTCCTGGAGTGGAACCACAGTCGATGGCCTCCACTCCAAACCAACAGATACAGATACTAATGCCAGAAAAAAAATCCCCACCAGTCCGATGACATTCTTCTTTGCAAATATACAGGGTCTAAAGCCAGCAACAAACAACAAAATACCTTTCATCCGTGGACTGCTTGCAGAGGCAAAGGCAATGTTCGCGGCTTTCACTGAGACCCACATAAAGGATCACTTGGACAACGAAATATGGATCCCAGGTTACAACCTATACAGATGTGACAGAGTGAACAGGCAAAAGGGGGGGGGGGGTTGGCCTGTACATTGCAGAGTCACTTGTTTGCATAGAACTGCTTAATGTCTCAAATGATGTTTACCTAGAGTTTACCTGGAGAGAGTTCAGGGGGTCAACGCCCCCGCGGCCCGGTCTGTGACCAGGCCTCCTAGTGGATCAGAGCCTGATCAACCAGGCTGTTGCTGCTGGCTGCACGCAAACCAACGTACGAGCCACAGCCCGGCTGATCAGTAACTGACTTTAGGTGCTTGTCCAGTGCCAGCTTGAAGACCGCCAGGGGTTTGTTGGTAATCCCCCTTATGTGTGCTGGGAGGCAGTTGAACAGTCTCGGGCCCCTGACACTTATTGTATGGTCTCTTAACGTGCTAGTGACACCCCTGCTTTCATTGGGGGGATGGTGCATCGTCTGCCAAGTCTTTTGCTTTCGTAGTGAGTGATTTTCGTGTGCAAGTTCGGTACTAGTCCCTCTAGGATTTTCCAGGTGTATATAATCATGTATCTCTCCCTCCTGCGTTCCAGGGAATACAGGTTTAGGAACCTCAAGCGCTCCCAGTAATTGAGGTGTTTTATCTCCGTTATGCGTGCCGTGAAAGTTCTCTGTACATTTTCTAGGTCGGCAATTTCACCTGCCTTGAAAGGTGCTGTTAGTGTGCAGCAATATTCCAGCCTAGATAGAACAAGTGACCTGAAGAGTGTCATCATGGGCTTGGCCTCTCTAGTTTTGAAGGTTCTCATTATCCATCCTGTCATTTTTCTAGCAGATGCGATTGATACAATGTTATGGTCCTTGAAGGTGAGATCCTCCGACATGATCACTCCCAGGTCTTTGACGTTGGTGTTTCGCTCTATTTTGTGGCCAGAATTTGTTTTGTACTCTGATGAAGATTTAATTTCCTCATGTTTACCATATCTGAGTAATTGAAATTCTCATCGTTGAACTTCATATTGTTTTCTGCAGCCCACTGAAAGATTTGGTTGATGTCCGCCTGGAGCCTTGCAGTGTCTGCAATGGAAGACACTGTCATGCAGATTCGGGTGTCATCTGCAAAGGAAGACACGGTGCTGTGGCTGACATCCTTGTCTATGTCGGATATGAGGATGAGGAACAAGATGGGAGCGAGTACTGTGCCTTGTGGAACAGAGCTTTTCACCGTAGCTGCCTCGGACTTTACTCTGTTGACGACTACTCTCTGTGTTCTGTTAGTGAGGAAATTATAGATCTATCGACCGACTTTTCCTGTTATTCCTTTAGCACGCATTTTGTGCGCTATTACGCCATGGTCACACTTGTCGAAGGCTTTTGCAAAGTCTGTATATATTACATCTGCATTCTTTTGCTCTTCTAGTGCATTTAGGACCTTGTCGTAGTGATCCAATAGTTGAGACAGACAGGAGCGACCTGTTCTAAACCCATGTTGCCCTGGGTTGTGTAACTGATGGGTTTCTAGATGGGTGGTGATCTTGCTTCTTAGGACCCTTTCAAAGATTTTTATGATATGGGATGTTAGTGCTATTGGTCTGTAGTTTTTTGGAAGTTTTAGCAGTAAAGGTCGAGAACCAAAACCTAGTCATTGTGGTAGTGCTGCAGAAAACAATATGAAGTTCAACGATGAGAAATTTCAATTACTCAGATATGGTAAACACAAGGAAATTAAATCTTCATCAGAGTACAAAACAAATTCTGGCCACAAAATAGAGTGAAACACCAACGTCAAAGACCTGGGAGTGATCATGTCGGAGGATCTCACCTTCAAGGACCATAACATTGTATCAATCGCATCTGCTAGAAAAATGACAGGATGGATAATGAGAACCTTCAAAACTAGGGAGGCCAAGCCCATGATGACACTCTTCAGGTCACTTGTTCTATCTAGGCTGGAATATTGCTGCACACTAACAGCACCTTTCAAGGCAGGTGAAATTGCTGACCTAGAAAATGTACAGAGAACCTTCACGGCGCTCATAACGGAGATAAAACACCTCAATTACTGGAAGCGCTTGAGGTTCCTAAACCTGTATTCCCTGGAACGTAGGCGGGAGAGATACATGATTATATACACCTGGAAAATCCTAGAGGGACTAGTACCGAACTTGCACACGAAAATCACTCACTACGAAAGCAAAAGACTTGGCAGACGATGCAACATCCCCCCAATGAAAAGCAGGGGTGTCACTAGCACGTTAAGAGACCATACAGTAAGTGTCAGGGGCCCGAGACTGCTCAACTGCCTCCCAGCATACATAAGAGGGATTACCAACAGACCCCTGGCAGTCTTCAAGCTGGCACTGGACAAGCACCTAAAGTCGGTTCCTGACCAGCAGGGCTGTGGCTCGTACGTTGGTTTGTGTGCAGCCAGCAGCAACAGCCTGGTTGATCAGGCTCTGATCCACCAGGAGGCCTGGTCACAGACCAGGCAGCGGGGGCGTTGACCCCCGGAACTCTCTCCAGGTAAATTCCAGGTTGAGAGGTTTACCGGCTATTACAGTGCTTGGCAGGGATTGGAACTGTGTAATTAGGAATGGGGATGTGGTTCTGAGGAGGGCGGGTTGTGTTTGGGGGTTCTGAGAGACGTTTTGAGGGATGTTGGAGTGGTAGATGTGGTGGGGAGTAGGGGATATGGAGTGGAGCACACTTTTATTCGTAGGGGATATGAGGCACGGTTAGATAGGATTTATGTTAGGTAGGGAATAGGTGTGGAGAAGGTGAGGACTATAGATGTGGGTTTTTCTAATCATCGTGCTGTTATAGCAGATTTGAGGGTAGATGGTATAGTGAGAGTTTATGTGGGTTACTGGAAATTGAATGTGAGGCTCGTTACGGAAGAGGGTGACGCTACAGGATTTGAGGATTGGTGGAAATCGTTTTGGGAGACTAGGAATAGGAAGATGGATTTGCTGGATTGGTGGGAAATGAGGGCTAAAGTTGGAATCGCAGACTTTTTTAAAGTACGAGGTAAGAAGACGCCGAGGTGGAGCTATGGTCTACAAAATTATCTTGAAGGTCAGTTAAATGACTGTTATGCAGAGAACTGGGTGGGGTGGAGTGAGGACATGGAACGATTGCAAAATAAGTTGGCGGAAATCCATAATGAAAAGTTTGAGGCAATTAGAGTTAGGGTGGGGTTGGAGGATGTTTTAAGGGGGGGATAGGCCGTTGGGATTTGTACTCAGGAAGTTTAAGAAAAGGCAGACGAAAACCGCGTTGGTGTATATAGTGGCAGGAACAGGAGGGGTGGATTTGAGGAAGGTCAAGGCCTATCCACCACGGAACATATTAGTTTGTATGCCGATTTTTGGTTTAGGGAGAAATGGAGGAGGGTTGGCAGGGGAGTGGGTGAGGGACGTTTTGGGAATGAGGGGTTCAATAGGGTATTAAGTGAGCAGGACAGTGACAGACTCGAGAGTAGTATTAGTGTAGCGGAGGTGAAGGAGGCAGTTTTTGGGCTGAGCCAGGGTAAAACCCCTGGGATAGATGGCAAAACCGAACGATTTTTACAGGTGTCATTGGGGGAGTGTCTGGCATTGTCTGGTGGGGTTTTTGAATTGTATGTTAAGTAGTGGGAGGATGGGAAAATCGCAAGGAGCAGGTGTCACGGTTTTAGTGCCCAAAAAGAAGGAATGCCGAGTTTTGAATGATTACCGTGCGATTACGTGAATGATTACCGTGCTCGGATTACAAGATTTCTACTAAGATTTTAGGCAACAGAATGAGAAAAGTGTTGGGTTTAGTGTTACATAGGGGGCAGTTGGGAATTCCGGGGAGAAGGATGAGGGATGAACATGGTTTTATTAGGGATTTTCTAGAGAGTTGTATGGGAGGGGGAATACTAGGCTTAGATTGGGAGAACGCATATAATTGCGTGGACTTAGATTTTTTAGGGGTTTGCTTAGAGAGGTAGGGGTTTCGGGAAGGGGTAGTGAGGTGGGTGAAAACCCTGTATGCTGAGGTGGAGGTGAGGGATACAGGTCAATGGGAGGTTTGGTGAAAGTGTACCGATGGAGAGAGCAGGTTGCCCGCTATTGCAGCTGCTTTTGCGTGTGTGCAGAATCCTTTCTATGAGTCTGTTGAGCGGGCGATGGACAAACAGGAGATGAAGAAGGGGTGCAAAGGGGGCATCGTTGGATATGTGTATGATACTACTGGTTTGCTATGGGGTAAGGAGGAGTTAAGGAGGGTGGGTAGAGTGATTCAGATATTTCATATGAATACGGGGATGTGAGTTAATATGGTGAAATCAAGGTTACTAGTGGTGGGTAATTGGATAGGGGGGGGCTTGGAGGATAGGGTTAGGATGGACAGTGGTGGATAGAATTAGGGTATGTGGAATATGGTATATGGAGTTGATGCAGGCCTGCAGAAGGGTAAATTCGGAGTCTGTCACGGGTAAGGTTTTAGGTAGACTGGGAGGTTTAAGTGCTAGGGACCTAGCTTTACATCAGAGGGTAGTGGTGGTAAATTCACTTGTCTATAGCAAGGTATGGGGGGTGGCAGAGGTTTTTCCCTTAGAAGTACAGGACATTGTGGAAATGCAGAGGAGGGTGCTAAAGTTTGTGTTGAGATTTGGGAGGGCATGGTTAAGTAAGGAGGTAGTTATGACAGATGTTCAAAGAGGGGGTTTAGGTTTGTTGCCTTTAGGACTGAGAGTAATGGCTATATACATCAAGCGGAGGTATATTAGGGAAGGGGTTGTGAGGGGAGCTAACGTAGGAAGAGTTATGGAGGAGGCACATAAATGGTGGAGTGGCAAGGACCTGCGGGTTTGTGAAGATATGTTAAGATTTTTATTAACAGTGCAACAGGTGGATAACATCAAAGTGAAAAGGTTGGTGAGAGTAGTGGGAGGTCAGGGAATTTTGCAAGGGGTAGCCGTGTATCCAACATATGATTGGGGGGTTATTTGGAAGGATTTTAGTAAGCTTAGGATACCGGCTAGGGTAAGAGAATTAGTGTATCATTTCATCATGGGGATTCTGGCCTCCAAGGAGGTGTTAAGATGTATGGGGTTGGTGGAAGAGGCTTTTTGTCAGTTTTGTGGTGATGTTGAAATGGCGTTTCATGTGGTCTTCTTTTGTCCCTCCTTGGAGGGGGTGAGATCATGGATGGGTGGGGTTATCAGATCGTTGGGGGATGAACGTTTGCCGCTTTTAAGGGCTATAATGTATGTCATAGTAGATTATCTGGATATCTCTTGGGGAATGAGGGAATTAAGGGGTGATACGAGGATGAAAGCATTGGCGGCTAGATTCTATAGGACGAAGTTTAGGAATATGCTGGTTTATGGGGCGTCCTGGGAAAAAAGTTTCCCGGAAGGTTATAGGAACCTCACTGTGGGTTCCCTTTGTCGGGTACCCTGATGATGGGCAAAGGGGTGGTCTCCTTCTGGGGGGATGTAAAGGAGGGGGTGTTGTTTGCCACTGGAGTTTTTGTGGTGCGTAAGAGGAAGGTAGTGGCAGTTTGGTGTGGATGGTAAGCTATGTTTCACGGGAATGTTTGCCATAGTGAGATATAAGAGTAGCTTACAAGGTTAATTTTCTAACCCTGATGGTTATGTTCACTGTGTAAGAAATCTTCTTTGGTAGCCAGGATACCGAGCCCTTAGTATCTCGTTTTTAAGTAATCAGATATGGCAAGTTGGTTTCCACATAAATTTTTCGGAGGTACCGGCAAGATACAGCAGCCCTTGTACTTACTACTTGTCTTGTATTATGTTTAACTTTTATTGTTTGCTGGAGGTTCTATGTGGTAATTTTTAAGAGTATGTATAGGTCTCGGGTCTATACCATGTTTATTAAGGGGTTTATACCAAAAATTTTGTGGGCAAGAGTTTCGGTTTACATACATATGTGGGAAGTTTAATTTCTGTGTAGGGTTTGATATTAAACCCTTTTGATGTGCTGAGTTTTATTATGTTATAAAAGCTTGTTTTGGGTTTATTTTTTTATTGTATGTTACATGTATGTTGTTCTGTTTTCTGTATAAGAATTATTGTACTTGATGGTTTT
The DNA here is from genome assembly GCF_026875155.1 of Cherax quadricarinatus. Lineage (NCBI taxonomy): Eukaryota > Metazoa > Arthropoda > Malacostraca > Decapoda > Parastacidae > Cherax > Cherax quadricarinatus. The sequence continues at coordinate 3,086,267 of NC_069447.1, read as the reverse complement.
AACATATTAATAATATTAAAATACTGTTTTTCCATGCTTATTGTGCTTAAGGAATCATACGTTCCTTCAGAATTCCTATTGGTTAGGCTATAATGTAACACAACTTTAACCAATACTCTGTAACCTGTCATAGCGGGTATGTTCGGGTTTTATCTCTTTGTTTTAAAGTTATAGTAGCTTTGGTTAGGGTCTTTATACTTTACTGACATGATTTGTGTTGTATATGTATTGTGTGTGTTAAAAGTGGTTATGACTTTAGTCATGTGTTACAACTTTAACTTTAGTAACCTTGTGATGTTGTGCATTGTATGTTGATTATTGTTGTAATTGGTTATGACAGGTATTCCTTTTATTTTGTTAACCATGTAAAAATTCCTTTTGGTGTGTTTCTTTGGTCACAATTTACGTGGCGGTACCTATAAATGACTAATACTTTAGTGAGTTCTGTTTTTGCATGTACTGTTTGCTATAACAGGATGTTGTTATAATACTTGTTACCTCCAGGAATAACCTGGTACTAGTAGCGTAAAAGATTTTTTTTTTTGTATTCCTGTACTATTATTATGCATCCTTTGTACTTTTGTAAGGTTGTAAGGTTTTTTTAAAGAAAATATAAAAAAAAATCCTTACAGTGTTTCTCCAGCCAACAATTAATACCAATTGCTCTGGACAACCATTCATTTCCAACACCCTTTCTTCTCAAAATGCCACATATAACACGGCCCCCCCCTTCTTCCTAATTATGTCTATTGCTGTCCTGAACCTTCTAACTAAATCCTCACTTCTACGCTTGCCTACATCATTGCCTCCAGCACTGAGGCAGATAATAGGATTGATCCCATTACCGTTCATGATGTTGTCAAGCCAGCTAACAATATCCTCCATCCCAGCCCCAGGAAAGCGAACCCTCTGTCTCCTACTGCTATCCTTCAAGCAGAATGCCCTATTCATGTACCTAACCTGGCTATCCTCAACATCAACAATGTTTTTACCTTCCTTGGTGTCGTTCGTCGTGACTTTCTCAGTAGTCGGCTCATATTCGTCGGTAGCACGCATAATGTATTAGATGTTTCCACAACAGTTTCCACGGCAGTTTCTTTCCTCTTCATGGTTTCTACCTTTCCATTCGTCTTCTTGATCATCAGCTTCGTTCCATGCTGTCCAGTCACTGTCCAGGTTCCCTTCTTGACCTGAGGACTCACAACAGGAGGACTACTGCGAATCCTCTTGTTTTCCTTAGTCAATCGCTGTATCTTTATCTTTGCTATCCTCAATTCCTCCATCACAGAGTTGAGTACAGGTCATCACTGAGTTGAGTGCAGGCCACCACTGGCTAAGTACAGGCCACCACTGAGTTAAGTACAGGTCACCACTGAGTTAAGTATAAGTCACCATTGAGTTAAGTACAGGTCGCCAATGAGTTAAGTACTGGTCACTACTGAGTTCTGTACAGGTCACAGAATGCTCATACCAACTAACTTCGCCTACTCCACATTCTTGTCGGCAATAAAATTCTGCTATGTTCTAAATATATCTTCTCATCGAACAACAGAAGTCAGTGATTCAGAGAGCAAACATTCCTATTTTACCAAGTCGCTTTACAAGAACCGAACATAAACAAGCAAACGGGTAAGAGAGACTCGTCTCTAGTGTTATCCAACTGAAGCGTTTAGTTGAGACTCGATTTCAGATCTACAACTTCTTGAACGAAAACTGTCCTGGCTGATTTCAGACATACGGTGTCTGACGGTGGTGTTCAAAAGTTAAATTTGGTTTATCATTTTGGCTTCATACTCCCCACGGGTAAGTATCTCTGCCTTTACTGGACGAGATCTGATGGGATCCTCTTCGATTACATGGGACATTTGATAATGAAAGGAGCAATGTGAAAAAGCAGGCTACATAACTCCTTCGAAATGGTTCACCAATCTGGTGTTTCAAGCTCTCCGCATGAAGTGCTTATTAGACAGCAATGAGGCTTTTCAAGTGGCTTGAGAAAAATGAAAGTGAACGCTTAATTCAAAAAATCTTTGTGTGACCACTTCTTTCCTGAAGCCATGAATCGTATGTTTTGGGTAAAAATAACTCATTCATTATTTGTTACCATCTATAATATTAATTTAATCATGATATGTTTCACTGATTCTAACTCTTTGAAATTAATAAGTCGTTTATTTCTGATGCGTGAAAACGAAAATAATTTTTTCCATACCTAAAACTGAGAGCAAAAATCATCTTTAAAATGCATATTAAGCTGAAAATTGAGCGAACGCTCGTTGGTAGGTAAGACACATAGACAACATTTAGGCAGCTTTATTCCGAAACGTTTCGCCTACACAGTAGGCTTCTTCAGTCGAGTACAGAAAGTAGGCAGAAGCAGTAGAGATGTGAAGACTATGTAATCAGTCCATCACCCTTGAAGTCGTAGATTTGAGGTTGTCAGTCCCTCAGCCTGCAGAAGTTCAGTTCCTAAGTCTGGAACTAACATTATACATACATACATATATTTCTACACCATAAGGTTACCATAGGTTAGTTAGGCTTAGCAGCCTCTTCACTTCTTCCTTGGACACATCCAAATGTTGATGGTGTACCCCTCCTCTCCGTCTGTCTGGAGTCCCTTCTGTCTCCTCTGTGAACACTTCTTTAAATCTCATATTGATTATTATTGTTATGATTATTATTATTATTATTATTATTATTATTATTATTATAATTATCAAGGGAAAGTGCTCAACGTGTAGGATTATACAGCGCGTGTGGGGGGGGAGGTATTCAGGCTTAATTCAAGGAACTGGAACACGGATCCAGTTCCCTAGATCAAGATCCCCTCACCAGCATCAAGGAAACTTCCTTGAGGGTATATCTCATGTTGAGCTCCTCACATTCTTCGCGGTCGTTTCTTATGATCTCTCCTCCTTCCTTCCTTAGCTTGATAAACTGGTCCTTGACTGTTGTTTTCCTCATGATGTGGCTGTACAACAGTTTCACATCAGATTTAGTTTTCGCTGCTGTGTCATTTTCGTATTGTCGTTGGGCCTCCCTTCTTACCTGTGCATATTTATTTCTGGTTCTACGGCTTCTCTCCTTATTCTCCTGGGTCCTTTGCCTTCTATACTTCTTCCACTCTTTAGCACACTTAGTTTTGGCCTCTATACACTTTTGGGTGAACCAAGGGCTCATCCTGGCTTTCTCGTTATTTCTGTTACCCTTTGGTACAAACTTCTCCTCAGCTTCCTTGAATATTTTCGTCACATATTTCATCATCTCACATACTGACTTCCCTGCCAGTTCTCTGTCCCACTGAACCCCGTGCAGGAAATTCTCCTTGTCTGTGTAGTCCCCTTTCTCGTAGTTTGGCTTCATTCATCCTGCCCTTCCTGCTTCCCTGTCCACTTGTAACTCTACTATTCATTCGAAGTTCAGAAACTCATGATCACTGGCCCCCAGGGGTCTTTCATATGTGATGTTCTCAATATTTGCACTACTGAATGTGAATAATAGGTCCAGTCTTGCTGGTTCATCCTCTCCTCTCTCTCTCTCTGGCAGTGTTTCTTACGTGTTGGTACATGAATTTTTCCAGTACCACCTCCATCATCTTAGCCCTCCAGGTTCTCCCAGTATACTTCCTTGTGATTGAAGTCACTCATAATCAGCATCTTTGCCCTGATCGAATGAGCCCTTCTGGCCACTTTATCCAGTGTGTCAACGATCGCTCTTACCCTCATCATTCTCTTGCCTTGGCCTCTTGCTGTTCTGTGGTTGGTTATACATTACTATTACTACCTAGGGACCTCCGGACTGAAGTGTTCCTATTATGTAGTCTCTTGTTTCTCCTCTGTCTCCTCTCTCCAGCTCATCAAAACCCCATTGGTTTTTGATAAGCAGTGCCACTCCTCCCACTCTGCTCCCGCTGTCTTTCCTCAGGATCTAAAATCCCATTGGAAAGATAACATCAGTTTATGATTCCCCTGAGCTTGGTTTCTGTGAGAGCTATGATGTTCGGTGATGCCTTTGACTCTTTTGCGCCCCTCCTCCCACTTATTCGTTTTTCCATGAGCGTTGGCATACCATACCTTCAATTTCCTCTCCAACACCGTATTCTGGGGCGTCTGAGAGGGTGGGGGACCTGGCAATGTGCCATGGGATTCAACAGTGTAGTGTGGGGTGGGGGCTGTAAATATTTATTGTTGTTTGTTTTGGGAGGGCGTGTGTGGTTGTGGAGTTCTGGAGGTGGTTCTGGTGGTTCTGTGTGTGCTTGCACTTGTTGCTCTGTCCTGCTCTAGTTGTCCTCTGCTTACTCTGTCCTTGTTTCTCTTCCTAGCCCTTTTTGTTTCTGTGTTCTCTCCCTCAGCTGCTGTGTGTGTGAGTGTGCATGTATGTGTGTGTATGGTGTGTGTGTGTGTGTGTGTGTGTGTGTGTGTGTGTGTGTGTGTGTGTGTGTGTGTGTGTGTGTGTGTGTGTGTGTGAGGGAGCAAGGAAAATAGTTTCCTTGCTCCCTCCAGTCCCTTTGTATCTGATGTAGGAGTTCCTGATGTTATGTCTGAACTGTTATTTTTTTCTTTAGGCTGTTTCAGATTTCTCAGTTCCTCTTCTAAGCACTGTATCTTGGCTTCTGCTTCTATGGCAAGTTGCTCTACATTCTTCTCTCTGCAGCTACCATATCCTCCATCCTCCTTCCAAGCTCTTCTAGCTTCCTTCCCCAATCTTCCTCCCTTTTTTTGAGCTCTGCCTCCCACTCATTCTTCCCAGCTTCGTCTGCCAGATCCTTGGCTCTCGGGCTTGTTCTTGATTGTTCCATTGTACCACAGAAGGAAGCTTATTTATTTTCAGAGTTGGTATTTGTGTGAGGATGGGTGTTGTAAGGAGGGGAAGAGGGAGGGAGGTAGGGCAAGGGGAAGAAGGATATGGGGTGGGAGAAGGGAGGGCAGCATCAAGGAGAGTTTTAGGGGCTACAAGAGGGTATAGGGAGGGAGGAGAAAGGGGGAGAGAGGGTGGAGAAAGAAGACTGGGGAGAGGGAAGATGGACTGAAGGTGAGGATGAAGAGAGAGAGAGACTGAGTTTGGGTGTATATGTTGTGTGTGTGTGTGTGTGTGTGTGTGTACTCACTTATTTGTACTCACCTATTTGTACTCACCTATTTGTGGTTGCAGGGGTCGAGTCCTAGCTCCTGGCCCCGCCTCTTCACCGGTTGCTACTAGGCCCTCTCTCTCCCCGCTCCATGAGCTTTATCAAACCTCGTCTTAAAACTGTGTATGGTTCCTGCCTCCACTACGTCATTTTCTAGGCTATTCCACTGCCTTACAACTCTATGACTGAAGAAATACTTCCTACTATCTCTCTGGCTCATTTGTGTCTTCAACTTCCAATTGTGGCCTCTTGTTTCTGTGTCCCTACCTGGAACATCTGTCTTTGTCCACCTTGTCTATTCCATGCAGTATTTATATGTCGTTATCATGTCTCCCCTGACCCTCCTGTCCTCCAGTGTCGTCAGGCCGCTTTCCCTTAATCTTTCTTCATAGGACATTCCCCTTAGCTCTGGAACTAACCTTGTCGCAAACCTTTGTACTTTCTCTAGTTTCTTGACGTGCTTTATCAAGTGCGGGTTCCAAACAGGTGCTGCATACTCCAGTATGGGCCTGACATATACGGTGTACAGTGTCTTGAATGATTCCTTACTGTTCTCAGGTTTGCCAGGCGCCCATATGCTGCAGCAGTTATCTGATTGATGTGTGCTTCCGGAGACATGCTCGGTGTTATACTCACCCCAAGATCTTTCTCTTGAGTGAGGTTTGCAGTCTTTGGCCACCTAGCCTATACTCTGTCTGTGGTCTTCTGTGCCCTTCCCCTATCTTCATGACTTTGCATTTGGCAGGATTAAATTCGAGAAGCCATTTGCTGGACCAGGTGTCCAGTCTGTCCAGGTCTCTTTGAAGTCCTGCCTGGTCCTCATCAGATTTAATTCTCCTCATTAACTTCACATCATCTGCAAACAGGGACACTTCTGAGTCTAACCCTTCCGTCATGTCGTTCACATATACCAAAAATAGCACTGGTCCTAGGACCGACCCCTGTGGGACCCTGCTCGTCACAGGTGCCCACTGTGATACATCATTACGTACCATGACTCGCTGTTGCCTCCTGTCAGGTATTCTCTGATCCATTGCAGTCCCCTTTCCCTGTTATATGCGCCTGATGCTCTAGCTTCTGCACTAATCTCTTGTGAGGAACTGTGTCAAAGGCCTTCTTGCAGTCCAAGAAGATGCAATCAACCCACCCTCTCTCTGTGTCTTACTTCTGTTATTTTATCATAAAACTCCAGAAGGTTTGTGACACAGGATTTGCCTTCCGTGAATCCGTGCTGGTTGGCTTTTATACTCCTGTTCCGTTCCAGGTTCTCCACCACTCTCCTCCTGATAATCTTCCCCATAATTTTGCATACTATACACGTCAATGACACAGGTCTATAGTTTAGTGCTCTTTTCTGTCTCCTTTTTTAAAAATGGGAACTACATTTGCCGTTCTTCCATACCTCAGGTAGTTGCCCAGTTTCCAGGGATGTGTTGAAGATTGTGGTAAGTGGCACGCACAACATATCTGCTCCCTCTCTAAGGACCCACGGGGAGATGTTCGGTCCCATTGCCTTTGATGTATCGATGTCCCTTAGCAGTTTCTTCACCTCCTCCTCATCTGTATGTATGTCGTCCAACACTTGTTGGTGTATTCCTTGCTGGTGTCCCCATCTGGTCCGTCCCCCCAGAGTCCTTTCTGTCTCTACTGTAAATACTTCCTTAAATCTTGTGTTGAACTCCTCACATACCTCTTGATCGTTTCTTGTGAGTTCTCCACCTTCTTTCCTCAGCCTTATCACCTGGTCCTTGACTGTTGTCTTCCTCCTAATGTGGCTATACAGCAGTTTCGGGTCAGATTTGACTTTCGATGCTATGTCGTTTTCATACTGTCGCTGGGCCTCCCTCCTTATCTGTGCATACTCGTTTCTGGCTCTTCTACTAATCTCCTTGTTTTCCTGGGTCCTATCCCCCTGTACCTTTTCCATTCTCTGTTGCACTTAGTTTTTGCCTCCCTACACCTTCGGGTAAACCAAGGACTCGTTTTGGTCTTCCTATTATTTCTGTTTCCTTGGGAACAAAACTTTCCTCTGCCTCCTTGCACTTTGTTGCCACATATTCCATCATCTCGTTTACTGATTTTCCTACCTTTCTCTGTCCCACTGAACTCCTGCAGGAAGTTTCTCATACCTGTGTAGTCCCCCTTTTATAGTTTGGCCTGTCCCCTTCAGTTCCTGTTACCTTCTCCACTTGTAACTCTACTATATAGTCAAAACTCAGAGCCACATGATCGCTAGCTCCAAGGGGCCTCTCGTAAGTGATGTCCTCAATGTCTGAACTGCTCAGGGTGAACACAAGATCCAGTCTTGCTGGCTCATCCTCCCTCTCTCTCTGGTTGTGTCCCTGACATGTTGATGCATGAGGTTTTCAAGTACCACATCCATCATCTTGGCTCTCCATGTTTCGGGACCCCCATGTGGCTCCAGGTTTTCCCAGTCGATCTCCCTGTGGTTGAATCGCCCATTACCAGTAACTTTGCTCTGCTCGAGTGAGCTCTTCTTGCCACCTCAGCCAGTGTGTCCACCATCACCCTGTTGTTTTCTTCGTACTCCTCTCTTGGCCTCCTGCAGTTCTGTGGTGGGTTATACATCACTCCAATGACTACTTTATGTTCTCCGGACTGAATTGTACCTACAATGTAGTCTCTTTCTCCAATCATGTCCATACCTTCCATTTCCTCAAATCCCCATCGGTGTTTTATGAGCAGTGCAACCCCTCCTGCCCCTCTACTCCTTCTATCTTTCCTCAGGATCTGATATCCCGTTGGGAAGATTGTGTCTGTTATTGTCTCAGCGAGTTTTGTTTCTGTGACTGCTATGATGTCTGGGGATTTTTCACTGATTCTTTCGTTCCATCCTCATGTTTATTCGTTATTCCATCCGCGTTTTGTGTACCAAACCTTTAGTTTCTTTTCTATCATTGTGGTCATGCAAGAATATTGGGGTTGGGGGAGCGAGAGCCTTGGTGGGGGCCTATATGGGGCTGTGGTGTAGGTGGGGTTTGTGTTGATGGGGGTTGGGTCAGAATGCCCATAAGGGACAGCTGTTGGGGTGAGGTTTGTGATATGGGGGTTGGTGGCAGAGGGAACAGTGAGTGGGTTGTAGTATAGGTTGCTCAGTTGCGTTGGGAAAGTCGCGGGTGGAGTCTTTTGGTGGGAGATTCTGTGGGGTGTGTTTGCCCTTCCTCCTGTGTCTGGGTCCTGCTCATTTTCATTGCTTCTCGTTCCTCCTTGCGTCTCTGTACCCTCTCTTTCAGTGTAGTCCTTTTTCTTGTGTTCTGTCGCGGTCGAGGTATACTCTCTGGTACCCCTCTTTGTCCCTCAGTCTTGCTTTCTCTTGCAGAATCCTGGTTCGAACTGATTCTTTCTTGAAAGTTACTCTGACAGGCCGTATCCTTCCACTCGCAAACCACCCAATTCTCTGAAAATTTGGGCACCTGGGTCATATTGCCCTCCCCTATTGTTTTCATGATGCCTTCAATCATTTTTTTCTCCTCCTGTTTTATTTTTTTCAAAGTTGGCCCCCCTTTGGGTTCTTGGAGCCCGTACACAAAAACTGACCTCGCCCTTTCCTCCTCCCACTGAGTCTCCATCTGCTTCCTCTGAGGCATTTTATTTCCTTCCATTGACACGTTCTAGCCTTCAGTCCCTGTCATATCTGAAACTTCTATTCTCAGTGAACTGTCTTTCCTGACCAGCTGTCCCTTGCTACTGCAGTTGGCTGTTAGAATCTCTGCATATAGCATACCTTCATTGTCTTCGGACCTGTCGTTTGATCTTAGTGTGCTCATCGTCTTTTCCCTGGCCCCACGTGGGTCTGATAGGGCCTTCGTGTACGGCATGTCTCTGTTGTTGCTTACCGTCCCCTTGTCTGCGCCTGACTTTGAATTTCCTGATGTCACATCTGAATTGTCATTTGTCTCTCTAATCTGTTTCAGGCTTTGCAGTTTCTCTTCTAAGCACTGTATCCTAGCTTCTGCTGCTAAGACCTGTACTTCCCACTTCCTGCACTCTTCAGCTATCCACTCCTCCATTTTCTTACCAAGCTCTACTATCTTCCTTCCCCACTCTTCCTCCCTTTTTTGGAGCTCTAACTCCCAGTCTTTCCTCCCTGGTTCGTCTACCAGATCTCTGGTTTTCCGTCCTCTAAGGCCACCCATTTTTTTTTTTTATTATTATTACCACAGACAGAAGGCTAGAGGAGGGAGAGGGTGTGGGGGGGAGAGAGAAAGGGTAGAAAGAGGGAGAGAGAGGAGAGAGAAAGGGTAGAAAGAGGGAGAGAGAGGAGAGAGTATGGGGGTGAGGGATAAGACCAAGGGGGAGAGAGAGAAATGTGAGGGGGGAGAGAAAGGGTAGAGAGAGGGAGAAAGATAGGGAGAGGGAGAGGGAGAGAAAGAGAGAGAGAGGGAGAAAGGAGGGCGAGGGAAAAGGGCTATGAGAGAGAGAAATGGAGAAATGGAGAGAGAAGCCTATAGAGAGAGAGGAGGGTGAGAGATTGGGTTATGGGAGTGAGGGAGAGAGAGAGAGAGGGAGAGAGAGAGGAAGAGAGAGAGGGAGAGAGGGAGAGAGAGGGAGAGAGAGAGATGGAGGAGAGAGAGGGAGAGAGAGAGGGAGAGAGGGAGAGAGAGAGGGGGAGAGAGAGAGGGAGAGGAGAGAGGGAGAGAGAGAGGAGAGAGAGAGGGAGAGAGAGAGGGAGAGAGAGAGGGAGAGAGAGAGGGAGAGAGAGGGGGAGAGAGAGGGGAGAGAGAGAGGGAGAGAAGAGAGGGAGAGAGAGAGGGAGAGAGAGAGAGGGAGAGAGAGAGGGAGAGAGAGAGAGAGTGTGTGTGTGTGTGTGTGTCTATCGTACTTCCCAGTGCTCACTCTTTGGTGGTGTTGTGTATGTGTGTATGTGTGTATATGTGTGCATATGTGTGTGTTTTTGTGTGTGTGGGTGGGGAAGTTATGAGAGGGGATAGATGATTAGAGGGAGCAAGGGAACAAGTTGATGGAGAGGTGGAGAGTGGGACAGGATGTCTAGCAGGTGGGTAGGTTGGTGTGTATGGTTGTAAAGTGACCATTTACACGGCTGTGTATGTATGTGTGTATGCACAATTAGTGGTGTATGCTCACATGCCCTTGTGTATGTGTACTGTTATTGTCTATCGGTGTGTGTGTGTCTGTATGTGTGTGTGTGTGCATGTGTCTGTGTGCCCAGAAATAATGCTCACCTCTATGTATCCATACTACTAATAAAATACCAATAATATTACTAGTAATTCTAAAACTTAGCCTCTCTCAGCTTCTGCAAGTGCCTAACACTTGTGCTAGTGTCTGTGTGTGTGTGGTGTGTGTGTGTGTGTGTGTATGTGTGTGTGTGTGTGTGTGTGTGTGTGTGTGTGTGTGTGTGTGTGTGTGTGTGTGTGTGTGTGTGTGTGTGTGTGTACTCACCTAAATTGTGGTTACAGGGGTCGAGACTCAGCTCTTGGTGTGTGTGTGTGTGTATGTGTGTGTATGTGTTTGATGGTTAACCATCGATAACTACCCACCTCCCTCTTCTCACGCACTTATCAATCCTATCTCCACCTTATCTGTGCTGTTTCTACTCTAATTCTGGTAAAAGCCTGAAGGAGTGAGTGACCAGAGTGACCAGTGAGTGTGCAGAGACCAGAAATCTGACAACATGCAACCCCAATAAGCGAGAGGAACTTGCGCTGGCAGCGACGGTGGACAAGTTGCCTGTTGCTAATCTTGTTGTTGTACACATAGGCCTTCTAAAACTTTTTTGGAAATCCTTCACCCATGATAGTTATATCCATTTATTCTCATACATCACGCTCTCCTCAAGTGTTCTCGCTTTTGGTAGAATACACTTCACATTTGGTAAGCTACACTTTTTAATTATAATGGAACACAACCTGTTATGATGTCACCTCTTCGAGAAGGTCTACTCCTCCTGCCTTCCCTAGTTATATATTTTTTCTTTTCTTAATTTCTTATTAACTTTTTACCTCTCACTGTATACTGCCCCACATTTCACTTGTTAACCAACCTCTTGTAATTCTTGAACACCTGTCACACTCGCTTAGATCTTTATATATTTGTAACTTTGTGGCAACAGGCCCCTAACGAACTGGCCCTTTGAAGTTTTGTTGTATAATTTCAGGCTTCCTCTCGCCTTTTTTTTAACTAATAACTTTGGTTATCACTTGTAGGGTTGTTCACTGACGTTGTCACTACCACTGGTTGCTCCTAGCAACTAATGCACACCCTAAAAACACTAAGATTCTCGGAGCCTTGTGACCCACTACACTCTACTGCCAGTGATTCTCTTCCTGTGTGTGTGTGTGTGTGTGTACTTACCTAGTTGTACTCACCTAGTTGTGGTTGCAGGGGTCGATTCACAGCTCCTTGCCCCGCCTCTTCACTGGCCGCTAGGTCACTCTTTCTCCTCCATGAGCTTTATCGTACCTCTTTTTAAAGCTCTGTATGGATCATACCTCCACTACATTACTTCCCAGACTATTCCACTTCCTGACAACTCTGTGACAGAAGAAATACTTCCTAACATGCCTGTGGTTCATGTAGACAGTAAATTTACATGGCTAGTTTCCATAGTTTCCACCAGAGGGTGGGCATGCCCAGGCCTACCTCGTTCTCACTTGGGGACCACGCAAGCTAGAGTCAACAACACTCGACTCCTCTCTTCCTTGCAGGCACGGCCCTCTGGGTCGCCCATGGCACTTAAACACACTGCTTATGTACAATGAACCCAAATAAAGTAAGAAGCCTTATCATTCATTCCCGGTTAGCACAGGATACAAATCTTTCGACGACACAAGTTTTCAGAGGTACTTTCAACAGAGAATATTTGATATTCCATTATAGAATAATTATCAATGTAAAATTATTGAATTATTAATTACTAATTTAATGTCATGTCTAGCTTTTTGTGGGAGTGGTAGGGAGTAGCAACGAGGGAGTTACAGTTCAGCGACTTACTATCACTTTAGTCCCACTTGCCTCACCCAAATTACTTGTAGGTAATAATTCAGGCAATACCCTGTAAGTCTCCTGCAGGTAATTTGCTCAGATAATAATAATAGTCATTTTCACACTTTTTCTTGACCAACATCAAAAGTGAAAATGCTGGATATTTTATGAGATTATTTTATAATATAGAGAGTTTAATGTCAGCATAGAGAAATAAACATTATGGTGGAATAAGGAAGGTTATGATCTTATTGCAAGTTTTAAACAATTAGCATCATTATCTTCGAATAGATGAGAACAAAATAACGAATCAAACAACTTGAAAATGAGGTGAATTATACGTATAAGAAACAATGGTTCACCGCTCAGAGAAGACACAACTTCTGCCTCACTCTACACAAAAGGAAGCTGACATAATGTTATAACATTTTATTATACTCTTCTGAGTATGTTTTAAGAGCTAAAATGGTTTCTTTCCAAAAGTTTTTTTTTTTTTAAGAAGTTTCGTCATATATACATTTCGGTCTCAAGGGGGACAAAATCCCTTCCTTCACTGCCCTAAATTAAGCAAAATAAAGGTATAAAAAGACAATATATTTTATGTAATAATGTTGGTAAAATTACCAACAATATGTTAAGTGAAAGGTCACAAGTGCGACTTGACACAGATCCTGGAGGGCGAAACGTTGCCACAGTGAAATGTCTCATTAGTTGCACTTGTGTCCTTTTACCTTACAATATTTTTATTTTCTTTAACTGATGAATCCTAACTGAGGGAAAACAAGACAATGGTAAAACAACGTTGTTTTACATGGAAAACAAACTCACAAGAGTATAAATAATACAACATAATATAACCTCACAAGAATATAATGCAACAATATAATGTTGATGTAATCAACTTATTTCTATCATATTTTTAAGTATCTTTCTCCAAAAATGTCATTTTTTTTTTTTTGTTCTTGCTGTCACCAAGAGAACATGATGCCAATTCGTGTGTTTTTTATTATTCTTTTGCTCCAAAAATTGCGATTTTTATGACTGTTTCTTACCAAATGCACAACATGGCATCTTCTCTGTGGACTCCATATTAGTGTTGAGAGAGCTGCGCAGTCGCCTGTGAGCTGCAGTTGAAAGTGGTGTAAAGTGCGCCGAAGTCTGGCGCGCAGTGGCCGTAGAGTTTACCAAAAATGGAATTTTTCTCAGGAATAAGTTATTAAGTTAAGATTTACAAAGGTAATGAACTCACAATTTACAAAGGTAATTACCTTTGTAAATTGTGAGTTCATTACCTTTGTACATTGTGAGTTCATTACCTCTGTAACTTGCTCACCTATCAAAACTTTGGAGTCCAGTCCCTGGACCAATTATGTACTTCTGTAATCTTTTGACTACCGCCCACAGGATGGGTATAGGGTGCATAATAAACATATTAAACTAAGATAAGATTTCGTTCGGATTTTTAACACTGGAGGGTTAGCCACCCAGGATAACCCAAGAAAGTCAGTGTGTCATCGAGGACTGTCTAACTTGTTTCCATTGTGATCCTCAATCTTGTCCCCCAGGATGCGGCCCACACCAGTCCACTAACACCCAGGTACCTATTTGCTGCTAGGTGAACAGGACAACAGGTGTAAGGAAATGCGTCAAAATGTTTCTACCCTGCCGGAAATCGAACCCGGGACTTCCGTGTCAGAAGCGGGAGCTTTGCCAGCCAGGCCACGGCGTTACCTTTCGATACTCGTTTTGCAAGAACTACTTGATGGAATGTCAAGATTTTTACACACATTTTTACCGAATGATGGTTCCACTCAATGGTAACTAGGATTTGTGATATTCCTTACTTTTTTTTATTGATTTTCCCAAAAAATCTTTAAAAATAAAAAACTTCATTTTTTATTATGCAATCTATTAAAATTTCGCTCAAAAACAGGTAGTCACAGAATTACCTAGACCTTTATCTTTTGAGGCTAAAGTCACAACAAACACGGTGTGTAGGTTTCAAATGCTGTTTAAATCACAGTAAAAATTTCATTGAAATTGGATAATTAGAAAAAAAAATCTTTATTCTTGCCTCCCTCGCTTCAGCAGCTTAACTAAAGTCTTCATCCTCCATTCATCACTAACCTAAAATTTATAACCCTGGTAGGTTTAGCGCTACCAGGGTTACTTAATAATCTAATTCTCTGGCAGACATGGAGGAAAGAAACGAGGGGCACAGATGGAGCCAAGATAATGACCAATTTCGGTGGCAACATCATGAGGGTTTGCTATAGTGACACCAGCATCCCGAATAATGGGAGCTAGGTCGGGAGAGTATTTACCACTTAGTTTCCATACTTTTTTCCAGACAGCACTCATAGAGGATGCCGAAGTGACGGTAGAAATAATCCCGCCAGCATGTGCGTTTAGTGTCACGGATTGAACATTAAAATGGTATAAAATACCGACAGGTTGTTAGGTAAGACACATATGCAACAGTTAGGTATCTTTATTTCGAAACGTTTCGCCTACACAGTAGGCTTCTTCAGTCGAGTACAGAAAAGTTGATAGAAGCAGAAGATACTTGAAGACGATGTAATCAGTCCATCACCCTTAAAGTTTTGAGGTGGTCAGTCCCTCAGTCTGGAGAAGAGCATTGTTCCATAGTACGAAACAATATGGAGATGAAGTGACAGGATGGAGCCTTATATAGCACCAAGAGGTGAGACGTAGTTCACTAGAAGAGGTAAGAACTCAGATGTTGGGAGGTCAGGTCCCTCTCAAATCCAGCCGTTCTCACTAGTAGAGGTTGTCGAAGTTGATTGTAGGTCTGTACCAAGATACCCTTGTGTTGCAGTGTCTGACAGATTGAACATTAAAATGGTATAAAATACCGACAGGTTGTTAGGTAAGACACATATGCAACAGTTAGGTATCTTTATTTCGAAACGTTTCGCCTACACAGTAGGCTTCTTCAGTCGAGTACAGAAAAGTTGATAGAAGCAGAAGATACTTGAAGACGATGTAATCAGTCCATCACCCTAAAAGTTTTGAGGTGGTCAGTCCCTCAGTCTGGAGAAGAGCATTGTTCCATAGTATGAAACAATATGGAGATGAAGTGACAGGATGGAGCCTTATATAGCACCCAGAGGTGAGACGTAGGTCACTAGAAGAGGTAAGAACTCAGATGTTGGGAGGTCAGGTCCCTCTCAAATCCAGCCGTTCTCACTAGTAGAGGGTGTCGAAGTTGATTGTAGGTCTGTACCAAGATACCCTTGTGTTGCAGTGTCTGACAGATTGAACATTAAAATGGTATAAAATACCGACAGGTTGTTAGGTAAGACACATATGCAACAGTTAGGTATCTTTATTTCGAAACTTTTCTCCTACACAGTAGGCTTCTTCAGTCGAGTACAGTACCTAACTGTTGCATATGTGTCTTACCTAACAACCTGTCGGTATTTTATACCATTTTAATGTTCAATCTGTCCAGACACTGCAACACAAGGGTATCTTGGTACAGACCTACAATCAACTTCGACAACCTCTACTAGTGAGAACGGGCTGGATTGAGAGGGACCTGACCTCCAACATTGAGTTCTTACCTCTTCTAGTGACCTACGTCTCACCTCTTGGTGCTATGTAAGGCTCCATCCTGTCACTTCATCTCCATATTGTTTCATACTATGGAACAATGCTCTTCTCCAAAACTGAGGGACTGACCACCCAAAATTTTAAAGGGGTGATGGACTGATTACATCGCTTCAAGTATCTCTGCTTCTATCAACTTTCTGTACTCGACTGAAGAAGCCTACTGTGTAGGCGAAACGTTTCGAAATAAAGATACCTAACTGTTGCATATGTGTCTTACCTAACAACCTGTCGGTATTTTATACCTTTTTAATGTTCAATCTGTCAGACACTGCAACACAAGGGTATCTTGGTACAGACCTACAATCAACTTCGACAACCTCTACTAGTGAGAACGGCTGGATTTGAGAGGGACCTGACCTCCCAACATCTGAGTTCTTACCTCTTCTAGTGACCTACGTCTCACCTCTTGGTGCTATATAAGGCTCCATCCTGTCACTTCATCTCCATATTGTTTCATACTATGGAACAATGCTCTTCTCCAGACTGAGGGACTGACCACCTCAAAACTTTGAGGGTGATGGACTGATTACATCGTCTTCAAGTATCTTCTGCTTCTATCAACTTTTCTGTACTCGACTGAAGAAGCCTACTGTGTAGGCGAAACGTTTCGAAATAAAGATACCTAACTGTTGCATATGTGTCTTACCTAACAACCTGTCGGTATTTTATACCATTTTAATGTTCAATCTGTCAGACACTGCAACACAAGGGTATCTTGGTACAGACCTACAATCAACTTCGACAACCTCTACTAGTGAGAACGGCTGGATTTGAGAGGGACCTGACCTCCCAACATCTGAGTTCTTACCTCTTCTAGTGACCTACGTCTCACCTCTTGGTGTTATATAAGGCTCCATCCTGTCACTTCATCTCCATATTGTTTCATACTATGGAACAATGCTCTTCTCCAGACTGAGGGACTGACCACCTCAAAACTTTAAGGGTGATGGACTGATTACATCGTCTTCAAGTATCTTCTGCTTCTATCAACTTTTCTGTACTCGACTGAAGAAGCCTACTGTGTAGGCGAAACGTTTCGAAAAAAAGATACCTAACTGTTGCATATGTGTCTTTCCTAACAACCTGTCGTATTTATACCATTTTAATGTTCAATCTGTCAGACACTGCAACACAAGGGTATCTTGGTACAGACCTACAATCTACTTCGACAACCTCTACTAGTAAGAACGGCTGGATTTGAGAGGTACCTGACCTCCCAACATCTGAGTTCTTACCTCTTCTAGTGACCTACGTCTCACCTCTTGGTGCTATATAAGGCTCCATCCTGTCACTTCATCTCCATATTGTTTCATACTATGGAACAATGCTCTTCTCCAGACTGAGGGACTGACCACCTCAAAACTTTAAGGGTGATGGACTGATTACATCGTCTTCAAGTATCTTCTGCTTCTATCAACTTTTCTGTACTCGACTGAAGAAGCCTACTGTGTGGGCAAATGTTTCGAAAAAAGAACCAACGTTGCATATTTTTTTACCAAACCCACAGTGCCCACGGATGACAGGAGGGCAACAGCTCCTTCTTAAAACAAGGAGCCCACCTGTGGTTCTATGTATCGAAACCTGCCCCCGCAGCGTTTTCAAACATACTCCCCAAAACAAAAGCAAAACCCCCAAAGGCACACACCTCTGGAATCCCCGTCCGAGATTTGGCTATAGAATGTGAAGCTGCAATTAAAACTGAAATCGAAAGAGTTTAAAAGCTCATAAATGGGACAAGAAGGACCTCAAAAAAGCAGTTTGACGTAGTAAAGGCCCAAATTCGCTGTCTAACTGCCACGTGGGCTATGAGTGGTAAATATGAAGGGAAAGTAAGGATGTTGGAAAATGACCGTTTCCCCCTGCAAGTCCGGGGGGACAAACCAGAAAGCTAGTACAGTTAAAAAAGAGCAAACTGAGAGAGCGATAAAAGAGAGAATGAACAAGGATAAAAAGGGTGAAAGCCCCTATGAAAAACATGGGAGAGAGAGAGAACGAGAAAAGCCTCCACTGAATACTAGGGGAGTAAAGGGAAGACCCATCCCCAGGGGAAAATTGGAAAAATAAAAGGGCCAAGAAACAGAAGCATGGCGGAAGGAAAAACCAAAAATGCAACATCTGGGACAGATAAAGTCCGAGAAGGAGAACAAAGAACAGATTTTATACTATTTATTAAAGGGGTCCGGCTGTAGTAAAAAATTAGCGAAGATGGTATGGAACACCGTGCATAAAGGGGGGCACTTTCATTAAAGGTTCCACCCGGGGAAAGGACCGGGGATGGAGGACAACAGTAAGCATAATTTGGATTCTTGTAAACAAACACAAACGGGGGAAAACGGGAGAGCAACTCCGTTGCCACCCTTGTTCCCTCTAAGAAACGGATATTCCATGATTTGCGAAGAAAAGATACAAGAAATCTGAAGGCAAGTATCTAGGGACTAGAAGTTTTTAAAAGTCCACAAGTGGAGGCAGCGGAAATGCACAGCTTGGAATGCTGCAAAAGAAAAGTTGTACAATGGGGGAGGGAAAGGAGAACAGAAGGGGGATCGTGTCCATCAATGTAATTTTTTTTAAAATTTTTTGGAGATATTTCAAGTTTTTAGGGGATAAGGACGTTAATGGGGGGACGATATTGGGATTGGAGGAGGGGGGTGAGTAAAGATTGGGGTGACAGGGAATTTTTACTAAAGTAGGGGGGTGGGGCAAAGGGAAGGGAACTGAGAAAAAGCTTGGAGGGAGGGGAGGGGAAGCGACCTGGGGGGGGAAAAAAGGGGAAAGAAACGGGGGAGGGGACGGGGGGAAGTACGACGAGGAGGAGATGAACCTCCACACTGAAAACAAAACCCAGTAAGGGTAAAAACCGGGTACAGAGACGGAAAGGAAAAATGTACAGAAAAGGGAAAGGGGAAGGGGAGGGATTATGAAGATTTTAAAACAACAGGGATTTTTTGAATTTCGTTCCATTCTATCCCCCCTCTACGTCTCCGAAGTAGGGGGGCGAGGGGTTAGTTGTTGTACAGGTCTTGAAAACACAGAAACTTGGATGAGAAGAGGAAGAGTTGAAACAGAAAGGTGTCGATAGGGGCCTTGAGTCCAGGACGCAAAAAATTAAGGCAGGGTGACTTTGGAAGGGGTACTACAAGAATCTACGGAAGTTGGGCCCCAAGGGGGGGGATCGTTTAGAAACTCGAGAAAAAGAAATAGGGGGGTTTTTTCCCATGAAGGGGTACAAAGACTCCCATAGCATATGGGGGGCCTTCTGCCTTTTGGGAGACAACGGATTTCTCGCCATTTAAGTAAATTTGGGTAAGGCGAAGAAAGAGGGGTAGCCTCATAACAATTAAACAAGAAGGAGGTAACACAACACGTATTGGGAAGGGTGTCGGCACATGATCAAAAAAAAAAAGCACTTTTTTTACCACCACGTTTTAAAAAAACTTTTTCATACAAGCAAATTAGGTAACGAATCATAAAATTCCTTTTTCCCAGTTTTACACATGTAAAAGACTTGAAAATATCATTTTTAAACATGAATTAAAGAAACATTTAGTTTCCAGTCTGACGGGAAAGCTCATTGATAGAGCGCATCTCTTCGTAAATTATAAAAAAAACCTTGCATTTACGTAGGGCAGTGTCCACGGAGCCTGCTCAGGGATCATTTCAGAAATGTTTTATAACTTTCTCTTTTCAACACTCAGACCAATTTTTTATTTTTTTTTTTTTAAAAAATCTCAAATTTCTTTTAAAATTCTCATCTCCTAAAATACGGTTTATAAATTTCAAAAAATTTAGGTCACCAGAATTTAAACCGAAAAGGGAAGCAAAAAAACTACACAATATCTAAAAACAATGATTATTTATGTCACATAGTTTGTATCTCTCTCAAAACATCAATATTGACTTAGCAATGTGTGTGGACGGTATGTACCGAGACGTTTGTGTCTTGTTCCTCATCTAACACGTCCGTGGACGGTATGTACCGAGACGTTTGTGTCTTGTTCCTCATCTAACACGTCCGTGGACGGTATGACCGGACTTTTGTGTCTTGTTCCCATCTAACACGCCGGGGAGGGATGTACCGAGACGTTTGTTCTTTTTCCCATCTAACACTCCTTAAAATATATCCGGGTTTTTAAGAAGCTAATTATTTAAATGCTTACTTGTAATCCATATATAGAGACTGTTTTTTATATACAACAGATTATCGATACTAAAAAAAGACCTCTTATGCTCTGGATTATGCAACTTCCCTCCCATCGATGTACATCCCCTTAATTTACATTTACTCAAAAAAACATAAACCTTTACTATTGGGGGGAAACAACGTCTCCCCCTTTACGTTTTTGTGTATTTTTCAAACTAAAAAGTTCAGTCTGTAAAAGAAAAAAATGTCTCTTTAAAAAAAATTTTCTTTCCCTTGCTGCCAAAATTTTAAATGCTTATATTCAGGGGGGAACTAGTACGTGGTCTGGGGGCCTGGTGGTTAACGCTCTCGCTTCACACGGGGAGGGCCTGGGTTTGATTCCCACCAAGTAAAACATTGGACAGTTTTTTCCACCCGTTTTCTATGTTTCCCCCTCAGTAAAAAAGGGTACCTGGGTGTTAGTCACTGGGGTGGGGGCGCACCTGGACCTGCCTAAAGCCTGGGCACAGACGGGGGGGTTGACCCCCCGGGAAATCTCTCCAGGTAAATCCCCGGGGTAAAGAGAAACTCCAAAACTTTTCCCTTTTAGTCATGGAAACCGGCCCAAACCCTTTAAAATTTTGACGCATAACCTTAAAAACAACTGTCCTTAACAAAGACGTCACCCAGATACTGAAGCTTAAAAAAAAAAAAAATGACGATGATGACACGTCAAAACCGAAAAATTTAAAACATTCCTTAATTTAAAAGTAAAAAAATAGGAAAATTTGGGAAAAATAATGAACAAACAGAATTTGTTCATGTAGAAAAATTAAAAAAAAATAAATTGGGGACCCAACCGACGGCGCTATGGGAAAGGAGATAAAGGGCATGAACCCTAACGGACACAGAGCGAAAAGTTGTGACATTACTGGGGAGGGGGCGTGACGTAGGAGAAAAACGAGAATTTTAAAAAATTTGCTTTAATAAAACAGGGAATCAATGTCTGTAAAATCAAAGGCAAAGAAAAGTATAGAAGGGAGGAGAGGGAAAAACTGGTGTTGGGAGCCTCGTGCCCCAGCGCAAACATTATGACCCTTTAAAGGGGGAAATTTTAAGAAGAGAGGGAATTCAAGAAAAAGCACTATAAAAAATAGCAGATAAAAAAATGATGCACTTTAAAAAGAGGGGGAAAACCCAAAAAATTTTGTTTGAAACGAATATTGAGAATAAGACTGAAATGGGCTACAAAATTGAATAGTGTTACATAAGAAAGTGTAGCGGGAGCATAAAATAGAGGAAAAAGAATTTCATAAAGTCTGGCAGTATAAAATAGAGAGGGGCAGCATAACAGAGTCACACCAAGTACGATACAGCGAAGCACCACAATGTTTGGAGGAATATAAAACAGTGTAGGTCCATATAAGTGAAGTGCAGCTTAAGAAAAAGTGGTGGCAGATTGTTATCCTAATATATAGCAGTACTGTATAATAAGGTGCACATAAATCAGAATGGAGCCACAAAAGCTGAATACTAACTCCCCGTCATTCATTGCCATCTAAAAGCATTGTCAGTATATTGTGGCCCTTGGCCTGGTGGCAAAGGCTTTTACTTCACACTGTGAGTGCCGGGTTTTGATTCCCGACAAGGTTTTAAAACATTGGACGTGTTTCCTTACACCGGTTGTCCATGTTCACTCATCAGTAAAATGGGTACCTTTGTGTTAGTTGACTGGTGTGGGTCGTATCCCGGGACAAAAGTTACCTAATTTCCCCAAAGGGCCGTAAACAAGCGGCTTTTTATATAGTAAATCACTGACGTCGGGTAGACCTGTATACCGGGGTTTATTTTGGGGAAAATTTCCCAATACTGTTTTAATACTTGAGCCTCGGCATTGTCTTTTTCAAAAGTTACATGAGACAAAGAGTAAAGTGTTGAAGATAAAAAAAATGTTTTCCCTTTAAACCCAAAGGGCCCCTTAACTGTTAGTCTGAGATTAAGAGTGCGAGGTCACAAAAAAAGAAAACAAAAATTTATTCTCCCGAATTTCAAAGCTGACAACAAAACCCCAAAAAAAAATTCAAATCAATTTTCAAATCATAAATTTTCAATAATTGCTTTTAAATTTTCAAAATTTCTTTGGGGGAGCAAGAATGGGGGAGGGAAAGGGGGAAGAGAGGGGTAGAAGCAATAGAACAAGATGGATGAGTTGGATTAGTTGCAGTGCAGGGAACAATAAAAAAACAAACCAACCACAGGGAGGGATAAAACCCCCCAATCTAAGAGCTAAAACCCCATTCTCAGAGCAAAAACCAATTACACCCAATCCTCCCTTTCCCTCCCTTCCTCCCCCCCCCCCCTTTCCCTTTTCTCCTCTTCCCTCCCTCCCCTATCCTCTTTCCCGTTTTCAACCTTTTTGGGTTTTTCCCACAGGCACCTCTCCTAGGTAGGGGGAAGGGTACCGTTTTTCTCCCATTTCCTTGAGGTCCGTGGTGGGGGGTGATTTGTCGTGGAATCTGGATCACCTGAGAAATCCCACTCCCCCTCCGGGCTCCAGGAAGGTGGCTTTGGGTGTCTATCGGATGATGGGTGTATCTCTGGAAGCTGCCTTTTGGATTCCGGGGGGAGGCCGAAGGAGGTATGCTTTGTGGTGGGTATCCGGCCGCCCTCTCTTTTGTCCACTGAGGGGCCTCGGTAGATTGAGGGTTGCCTTTTCCCCGATTTTCCGGTTTTAAAATGGTATGAAAGGGAGGGGAGGGATGGATTTCATGCCACATCTGCACTACTTGCGGTGCTAGGGTTCTCTTTGGCGTGGAGGGGGATTTACAGCCCTTTCTCTCCTCCTAGGAGCTATCCCTCCACGCTCCTCCCCTTTTTTATTAATTTTTTCTTTATTATTTTATTTTTTTTTTTTTTTTTTTTCTAAAAAAAAAAGAAATGACATAACCCGGAGTCCCAAATCCATGAAACAGCTCCTCCCCGGGCCCGTTTCTGCTACTCTCTTTTTTCCAACCCCACTTTGTTATTTGACCACTATTCGGTGCCCTTTCTCGCCCCTCCAGGGGCCAGGGTTCCGCCTGACCTTTTTAAACACCCACCTCCGCACTTCTTTGACCATGCTTTCCCGCTTCTCCTTCTATTGTACGGGGATTTTTGGTCACCCACCTTTCCCCAATTTTGGGCTACTCGGGGCCCACCCTAAAATGCAAAAAAACATTACCCATGATATTCATGTAGGTTGAAAAGTGGATGGCGTAAAAAAAACCCCACATTTGGGAAATTTTATATATTGGATGGGAAAATGGGGGAGCACCAACCCTTTAACCTGCTGCCTTCTAATGCCTCTACTTGAACGGCCCGCTGAGGCCTTTGGGGGGTAGCGCATTCGAAACTTTCAGGTCAGCTGAACGTGAATAACAATGTTAAAAATACACTTACATGTGGGCGTGGGGCACGACAACACTTACAAGTGGCGGGGCACACAACACTTACAGTGGCGGGGAACACAACCACTTACGAGTCGGTGGGGCCACACAACACGTACAAGTGGCGGGGCACACAAGACTATTTCCACACACCAACACTTAAAGTGGCGGGGCACCAAAACACTTACAATTGGGCCCGGGCACACAACACTTATTTCCACACAACACTTACAAGTGGCAGGGGCACACAACACTTACAAGTGGCGGGGCACACAACACTTACAAGTGGAAGGGCACACAACACTTACAAGTGGCAGGGCACACAACACTTACAAGTGGCAGGGCACACAACACTTACAAGTGGCAGGGACACACACTTACAAGTGGTGGGGACAACAACACTTACAAGTGGTGGGGCACACCAACACTTACAAGTGCGGGGCACACAAACATTACAAGTGGTGGTGCACACAACATACAAGTGGCGGGGCACACAACATTTACAAGTGGGCGGGGCACACAACACTTACAAGTGGGCAGGGCACACAACACTTTACAAGTGGCCGGGGACACTACACTTACAAGTGGCGGGGAACACAACCTTACAAGTGGCGGGGCACACAAACACTTACAAGTGGCGGGGCACACAACACTTACAGGTGGTGGGGGCCAGCACAACACTTACAGTGGTGGGGCACACAACACTTACAAGTGGCGGGGCACACAACATATTCACTTATTTTTTTTTTCGGTTTTTTTTTTTTTTTTGTATATTCTTACAACAATATCTGCTGTGATGATACGACAAAATTTGCTGGCAAAAATAATGGTACACAAGTCTGCGATAAAAAGATCCAGGAAGAATGAGACATGCTGGCATACGATAAAAAAGGTACACTGAAAATAAATAAATAATTTTGTTACGGCAAATTATGGAGAATTTACAATTGCTGAAAGAAACACAGATTAAATAAAAAAATAATTGAGATTATTCACACAGAGTGACTTGATGGATACACTACAGATATTACTTAATACAGACACTGAGTAGCAAAAAAAACACAGATAAAAATTATAAAAATGAATCACTAGAGATGAGTGAATAACACTGAAAAATATTGCAAAAATAATGTGTCAAAGAACAATGAGTCTACACTGATACGCAAGGCTTTGAGTACACAAGAAATTTACTATAAATGTCTCACACACGCAAATGTCATTCAAATGCAAGGAAATGTCTCTAAACAGAATATTATCACTGAAGTCTGGAGTAGTAAACGGAGTGATGAGTGATGAGAAGATTGTCCTGTGCGGGTGATGATGCCTCCTCACACTCGTTGGAAGAAATGCACTTTCTAGGTGAACTCACATAACCTGGCTTTATCGTAGGCGCTTCAGCTCAATCTCATTGACCAATTTTTCGTGAGCCAAAGCTGTACTAAGACCAGGCTACAAGGGTGGAAAAAGCCACAGGGTAGATGAGTGTGAATAATGGTTGTGAGTGGGGTGAATGGTGCGTGACTCACTCCTTGCTCACTGGAGAGCCTGCCCACTCACTACTCACGAAGGTGGCTTGATAAGCCAAAACTGATACCACAGGGATGAGTGAAAATCACTCTTAGCAGCATCCAACTGGTGATATATGAGACAATTACTTAGAGGAACTGGTGTGGCTTCTCTCTCTCAGCTGGGTTTTTTAGGAAGCTGGGTTTGGTGACTGGCTTAACCCACGAGGAATGGCTTACTGGAAAGAGTTTATCGATGCACACTGCATGAAGGAGCAGGGTGGATGACAGGAGAGGCTGGATGGTAGGTGAGGCCAGGTGGACTAGCGTTCATTTCCACTGTCTGGCTTATGGACTGGCTTAATTACAAAACGGAGTCAACCTCACAGATGACGCAATTAGACACGAACTAAGCCAGGCTTGAACCTGCCGCCTGTCTAAAGCCTCTATTTGAACTGGCCGCTGAGTGCCATCGGAGGGTGCGGCATTCAAACTGCTGAGGTCAGCTGAACAGTGAATAACAAGTGATTCACACAGACGGTTGGTAGTGAGTCATCACTACTGGTACTGGTTAATGGTAACTGGTTAGCTATGGGAAACTGATACTAATGTGAGATACTCCTTCACCTTCCTTCTTATCTGCCCAGAAAAAAACGGCACGACTCTCAATCCCCTTACATGCTATGTTTCAGTATTCACACTGAACTAAAATTTTTACTCTACAACTGACTTCTTCTTACAGTCTTTCCAAAACAGTATTAGCAAAGCAAACTTACGCAGTTGGTGAGGATATATCCTTTCAACTCTCAAATGTGGTGTGCAAAGCAGCATCACAGTACTCAGGATTGCTAGCCCAGCTCGCGAACTTTCTCTCCTTACAACCATAGATGCTATTCCTCTAACTATTGAAAAACATCATTCTCTCAATTCTTGCAGTGGATTCCATCATTCTACCTCATACATTGTCAAACAGGAATTTCCAGGACATGTTGTGAGGACTCTAGCTTGAGCTCATTACTCCAATCCTCAAGAGTCATTAATTTGTCATCCCTGCCCGAGCAAAGACGATTCCATTGCCATGTAATTCGCTTAACTTTTGACTCGTTGTGAGCTTCGGTCCTCGCTTTATATTGTGGGACCACTAGCACAAGTTCAAAAAGTGGACTCTTTACACCGCAACAACTGTGGAGAAATTGCTTTGGTATTTTGGTCATACAGAGAAATATTGCCAGGACCATGACCGAATGCCCAGTCTGTAGTGCCGAACGGGGACCATACCAGTATGTGTTGTAGTTCATGCCTACCTCTTGCCTTAATTGTCATGAGGCTCCCCATTTGCTTTCACTGCTGTCAAGTTTACTTAATTGAGCGGAAGAAATCCGTTGTCTCAAAGAGGCAGAATGCTCCCAATATGCTATGGCAGTCTTCATTATGCCTCAGGGGTGACTTCGAATTTCTTATTCTCGAGTTATAAACGAACCCCCCTCCTCTGGGGTCCCAACTTCCGTAGACTTCTCTTCTGTAGTCACCCCTTCCACGTCACCCCTGTCTTAATTCTTTGCTATCTTGGGTCCATAACACCTCCCCTGGACTCAGAGGTCCCTACCTAGACACCTCATTCTGTTCTCACCTCTTCATCTTCTCACTCACAAGTTCAGTATCTACAAGACGTCGTACAAAAACTCCACCCATTCGCCCTCTACTTCTCGTTTCCAAAAAATCCCCTTATTAACTCTCTTTAACCCCCTCCTTCTTTCTCTATCTGCACAGCCTTATACCTGGTTCTTCAACTCTTACTGGCTCGATATGTCGGTTTGCGCTTCCTCAAATTTACTAGACTTTACCTGGTCCAGTTCTCTTGGACTTGCATGACAGCGATCATTTTCCAATCATCCTTACTTCACCTCTTATTAATACTCCTCGTAACCATGCTGGCAATTTGACCGAGCGAATTTGGACTTCACTCATGCCAAACTGCTTTTAGTGAGGTTCTTCTTCATCCTCCATTGATGAGCTTTTACACCTCTTTCTCGATCTCAGTTTTAACCAAGAGCTTACATTCTATACGCCAATTTGGACAGGTATTCTCGAAGGTGCATGCACCTTGGTGATCTCTGCTTGTGCTTTGGCCGTAGAGTTCGTTGTAGCTTGAGCTGTGGACAGTATGTTTGAAAAATGCTGCATGGGGACAGGTACCGGTTCGATAGAACCACAGGAGTGACTCCTTGATTTTAAGAAGAGAGTGGGCACCTTCCGTAACCACTAACGCACTTGTGCGGTTTATTTGCTACCCCACTTCGGCTTCCTCTATGTGTGCAGTCTGGACAAAAGTAGGAAATTCAGTGATAAATACTCTCCTGACACGGCTTCCATTCATCGGGTTGCTGGTGTCACTATAGAAAACCTCATGACGTTGCCACCGAAATTGGTCATCATGTTTTTCCTCCAAGTCTGCCAGAGAGTTAGAGCCCTAAAAACCTTTTTTTATTAATAGAAAGAATTTTAAATTGTGCCTTTTACACTTCTGGAAATGAAGACAACACTCTAGTGCTGGTAATCGGCAGCTGGGCCTGGACAGCATTTGTATTTGTATGCTACAACATTACATCACTTAGCCCCTTGCTGTCCACTTACGACTCTTTAATCTTTATTTGGTCACAAAGGAAGTTCTTCTCAGCTGTGGAAATCTGCCATTGTTCTCCCTTGCCACAAACCGGGTACTACAGGACAAGACGCCGCCCACTATCGTCCCATGCTCTTACAGTGCAGCTTGCAAGGTGATGGAACGTCTGGCAAATAGACGTATGATTTGGTCTTTAGAGGACACACACATGGGTCTCTCCAATAGTCAATATGGCCTTTTGTAAGGGCCTTCTACATTGAACTCCTTACTACGCTTGGATAAACTTGTTATAATATTATTATTATTATTTTTTGTAACACACTGGCCGGATTCCACCAAGGCTGGGTGGCCAGAAAACGAAAAAACTTTCACCATCATTCACTCATCACTGTCTTGCCAGAAGGGTGATTTACACTACCAGTTTGTTAACTGCAACGTTAACACCCCTCTTCAGGGAGTGCAGGCACTTGTACTTCCATCTTCAGGACTCAAGTCCGGCATGCAGTTACCTGAATCCCCTTCATAAATGATTACTTTGCTCACATCCAACAGCACGTCAAAGTATTAAAAGCCATTTGTCTCAATTCACTCCTATCAAACACACTCATGCATGCCTGCTGGAAGTCCAAGCCCCTCGCACACAAAAACCACCTATACCACTCCCTCAACCTTTCTAGGCCGACCCTAAAAACCCGCCTTCCTTCCACTACAGAATGATACACCTCTTGAAGTCATTCTGTTTCGCTCATATTCTCTTCATGTCCGAAAACTACCTCATCAACCCTTCCTTAGCCCTCTGGACACAGTTTGGTAATCCCGCACCTCCAGCATAACTTCCATACTACGAATTCTCTGCATTATAGTCACACCACACATTGCCTCCTGACATGACATTCCACTGCCTCCAGCCTTCTCCTTGCTGCAACATCTCATCACCCATGCTTCAACACTCATATATGAGCATTATGTAAACTATACTCTCATACATTCCCCTCTTTGCCTCCAAGGACAATAGTTCTTTGTATCCACAGATACTAAGTGCACCGCTCACCCTTTTCCCCTCATCAATTCTATGAATTCACGCTCATCTTTCATTAGACCCATCCGCTGACACGCCACTCCAAATATCTGAATACATTCACCTCCCTCCATACTCTCCCCCTCCAAATTGATATCCATTCTTTCATCACCTAATCTTTTCGTTATCCCTATAACCCTTGCTCTTTCCTGTATTCATTTTAATTATCTTCTTTTGCATACAATACAAATTCTTCCACCAATCTCTGCAACTTCTCTCATGAAATCTCCGAAGATCACAGTTGTCATCAGCAAAGAGCAACTGTGACAACTCCCACTTTATGTGTGATTCCTTATCTTTTATACTCCACGCCCTCTCTTGCAAGACCCTCGCATTTACTTCTTTTTACAACCCCATCTATAAATATATTAAACAACACGGTGACAGAACCACATCCTTGTCTAAGGCCTCTATTTTACTGGAAAATAATCTCCCTCTTTCCTACATACTCTAACTTGAGCTCACTCTATCTCGTAAAAAGCTCTTCATGCTTTCGGTAACCTTCCTCATACACCATACACTGCAACATCTGCCACATGCCCCCTATGCACCCTGTCTACTCCTTTTCCAAATCATAAATGCCACAAAAAACCTCTTCTAGCCTTATCTAAATACTGTTCACTTCCTTAATGTTTCCTGTATACACCTGGTACACACACCCCTACTTTCCTAAAAGCCTCCTTGTTCATCTAGCTATCCTTTTCACCGTATTACTCTTAATTTCTTTCATTAATAACTCTACCATACACTTTATCAGGTATAAATCAAACAGACTTATCCCCCTATAATTTTTGCACTCTCTTCTTGTCCCCTTTGCCTTTATCAATGGATCCTATGCATGCTCTCTGCCAATTCCATGGTAACGTACCTTTCCATTACATTTATTAATAATTGCACCAACCACTCAATAACAATATCCCCAACCTGCTTTTAACAATTTATCTTTATCCATCAATCCCAGCGGCCTTACCCCTTTCATTTTGCCTAGTGCCTACACGAACTTCCCCACCATCTCTCAACTGGCTCTTCCTCACTCCTACAAGATGTTATTCCTCCTTGCCATATTACACGAAGATCAAGCTTCCCTTATCTTCAATCAACATTTAAACAATCCTCCAAAAATATTCCCTCGATCTTCCTAATCCTCAATCATCCATTTAATAAACTCTCATCTCCTATTTTTAACTGACAAATCCATTTGTTCTTAGGCTTCCTTAACTTGTAAATCTCCACTCCACAACTTTTTCTTATTTTCAACAAAATTTGTTGATTAATCTCACCCACTCTCATTTGCTCCTTTTTAAATTGTTTCACCACTCGCTTATCCTCTCCTTTGTTCTCCTTATACTCTTCCCTCCTTGCATCACTTCTACTTTGTAAAAATTTCAGATGCTTACTTTTTCATCTTACTACTTTTTACATCATATTCACCAATCGCTCATCGTCCCTTACCGCAGCACTTTCCTGTAACACAAACTTTGATGAAACACTCTAACACTACATTTTTAAACCTACCCATACCTCTCGACCCCATTGCCTATGCTCTTTAGCCCAATCTATCCTCCAATAGCTGTTTATATCTTAGCTAACTGCTCCTCTTTTGTTTATAAAACCTTCTACTCTCTCTTCCATGTTACTTATATTCTACTTGTATTCATCTACCATTACTCTTCAGTTGAGCTACAACTAAAAAGTGTTGATATATCTGTGGCCCTCTATAAAACATGTACATCCTGAAGACATCAACAGTCCTAAATTCATTACAATACATAAGCAAACAAACTACTGTCATTTCGCGATACATCACATCTGTATACTTATTTATCCTCTTTTTCTTAAAAATTTGTATTACCTATATAAACCCCTTTCTATAAAAGTTCAATCAAAGGTCTCCCATTTTCTATTTACAACCATGGCACTACAAACTTACCTCCACACCCTTCCTAAAGTTTTCTCCTCTTTAGCATTCAGGTCCCCTTTTATTTACTCTCTCTCTTGGTTCAAAAAGGTTTCTATACATTCACTTAGCATCTCCCAAATCTCTCTCTCTCATCTACATTCCTCTCTTCTCCAGGTGCATACACGCTTTATAGGACCCACTTTTCGCATCCACCTTACTTTAATCAATTAATTCTTGAATTTACAATTCATATTCTCTTTTTCTCTTCCAATATACTGATCCATCAACATTACTGCCAAAAACCATCAGTTTTTGTATCTTATTGAACCTTCAGAAGGCATATGAACCAACTTGGAGGTATTAACTCTTGGCCCAGGCACACTCCTTAGGCCTCCGAGGCAATCTGCCATTTTTCCTTAAGAACTTCTTAAACTGAGAGAATTTTCGTTGTTTGGGGTTAGTAATATGCTTTCCCCTTACTTTGTCCAAGCTGAGGTGTTCCCAGAATGTGTTATGGCACAAGGCTTTTTCTCCATTCTGTAAATGATCTGGCCTCTGTTATTCATCTAACATTTGGTCATCACTCAATGTTGATAGCTTTGCTATTGCTCGGTGGCAATCGCTGACTGTCACATCATTGTCGTTTCCTCCAGCATGCAGTCAACATGTTCCAATGGCCACTACTCAGGGATTTAAATTTTTAGTACTGAAACTCACCAAATTACTCTCACTAGACGTTCTGTCGGTCGTCCTCTGTATCATTTATGTACTTACGTACGATCTCACAATTTATCCTAGATTTTGATTCGGTTAGTTTCTCGGCCTTCTATTTGTCCGTCGGTTATCCTGGAAACCTCACATTCCTCATTGAAGGCAACTTTTCATAGCCGGCCTGAACCAGGGATTACTTTCATGTCTCGGTGTTTTCGCTCTTCACCGGTGGAGAAGCTCTATTAAGAGGCAAATATTCCATTCCGTGTCTGATTGCTGTGATGCTTCTTTGCCTCCGCTGTTATGTTGACTTTCAAGAACTCCTAATTCCTTCCTTATATATGATATCACTGATATTAGTAGACGATCTTTAATTTGCTCCGTCACCCCTGTTTCTCTGTCCCTTTTCTCGTTGTCAGCATTCGCTATTGTCTTCTTTTCAGTTACCACCTTTCTATGTTCATGTAGCAAACTCATTCTTCCTTCCTCTTGGGAAGTTCCCGCGGTTTTGTGTTTGTTCTTTCAACTGCCATGTGCAAAAACTCAATGCATACAGCTGCTTCTCGCTCTCTTTTTCGTAACACTTCCAGTCTCATTCTCATGCCATTCACAGTGTACATCGATGGTTCCAGGACTTATGACGCTTCGGATTTCGCAGCAGTGTTTCCGTTACAGCATCATGTGAGGGCCATTTATGATCCTCGTTCTAGCATTTTTTACGTGAATTTATGCTATTCTCTAGCACTTATCCGTATTGCATCTATTCCTGTGTCCCATTTGTGTGTTTCAGATTCCCATAGTTGCTTTACAGCTATAAGAAAATTTGATACCCTCATCCTCTGGTTCTTGTATCCCTTTGGTTTACTCCGTTTCACTAGCTAAACAAAAGTTTTTGTTTTTTGTTGGGTCCCTGGTCATCATGTTGACGTACTAGGGTATTATAACAAGGCCAGACACTGCTGTTCGGTCAGCAGCACATGACCTCCCTGTTTCATTTAGAGGTATGTTCATATCACAGACTATTTTGTTGTATTTTGCTACCATTCTTCGCACCCTTTGACAAACAACGTTGGTCTGCTCTGCTACATAAACATATACATTCTTTAAATCAATATAGATTGTTGGCAGTTTTTGATCATCAGTGTCGAGGTTTTCGGGAGGACAACTATCACCCCCCAGTCATCGCATCGGTCTTACTCTTGGGTATTCATGGAGAGGCGACTGTTCCTCTGTGAGAAGTGTCAGGGTTTCGTTTCTGTTAGCAATATTCTGTTGCACAGCCCACCTCTATAACGAGCAAGCAAGGATATTCCTGCAATGTCGCCACTGTTTTACTGCTTATTTACCTTCCCTTCTTACTGATGACGTCCTTTAACCAGACTCTTTCGTTGACTTTCTGACAGCAATGATTTTACTGCAAAACTCTGATGATGATGCTCTAGCACTCGTCTCAGTCCTTTCTACCCCAATCTCTTGCTACCTCTACCCTCTGCACTATCCACTGTCCGAGGCACCCAGGACCCAATAATAATCCTCTCACCTTGCTACCAATACCCCTGCACCTTCCCGTTCCCTGCTGTGCCCGTATGACCCTTGTAGGTTTAGCATTCTTTTTTGTTATAATTATAATAAAACTCCAGACCGGACGTGTTAGCCACTGGGTCAGCTGGCTACAATAATATTCATCCAACTATGTATTTTATACACCACAGAAAATGTTGCATAGGCACCACTGTGTCCACCTATCTTGCATTTTGTGATCACGTGGTGCCTTTGCTAACCTTCTATAGTGTATTAAATATACATGGTCGGAGGATTTTATTGTAGCTAGCTGGATCAGTGGATAGTGCGTCAGTCTGGAGTTTGGACCACTTTGACCGCGGGTTCTATTCCGTGCTTGGTTATAGTTTGTTTTCCGATCGTGTCATTTCGATAACGTGAGTCAACAGTAACAAATATTGCCATAATTGAGATGTGAGTTTTATATGATATAATAGGCAGTAAAAGCCTAGTTGATCAGGACCGATCCCATTAGTCATAGGTCTCAGACTGGCACGAGGGGTGGCATTCATTGACCACCGAAATCTTTCCATGGTTAACTCCAGGTATAAGTATTGGAGATGACACAGATAACTGCAAATAGCATAGAGATGCTTTGAATGACGTTTCGGTCTGACTTGGACATTTACAAGTAACACTAAACTCACCGTGAGGGAAAGTTCCTTAGATACGAGTGGAATCATTGAACGAATGTGCAGTTATGTGTTGAGTGCTTGTTGGACACTGGGAAGAGCGTATTGTTGTTGCCTTCCCTCCCCTTTCTCCATCCCTTATCGTTACTCTGCTCCCTGCCTTTCGCATCCCATATCATTACTTTCCTCCCTCTTTTCTCAATTCGAGGGAGTTTCATAGGGTCCTCTAGCGAGCGTATCATACTTGACTTTCTCCTCTTGTTTCTTTTTAAGTCTGTAGGTTTTTTTTTGTTAATTTAACATTGCCTAATTTGAATTATGTATTATGTATTTTTTCTTAGTGCTGTCCATTTTTCTTTTTAAAAAGACGTTCTGCCTGCCATGACTGACTGTCCAGGATTTTTAAGTTTTTATTTTGTAATATCGAGCTGGGTTCACATGAACCCTGCGAGACAAAGATGACATGTGTTCTATTCACCATATAATTGAAGAATATGTTGGTTTCAAAACCTCATCCAACCTCTTTTTTAATATGACCACAGCAGTGATCTCTTCATCGTTTAGTAATATCTGTTGATTTCAAAGGCCATCAACCATCCACCACAGAGTACACCAAGGCTAGCATCTTCCATCGCTGAATCAACTGTTGCGGGTCGATACGCCTTTTAGAATGAGGTTTTTGCCATTCACGTCCAGCTGCGGACTACCTCGTCTCACAAAGGCTTCTCGTTCACACAGATGAATCTATTATTATTTTTATAATCCAGGGGGAAGCGCGAACCGGAGGATTATACAGCGACAGGGGGGGGGGGATGTAGAAGGCATTCAGGCTTAATTCGGGGAAGGAGCACAGATCACTTCCACTAAAATCAAGAGCCCTCACCAACATAAAGGAACCTTTCCTTGAGGGGATTATCCTGAGAGCACTTGCCATAGTCGCATTGGCATATTGAAGACCATGTGTCAGTGTAAATATTACCTTACCTTCACAAATTCAGGTATTTTAATTTTTCATTGATTTCATTTCAGTTAGGAAAAATTTTATATTTTACGTGTTTTATGTTCATGTAAATTTTACAAATTTTCAAAAAAAGCTGAGTATTTCTATTGTCATAATTCATTTTTTTCTATCTTTTTCTTTTCTTAGGAGAATGGTTTCTTTCAAATACCCTTTGAGGGTTGAAGGGCCGTTATACCTTCAAAAACACGAAGGTTTACCGAGCTTTGTCTGTAGAGGTTATTCTGTAGTGGTAGTAAGTAAATAAGGTGAGTAGTTTTAGTTTGGGTAGTGTTGCACAAGAGACATAAGTGACAGGAAGAAGCACAGTACGGCTGGGGCTCAAACTCCAGGCCAGTGTCACGACAGACCGGCTTTGAGGTGAACTTTCTTCTGTACTTATTGTTAGTAAATATCCTGTTTTCGGTCAGTTGAACTGTAATACTTGTCTCATGTTTATGTCAATCACATTTATATAACTAAATAGTGTTCTCCTGTTCCAATATATTATTGTACAAGGATTTAGTAATAAACTGTGTTTGAGTGGAATAGTATTTTCACTGTCCAGTTATTTATTTATTGATTTTTATTCAGTGCTGAGGGTGAGTAGTGTAGAGTTAATGAGGAGGTGATGGTTGTAGTTCCAGTCCCTCACTTATCTTCCGCTCCTGTCCTCGACTCACCCGGTGGCCTGGTGGCTAAAGCATCCCGTTCACACACGGAGGGGCCCGGGTTCGATTCCGGCGGGGTGGAAACCATTTCGACACGTTTCCTTACACCTGTTGTCCTGTCACTAGCAGCAATAGGTACTGGTGTTAGTCGACTGGTGTGGGTCGCATCCTGGCGGACAAGATTAAGGACCCCAATGGAAATATGTTAGACAGTCCTCGATGACGCACTCCCGTCTTTCTTGGGTTATCTGGGTGGCTAACCCTCCCGTGGTTTTAAAAATCCGAACGAACTCTTATCTCTCCCCACTCCTCCTTTCACTTCTTATTCCAAATTATACTGTCGCGCCTTACCCCCTATATGACACGTGGCATGAGGGTCATCTGTGATAACTTATAATACCTAGGTATATAAAATACACTAGGTATATAAATATGCGCATGATATATAAATATGCATGATATATAAATTATAACCTAGGTTATATAAAATTACTTGTTAGATGATTTTATTGTAACTAGCTGATCAGTGGCTTACGCACTGACTTGGTAGATTTACAACACATTGTCAATGACACTTCGTTCCCACGTACTAGCGGTTTGTTTGCAGTTGTGTTATTACGATTTCATGAGACATGGAGGCAGGAAAGAGGTGTGAAGCGGAACAATAGTAGCAGTCAGTTTCCAGTGATGGTGGTAGTGGTAGTGGTGGTAGTGGTGGGGTAGTGGTGGTTAGTAGTGGTGATGGTAGTGCATGGATGCTAGTAGTTGTTGGTTAGTGGCGTGGTAGTGGTGGAGGGGTGGTGATGGTGGTGGTGGGGTATTTGTGGTAGTAGTAGTAGTGTGGTGGTAATGGTGGTGATAGTAGTGGGGGTATTAGTGTTGGTAAGTGATAGTTGTAGGGGTGGTGGTTGTGGTGGTTGTGGTAGTTGCTGGTGGTGGATAGACAGTCTGTACTGTCTGCTAGACAGCCTATGCTGTTGCAAGCCGAATTCTATTATGCATCTTGCTTGTGCTGACGCCTATATGCCCTATGTTTTACCACTTCAGTATGCACAGACCATGTTCTGTATCCCACTCTCTCAGCGGCCTTCACTCAGTCAACAAAGGCCTACTCCTCTCTGCTCGTGGCCCATGGCCCTCCCGGGGCCATGGGCACTGACACTGTCTGTGTACCCCACGACATTCCAAATAAAGAAGCTTGCAAAGCCGTTATCATCTGTACCTTGCGGCAACAGCAATGTTGACACAACACACATTTACAATTGGTGACAGCAGTGCTCACAGGCTAGTGTGTTTGCCGGAGATTAAGAGAGAAGTGGAATGGAAAGTTGTCTTCGCTTCATCACCAAACAAGAAGCATTCCGTCCTCAACTAGTTATCCTGATGTATGTCTGCACCATTTCAGCATCCAGCAAAGGTAACACAGGGATCTACCCGTTAATTTGTCGAAATTCTTCGAGATAATTTAGTGGCTTCCTGGGATTCCATGCCACAGCGCCCACGCTGTTGCAAAGTCACGTGTTCAGCATCTCTTGTATGTTGACTGCTGTTGTTTTTTCAGCTCTGCACAGAATATTTCAGCAATCCAGTGTGAGTGTTTCTCCGTGTCTGAGGGTGGGAGTGGAGGGGAAGTGGCGGGGTTTTCACCTCACGACATCCTCATCCGACTTACTACCACATCCACCACTATGGACTCACTGTCTATGCTGTGTATTCCTGTGAATTCTCCATGTAAATTCATTGCCAAGAGTGTGTATCCGGGTGCCCGAGGCCACTCGAAAGCTACGTGGATCACCATGCAACGAGGATCACCAAGCCACAGGATCACGAAGCCAGTGGTCACCAAGCCATGTAGATCCGAAGCACGTGGATCACCAAGCTTGTAGTTCACGAAGCCACATGGCTCACTAGCCACTGAGCAAGATAAGTGGGGTGTGGACAAGCCATGTGGATCACCAAGCCATGATGGTTCTACAAGCCATGTGGGTTAAGCCAGATCCCAAAGCCACATGCTCGTTAGGTCTGCGTCTGCATCACTCATGACGTCACCTCAGATGTACCCACAATGCTGCCCGACTTCACGACATCATGATGTTGCCTGATGTCAACCTTGTGATTGTCACCCATGCAATCCCACATGATGTCATCAGGGAAGTCATCTCGAGACGCTGCTGACGGCACCTGTGCGATGTCACCCCATGACATCGCCTCACGATATCTCCGCCGATCGAATAGTGTTTTTGTTTCAAGTGACATTATGTTGTGTTTGTCGGAAGATTGCAGCAGAAGAATCACCAGCTAAGTGGATCACAAGCCACATGGCTCACCAAGCCACGTGGATCACAAGCCATGTAGATCACAAAGCCCACGTGGATCACCAAGCACATGGCAGCAAGATAAGTGGGGTTGGGACAAAGCCATGTGGATCACCAGCCCATGTGGTTCTACAAGAATGTGGGTTTATTAAGCCAGTTCCCAAGCCCATGCAGTGGTCTGCTGCTGAATCACTCCACTGACGTAAACCTCATGATGTCACCCACGATGCTGCCATCTTCACGACATCATGATGTCTGCCTGATGTTACCTCGAGATAGTCACCCATGACATCCCACTTGAGTCACTTTCTATCAGTCAGTATTCTCACATGTTCGTAGTGTCGGGCACATAACACTTACAAGTGGCGGGGCACACAACACTTACAAGTGGCGGGGCACACAAAAACTTACAAGTGGCGGGGCACACAACACTTACAAGTGGCGGGGCACACAACACTTACAAGTGGTGGGGCACACGACACTTACAAGTGGCGGGGCACACAACACTTGCAAATGGCGGGGCACACAACACTTACAAGTGGTGGGGCACACAACACTTACAAGTGGCGGGGCACACAAAACTTACAAGTGGCGGGGCACACAACACTTACATGTTGGCGGGGCACACAACACTTACACGTGGTGGGGCAACGCACGTACAAGTGGCGGGGCACACAACCCTTGCAAATGGCGGGTGCACACAACACTTTCAAGTGGCGGGGCACACAACACTTACAAGTGGCGGGGCACACAACTCTTACAAGTGGCGGGGCACACAACACTTACAAATGGCGGGGCACACAACACTTACAAGTGGCGGCACACAACATTACAAGTGGCGGGGCCACACAACACTTACAAGTGGTGGGGCACACAACACTTACAAGTGGCGGGGCACACAACACTTATTTCCACACAACACTTACAAGTGGCGGGACACACAACACTTACAATGGTGGGGCACACAACACTTACAAGTGGCGGGGCACACAACACTTTTTTCCACAAACACTTACAAGTGGAGGGGCACACAACACTTATTTCCACACAACACTTACAAGTGGCGGGGCACACAACACTTACAAGTGGTGGGGCACACAACACTTACAAGTGGCGGGGCGCACAACACTTATTTCCACACAACACTTACAAGTGGCGGGGCACACAACACTTACAAGTGGCGGGGCACACAACACTTACAAGTGGCGGGGCACACAACACTTACAAGTGGTGGGGCACACAACACTTACAAGTGGCGGGGCACACAACACTTATTTCCACACAACACTTACAAGTGGCGGGGCACACAACACTTACAATTGGCGGGGCACACAACACTTATTTCCACACAACACTTACAAGTGGCAGGGGACACAACACTTACAAGTGGCAGGGCACACAACACTTACAAGTGGCAGGGCACACAAACACGTACAAGTGGCAGGGCACAAAAACACTTACACGTGGCAGGCACAAACACTTACAAGTTGGTGGGGCACACAACACTTACAAGTGGTGGCACACAACACTTCCATGTGGCGGGGCACACAACACTTACAAGTGGTGGGGCACACAACACTTACAAGTGGCGGGGCACACAACATTTACAAGTGGCGGGGCACACAACACTTACAAGTGGCAGGGCACACAACACTTACAAGTGGCGGGGCACACAACACTTACAAGTGGTGGGCACACGACAACTTACAAGTGGCGGGCACACAACACTTGCAAATGGCGGGGCACAACAAACACATCAAGTGGTGGGCACACAACACTTACAAGTGGCGGCGGCAACACAAAAACTTACAGTGGCGGGCACCACAACACTTTACAAGTGGCGGGGCACACAACACTTAAAAGTGGTGGGGCACACGACACTTACAAGTGGGGGGAGCACACTACACTTGGCAATGGCGGGGAACACAACACATACAAGAAATGGCGGGGCACCAACACTTACAAGTGGCGGGGCACACAACTCTTACAAGTGAGGGGCACACAAACACTTTCAAATGGCGGGGGCACTCAACAACTTACAAGTGGCGGCACACAAACACTTACAAGTGGCGGGGCAACACAAAATTACAAGTGGTGGGGGCACTCAACAATTACAAGTGGCGGGGCACACAACATTATTTCCAACAACATTACAAGTGGCGGGACACACAAACACTTAAATTGGTGGGGCCCACATCACTTACAAGTGGCGAGGGCACACAACACTTTTTTCACAAAACAATAACAAGTGGCGGGGCACACAAACACTTATTTCCACACCAAACTTACAAGTGGCGGGGCAACACAACACTTAACAAGTGGTGGGGCACACAACCCTTACAAGTGGCGGGGCCGCACAACACTTATTTCCACATACACTTACATGTGGGCGTGGGGCACGACAACACTTACAAGTGGCGGGGCACACAACACTTACAGTGGCGGGGAACACAACCACTTACGAGTCGGTGGGGCCACACAACACGTACAAGTGGCGGGGCACACAAGACTATTTCCACACACCAACACTTAAAGTGGCGGGGCACCAAAACACTTACAATTGGCGGGGCACACAACACTTATTTCCACACAACACTTACAAGTGGCAGGGGACACAACACTTACAAGTGGCGGGGCACACAACACTTACAAGTGGAAGGGCACACAACACTTTTCAAGTGGCAGGGCACACAAACACTTACAAGTGGCAGGGCACCACAACACTTACAAGTGGCAGGGACACACACTTACAAGTGGTGGGGACAACAACACTTACAAGTGGTGGGGCACACCAACACTTACAAGTGCGGGGCACACAAACATTACAAGTGGTGGTGCACACAACATACAAGTGGCGGGGCACACAACATTTACAAGTGGGCGGGGCACACAACACTTACAAGTGGGCAGGGCACACAACACTTTACAAGTGGCCGGGGACACTACACTTACAAGTGGCGGGGAACACAACCTTACAAGTGGCGGGGCACACAAACACTTACAAGTGGCGGGGCACACAACACTTACAGGTGGTGGGGGCCAGCACAACACTTACAGTGGTGGGGCACACAACACTTACAAGTGGCGGGGCACACAACATATTCACTTATTTTTTTTTTCGGTTTTTTTTTTTTTTTTGTATATTCTTACAACAATATCTGCTGTGATGATACGACAAAATTTGCTGGCAAAAATAATGGTACACAAGTCTGCGATAAAAAGATCCAGGAAGAATGAGACATGCTGGCATACGATAAAAAAGGTACACTGAAAATAAATAAATAATTTTGTTACGGCAAATTATGGAGAATTTACAATTGCTGAAAGAAACACAGATTAAATAAAAAAATAATTGAGATTATTCACACAGAGTGACTTGATGGATACACTACAGATATTACTTAATACAGACACTGAGTAGCAAAAAAAACACAGATAAAAATTATAAAAATGAATCACTAGAGATGAGTGAATAACACTGAAAAATATTGCAAATATAATGTGTCAAAGAACAATGAGTCTACACTGATACGCAAGGCTTTGAGTACACAAGAAATTTACTATAAATGTCTCACACACGCAAATGTCATTCAAATGCAAGGAAATGTCTCTAAACAGAATATTATCACTGAAGTCTGGAGTAGTAAACGGAGTGATGAGTGATGAGAAGATTGTCCTGTGCGGGTGATGATGCTCCTCACACTCGTTGGAAGGGGGGAAAAATGCACTTTCTAGGTGAACTCACATAACCTGGCTTTATCGTAGGCGCTTCAGCTCAATCTCATTGACCAATTTTTCGTGAGCCAAAGCTGTACTAAGACCAGGCTACAAGGGTGGAAAAAGCCACAGGGTAGATGAGTGTGAATAATGGTTGTGAGTGGGGTGAATGGTGCGTGACTCACTCCTTGCTCACTGGAGAGCCTGCCCACTCACTACTCACGAAGGTGGCTTGATAAGCCAAAACTGATACCACAGGGATGAGTGAAAATCACTCTTAGCAGCATCCAACTGGTGATATATGAGACAATTACTTAGAGGAACTGGTGTGGCTTCTCTCTCTCAGCTGGGTTTTTTAGGAAGCTGGGTTTGGTGACTGGCTTAACCCACGAGGAATGGCTTACTGGAAAGAGTTTATCGATGCACACTGCATGAAGGAGCAGGGTGGATGACAGGAGAGGCTGGATGGTAGGTGAGGCCAGGTGGACTAGCGTTCATTTCCACTGTCTGGCTTATGGACTGGCTTAATTACAAAACGGGGTCAACCCCTCACAGATTGAAGCAATTAGCACACGAACTAAGCCAGGCTTGAACCTGCCGCCTGTCTAACGCCTCTATTTGAACTGGCCCGCTGAGTGCATCGGAGGGTAGCGGCATTCAAAACATGCTGGGTCAGCTGAACAGTGAATAACAAGTGATTCACACAGACGGTTGGTAGTGAGTCATACTACTGGTAACTGGTTACTGGTAACTGGTTAGCTACTGGGAACTGATACTACTGAGAGATACTCCTTCACTTCCTTCTTATCTGCCCAGAAAAAAACCGGCACGACTCTCAATCCCCTTACATGCTATGTTTCAGTATTCACACTGAACTAAAATTTTTACTCTACAACTGACTTCTTCTTACAGTCTTTCCAAAACAGTATTAGCAAAGCAAACTTACGCAATGTTGGTCGAGATATATCCTTTCAACTCTCAAATGTGGTGTGCAAAGCAGCATCACAGTACTCAGGATTGCTAGCAAGCTCGCGAAGCTTTCTCTCCTTACAACCATAGATGCTATTCCTCTAACTATTGAAAAACATCATTCTCTCAATTCTTGCAGTGGTACCATCATTCTACCTCATACCATTGTCAAACAGAATTTCCAGGACATGTTGTGAGGACTCTAGCTTGAGCTCATTACTCCAATCCTCAAGAGTCATTAATTTGTCATCCCTGCCCGAGCAAAGACGATTCCCTTGCAATGTAATTCGCTTAACTTTTGACTGTTGTGAGCTTCGGTCCTCGCTTTATATTGTGGGACACCTAGCACAAGTTCAAAACGTGACTCCTACACCGCAACAACTGTGGAGAAATTGCTTTGGTATTTTGGTCATACAGAGAAATATTGCCAGGACCATGACCGAATGCCCAGTCTGTAGTGCCGAACGGGGACCATACCAGTATGTGTTGTAGTTCATGCCTACCTCTTGCCTTAATTGTCATGAGGCTCCCCATTTGCTTTCACTGCTGTCAAGTTTACTTAATTGAGCGGAAGAAATCCGTTGTCTCAAAGAGGCAGAATGCTCCCAATATGCTATGGCAGTCTTCATTAT
Source organism: Cherax quadricarinatus (assembly GCF_026875155.1). Classification (NCBI taxonomy): domain Eukaryota; kingdom Metazoa; phylum Arthropoda; class Malacostraca; order Decapoda; family Parastacidae; genus Cherax; species Cherax quadricarinatus. The sequence continues at coordinate 3,043,679 of NC_069447.1, read as the reverse complement.
GCCTCAGGGGTGACTTCGAATTTCTTATTCTCGAGTTATAAACGAACCCCCCTCCTCTGGGGTCCCAACTTCCGTAGACTTCTCTTCTGTAGTCACCCCTTCCACGTCACCCCTGTCTTAATTCTTTGCTATCTTGGGTCCATAACACCTCCCCTGGACTCAGAGGTCCCTACCTAGACACCTCATTCTGTTCTCACCTCTTCATCTTCTCACTCACAAGTTCAGTATCTACAAGACGTCGTACAAAAACTCCACCCATTCGCCCTCTACTTCTCGTTTCCAAAAAATCCCCTTATTAACTCTCTTTAACCCCCTCCTTCTTTCTCTATCTGCACAGCCTTATACCTGGTTCTTCAACTCTTACTGGCTCGATATGTCGGTTTGCGCTTCCTCAAATTTACTAGACTTTACCTGGTCCAGTTCTCTTGGACTTGCATGACAGCGATCATTTTCCAATCATCCTTACTTCACCTCTTATTAATACTCCTCGTAACCATGCTGGCAATTTGACCGAGCGAATTTGGACTTCACTCATGCCAAACTGCTTTTAGTGAGGTTCTTCTTCATCCTCCATTGATGAGCTTTTACACCTCTTTCTCGATCTCAGTTTTAACCAAGAGCTTACATTCTATACGCCAATTTGGACAGGTATTCTCGAAGGTGCATGCACCTTGGTGATCTCTGCTTGTGCTTTGGCCGTAGAGTTCGTTGTAGCTTGAGCTGTGGACAGTATGTTTGAAAAATGCTGCATGGGGACAGGTACCGGTTCGATAGAACCACAGGAGTGACTCCTTGATTTTAAGAAGAGAGTGGGCACCTTCCGTAACCACTAACGCACTTGTGCGGTTTATTTGCTACCCCACTTCGGCTTCCTCTATGTGTGCAGTCTGGACAAAAGTAGGAAATTCAGTGATAAATACTCTCCTGACACGGCTTCCATTCATCGGGTTGCTGGTGTCACTATAGAAAACCTCATGACGTTGCCACCGAAATTGGTCATCATGTTTTTCCTCCAAGTCTGCCAGAGAGTTAGAGCCCTAAAAACCTTTTTTTATTAATAGAAAGAATTTTAAATTGTGCCTTTTACACTTCTGGAAATGAAGACAACACTCTAGTGCTGGTAATCGGCAGCTGGGCCTGGACAGCATTTGTATTTGTATGCTACAACATTACATCACTTAGCCCCTTGCTGTCCACTTACGACTCTTTAATCTTTATTTGGTCACAAAGGAAGTTCTTCTCAGCTGTGGAAATCTGCCATTGTTCTCCCTTGCCACAAACCGGGTACTACAGGACAAGACGCCGCCCACTATCGTCCCATGCTCTTACAGTGCAGCTTGCAAGGTGATGGAACGTCTGGCAAATAGACGTATGATTTGGTCTTTAGAGGACACACACATGGGTCTCTCCAATAGTCAATATGGCCTTTTGTAAGGGCCTTCTACATTGAACTCCTTACTACGCTTGGATAAACTTGTTATAATATTATTATTATTATTTTTTGTAACACACTGGCCGGATTCCACCAAGGCTGGGTGGCCAGAAAACGAAAAAACTTTCACCATCATTCACTCATCACTGTCTTGCCAGAAGGGTGATTTACACTACCAGTTTGTTAACTGCAACGTTAACACCCCTCTTCAGGGAGTGCAGGCACTTGTACTTCCATCTTCAGGACTCAAGTCCGGCATGCAGTTACCTGAATCCCCTTCATAAATGATTACTTTGCTCACATCCAACAGCACGTCAAAGTATTAAAAGCCATTTGTCTCAATTCACTCCTATCAAACACACTCATGCATGCCTGCTGGAAGTCCAAGCCCCTCGCACACAAAAACCACCTATACCACTCCCTCAACCTTTCTAGGCCGACCCTAAAAACCCGCCTTCCTTCCACTACAGAATGATACACCTCTTGAAGTCATTCTGTTTCGCTCATATTCTCTTCATGTCCGAAAACTACCTCATCAACCCTTCCTTAGCCCTCTGGACACAGTTTGGTAATCCCGCACCTCCAGCATAACTTCCATACTACGAATTCTCTGCATTATAGTCACACCACACATTGCCTCCTGACATGACATTCCACTGCCTCCAGCCTTCTCCTTGCTGCAACATCTCATCACCCATGCTTCAACACTCATATATGAGCATTATGTAAACTATACTCTCATACATTCCCCTCTTTGCCTCCAAGGACAATAGTTCTTTGTATCCACAGATACTAAGTGCACCGCTCACCCTTTTCCCCTCATCAATTCTATGAATTCACGCTCATCTTTCATTAGACCCATCCGCTGACACGCCACTCCAAATATCTGAATACATTCACCTCCCTCCATACTCTCCCCCTCCAAATTGATATCCATTCTTTCATCACCTAATCTTTTCGTTATCCCTATAACCCTTGCTCTTTCCTGTATTCATTTTAATTATCTTCTTTTGCATACAATACAAATTCTTCCACCAATCTCTGCAACTTCTCTCATGAAATCTCCGAAGATCACAGTTGTCATCAGCAAAGAGCAACTGTGACAACTCCCACTTTATGTGTGATTCCTTATCTTTTATACTCCACGCCCTCTCTTGCAAGACCCTCGCATTTACTTCTTTTTACAACCCCATCTATAAATATATTAAACAACACGGTGACAGAACCACATCCTTGTCTAAGGCCTCTATTTTACTGGAAAATAATCTCCCTCTTTCCTACATACTCTAACTTGAGCTCACTCTATCTCGTAAAAAGCTCTTCATGCTTTCGGTAACCTTCCTCATACACCATACACTGCAACATCTGCCACATGCCCCCTATGCACCCTGTCTACTCCTTTTCCAAATCATAAATGCCACAAAAAACCTCTTCTAGCCTTATCTAAATACTGTTCACTTCCTTAATGTTTCCTGTATACACCTGGTACACACACCCCTACTTTCCTAAAAGCCTCCTTGTTCATCTAGCTATCCTTTTCACCGTATTACTCTTAATTTCTTTCATTAATAACTCTACCATACACTTTATCAGGTATAAATCAAACAGACTTATCCCCCTATAATTTTTGCACTCTCTTCTTGTCCCCTTTGCCTTTATCAATGGATCCTATGCATGCTCTCTGCCAATTCCATGGTAACGTACCTTTCCATTACATTTATTAATAATTGCACCAACCACTCAATAACAATATCCCCAACCTGCTTTTAACAATTTATCTTTATCCATCAATCCCAGCGGCCTTACCCCTTTCATTTTGCCTAGTGCCTACACGAACTTCCCCACCATCTCTCAACTGGCTCTTCCTCACTCCTACAAGATGTTATTCCTCCTTGCCATATTACACGAAGATCAAGCTTCCCTTATCTTCAATCAACATTTAAACAATCCTCCAAAAATATTCCCTCGATCTTCCTAATCCTCAATCATCCATTTAATAAACTCTCATCTCCTATTTTTAACTGACAAATCCATTTGTTCTTAGGCTTCCTTAACTTGTAAATCTCCACTCCACAACTTTTTCTTATTTTCAACAAAATTTGTTGATTAATCTCACCCACTCTCATTTGCTCCTTTTTAAATTGTTTCACCACTCGCTTATCCTCTCCTTTGTTCTCCTTATACTCTTCCCTCCTTGCATCACTTCTACTTTGTAAAAATTTCAGATGCTTACTTTTTCATCTTACTACTTTTTACATCATATTCACCAATCGCTCATCGTCCCTTACCGCAGCACTTTCCTGTAACACAAACTTTGATGAAACACTCTAACACTACATTTTTAAACCTACCCATACCTCTCGACCCCATTGCCTATGCTCTTTAGCCCAATCTATCCTCCAATAGCTGTTTATATCTTAGCTAACTGCTCCTCTTTTGTTTATAAAACCTTCTACTCTCTCTTCCATGTTACTTATATTCTACTTGTATTCATCTACCATTACTCTTCAGTTGAGCTACAACTAAAAAGTGTTGATATATCTGTGGCCCTCTATAAAACATGTACATCCTGAAGACATCAACAGTCCTAAATTCATTACAATACATAAGCAAACAAACTACTGTCATTTCGCGATACATCACATCTGTATACTTATTTATCCTCTTTTTCTTAAAAATTTGTATTACCTATATAAACCCCTTTCTATAAAAGTTCAATCAAAGGTCTCCCATTTTCTATTTACAACCATGGCACTACAAACTTACCTCCACACCCTTCCTAAAGTTTTCTCCTCTTTAGCATTCAGGTCCCCTTTTATTTACTCTCTCTCTTGGTTCAAAAAGGTTTCTATACATTCACTTAGCATCTCCCAAATCTCTCTCTCTCATCTACATTCCTCTCTTCTCCAGGTGCATACACGCTTTATAGGACCCACTTTTCGCATCCACCTTACTTTAATCAATTAATTCTTGAATTTACAATTCATATTCTCTTTTTCTCTTCCAATATACTGATCCATCAACATTACTGCCAAAAACCATCAGTTTTTGTATCTTATTGAACCTTCAGAAGGCATATGAACCAACTTGGAGGTATTAACTCTTGGCCCAGGCACACTCCTTAGGCCTCCGAGGCAATCTGCCATTTTTCCTTAAGAACTTCTTAAACTGAGAGAATTTTCGTTGTTTGGGGTTAGTAATATGCTTTCCCCTTACTTTGTCCAAGCTGAGGTGTTCCCAGAATGTGTTATGGCACAAGGCTTTTTCTCCATTCTGTAAATGATCTGGCCTCTGTTATTCATCTAACATTTGGTCATCACTCAATGTTGATAGCTTTGCTATTGCTCGGTGGCAATCGCTGACTGTCACATCATTGTCGTTTCCTCCAGCATGCAGTCAACATGTTCCAATGGCCACTACTCAGGGATTTAAATTTTTAGTACTGAAACTCACCAAATTACTCTCACTAGACGTTCTGTCGGTCGTCCTCTGTATCATTTATGTACTTACGTACGATCTCACAATTTATCCTAGATTTTGATTCGGTTAGTTTCTCGGCCTTCTATTTGTCCGTCGGTTATCCTGGAAACCTCACATTCCTCATTGAAGGCAACTTTTCATAGCCGGCCTGAACCAGGGATTACTTTCATGTCTCGGTGTTTTCGCTCTTCACCGGTGGAGAAGCTCTATTAAGAGGCAAATATTCCATTCCGTGTCTGATTGCTGTGATGCTTCTTTGCCTCCGCTGTTATGTTGACTTTCAAGAACTCCTAATTCCTTCCTTATATATGATATCACTGATATTAGTAGACGATCTTTAATTTGCTCCGTCACCCCTGTTTCTCTGTCCCTTTTCTCGTTGTCAGCATTCGCTATTGTCTTCTTTTCAGTTACCACCTTTCTATGTTCATGTAGCAAACTCATTCTTCCTTCCTCTTGGGAAGTTCCCGCGGTTTTGTGTTTGTTCTTTCAACTGCCATGTGCAAAAACTCAATGCATACAGCTGCTTCTCGCTCTCTTTTTCGTAACACTTCCAGTCTCATTCTCATGCCATTCACAGTGTACATCGATGGTTCCAGGACTTATGACGCTTCGGATTTCGCAGCAGTGTTTCCGTTACAGCATCATGTGAGGGCCATTTATGATCCTCGTTCTAGCATTTTTTACGTGAATTTATGCTATTCTCTAGCACTTATCCGTATTGCATCTATTCCTGTGTCCCATTTGTGTGTTTCAGATTCCCATAGTTGCTTTACAGCTATAAGAAAATTTGATACCCTCATCCTCTGGTTCTTGTATCCCTTTGGTTTACTCCGTTTCACTAGCTAAACAAAAGTTTTTGTTTTTTGTTGGGTCCCTGGTCATCATGTTGACGTACTAGGGTATTATAACAAGGCCAGACACTGCTGTTCGGTCAGCAGCACATGACCTCCCTGTTTCATTTAGAGGTATGTTCATATCACAGACTATTTTGTTGTATTTTGCTACCATTCTTCGCACCCTTTGACAAACAACGTTGGTCTGCTCTGCTACATAAACATATACATTCTTTAAATCAATATAGATTGTTGGCAGTTTTTGATCATCAGTGTCGAGGTTTTCGGGAGGACAACTATCACCCCCCAGTCATCGCATCGGTCTTACTCTTGGGTATTCATGGAGAGGCGACTGTTCCTCTGTGAGAAGTGTCAGGGTTTCGTTTCTGTTAGCAATATTCTGTTGCACAGCCCACCTCTATAACGAGCAAGCAAGGATATTCCTGCAATGTCGCCACTGTTTTACTGCTTATTTACCTTCCCTTCTTACTGATGACGTCCTTTAACCAGACTCTTTCGTTGACTTTCTGACAGCAATGATTTTACTGCAAAACTCTGATGATGATGCTCTAGCACTCGTCTCAGTCCTTTCTACCCCAATCTCTTGCTACCTCTACCCTCTGCACTATCCACTGTCCGAGGCACCCAGGACCCAATAATAATCCTCTCACCTTGCTACCAATACCCCTGCACCTTCCCGTTCCCTGCTGTGCCCGTATGACCCTTGTAGGTTTAGCATTCTTTTTTGTTATAATTATAATAAAACTCCAGACCGGACGTGTTAGCCACTGGGTCAGCTGGCTACAATAATATTCATCCAACTATGTATTTTATACACCACAGAAAATGTTGCATAGGCACCACTGTGTCCACCTATCTTGCATTTTGTGATCACGTGGTGCCTTTGCTAACCTTCTATAGTGTATTAAATATACATGGTCGGAGGATTTTATTGTAGCTAGCTGGATCAGTGGATAGTGCGTCAGTCTGGAGTTTGGACCACTTTGACCGCGGGTTCTATTCCGTGCTTGGTTATAGTTTGTTTTCCGATCGTGTCATTTCGATAACGTGAGTCAACAGTAACAAATATTGCCATAATTGAGATGTGAGTTTTATATGATATAATAGGCAGTAAAAGCCTAGTTGATCAGGACCGATCCCATTAGTCATAGGTCTCAGACTGGCACGAGGGGTGGCATTCATTGACCACCGAAATCTTTCCATGGTTAACTCCAGGTATAAGTATTGGAGATGACACAGATAACTGCAAATAGCATAGAGATGCTTTGAATGACGTTTCGGTCTGACTTGGACATTTACAAGTAACACTAAACTCACCGTGAGGGAAAGTTCCTTAGATACGAGTGGAATCATTGAACGAATGTGCAGTTATGTGTTGAGTGCTTGTTGGACACTGGGAAGAGCGTATTGTTGTTGCCTTCCCTCCCCTTTCTCCATCCCTTATCGTTACTCTGCTCCCTGCCTTTCGCATCCCATATCATTACTTTCCTCCCTCTTTTCTCAATTCGAGGGAGTTTCATAGGGTCCTCTAGCGAGCGTATCATACTTGACTTTCTCCTCTTGTTTCTTTTTAAGTCTGTAGGTTTTTTTTTGTTAATTTAACATTGCCTAATTTGAATTATGTATTATGTATTTTTTCTTAGTGCTGTCCATTTTTCTTTTTAAAAAGACGTTCTGCCTGCCATGACTGACTGTCCAGGATTTTTAAGTTTTTATTTTGTAATATCGAGCTGGGTTCACATGAACCCTGCGAGACAAAGATGACATGTGTTCTATTCACCATATAATTGAAGAATATGTTGGTTTCAAAACCTCATCCAACCTCTTTTTTAATATGACCACAGCAGTGATCTCTTCATCGTTTAGTAATATCTGTTGATTTCAAAGGCCATCAACCATCCACCACAGAGTACACCAAGGCTAGCATCTTCCATCGCTGAATCAACTGTTGCGGGTCGATACGCCTTTTAGAATGAGGTTTTTGCCATTCACGTCCAGCTGCGGACTACCTCGTCTCACAAAGGCTTCTCGTTCACACAGATGAATCTATTATTATTTTTATAATCCAGGGGGAAGCGCGAACCGGAGGATTATACAGCGACAGGGGGGGGGGGATGTAGAAGGCATTCAGGCTTAATTCGGGGAAGGAGCACAGATCACTTCCACTAAAATCAAGAGCCCTCACCAACATAAAGGAACCTTTCCTTGAGGGGATTATCCTGAGAGCACTTGCCATAGTCGCATTGGCATATTGAAGACCATGTGTCAGTGTAAATATTACCTTACCTTCACAAATTCAGGTATTTTAATTTTTCATTGATTTCATTTCAGTTAGGAAAAATTTTATATTTTACGTGTTTTATGTTCATGTAAATTTTACAAATTTTCAAAAAAAGCTGAGTATTTCTATTGTCATAATTCATTTTTTTCTATCTTTTTCTTTTCTTAGGAGAATGGTTTCTTTCAAATACCCTTTGAGGGTTGAAGGGCCGTTATACCTTCAAAAACACGAAGGTTTACCGAGCTTTGTCTGTAGAGGTTATTCTGTAGTGGTAGTAAGTAAATAAGGTGAGTAGTTTTAGTTTGGGTAGTGTTGCACAAGAGACATAAGTGACAGGAAGAAGCACAGTACGGCTGGGGCTCAAACTCCAGGCCAGTGTCACGACAGACCGGCTTTGAGGTGAACTTTCTTCTGTACTTATTGTTAGTAAATATCCTGTTTTCGGTCAGTTGAACTGTAATACTTGTCTCATGTTTATGTCAATCACATTTATATAACTAAATAGTGTTCTCCTGTTCCAATATATTATTGTACAAGGATTTAGTAATAAACTGTGTTTGAGTGGAATAGTATTTTCACTGTCCAGTTATTTATTTATTGATTTTTATTCAGTGCTGAGGGTGAGTAGTGTAGAGTTAATGAGGAGGTGATGGTTGTAGTTCCAGTCCCTCACTTATCTTCCGCTCCTGTCCTCGACTCACCCGGTGGCCTGGTGGCTAAAGCATCCCGTTCACACACGGAGGGGCCCGGGTTCGATTCCGGCGGGGTGGAAACCATTTCGACACGTTTCCTTACACCTGTTGTCCTGTCACTAGCAGCAATAGGTACTGGTGTTAGTCGACTGGTGTGGGTCGCATCCTGGCGGACAAGATTAAGGACCCCAATGGAAATATGTTAGACAGTCCTCGATGACGCACTCCCGTCTTTCTTGGGTTATCTGGGTGGCTAACCCTCCCGTGGTTTTAAAAATCCGAACGAACTCTTATCTCTCCCCACTCCTCCTTTCACTTCTTATTCCAAATTATACTGTCGCGCCTTACCCCCTATATGACACGTGGCATGAGGGTCATCTGTGATAACTTATAATACCTAGGTATATAAAATACACTAGGTATATAAATATGCGCATGATATATAAATATGCATGATATATAAATTATAACCTAGGTTATATAAAATTACTTGTTAGATGATTTTATTGTAACTAGCTGATCAGTGGCTTACGCACTGACTTGGTAGATTTACAACACATTGTCAATGACACTTCGTTCCCACGTACTAGCGGTTTGTTTGCAGTTGTGTTATTACGATTTCATGAGACATGGAGGCAGGAAAGAGGTGTGAAGCGGAACAATAGTAGCAGTCAGTTTCCAGTGATGGTGGTAGTGGTAGTGGTGGTAGTGGTGGGGTAGTGGTGGTTAGTAGTGGTGATGGTAGTGCATGGATGCTAGTAGTTGTTGGTTAGTGGCGTGGTAGTGGTGGAGGGGTGGTGATGGTGGTGGTGGGGTATTTGTGGTAGTAGTAGTAGTGTGGTGGTAATGGTGGTGATAGTAGTGGGGGTATTAGTGTTGGTAAGTGATAGTTGTAGGGGTGGTGGTTGTGGTGGTTGTGGTAGTTGCTGGTGGTGGATAGACAGTCTGTACTGTCTGCTAGACAGCCTATGCTGTTGCAAGCCGAATTCTATTATGCATCTTGCTTGTGCTGACGCCTATATGCCCTATGTTTTACCACTTCAGTATGCACAGACCATGTTCTGTATCCCACTCTCTCAGCGGCCTTCACTCAGTCAACAAAGGCCTACTCCTCTCTGCTCGTGGCCCATGGCCCTCCCGGGGCCATGGGCACTGACACTGTCTGTGTACCCCACGACATTCCAAATAAAGAAGCTTGCAAAGCCGTTATCATCTGTACCTTGCGGCAACAGCAATGTTGACACAACACACATTTACAATTGGTGACAGCAGTGCTCACAGGCTAGTGTGTTTGCCGGAGATTAAGAGAGAAGTGGAATGGAAAGTTGTCTTCGCTTCATCACCAAACAAGAAGCATTCCGTCCTCAACTAGTTATCCTGATGTATGTCTGCACCATTTCAGCATCCAGCAAAGGTAACACAGGGATCTACCCGTTAATTTGTCGAAATTCTTCGAGATAATTTAGTGGCTTCCTGGGATTCCATGCCACAGCGCCCACGCTGTTGCAAAGTCACGTGTTCAGCATCTCTTGTATGTTGACTGCTGTTGTTTTTTCAGCTCTGCACAGAATATTTCAGCAATCCAGTGTGAGTGTTTCTCCGTGTCTGAGGGTGGGAGTGGAGGGGAAGTGGCGGGGTTTTCACCTCACGACATCCTCATCCGACTTACTACCACATCCACCACTATGGACTCACTGTCTATGCTGTGTATTCCTGTGAATTCTCCATGTAAATTCATTGCCAAGAGTGTGTATCCGGGTGCCCGAGGCCACTCGAAAGCTACGTGGATCACCATGCAACGAGGATCACCAAGCCACAGGATCACGAAGCCAGTGGTCACCAAGCCATGTAGATCCGAAGCACGTGGATCACCAAGCTTGTAGTTCACGAAGCCACATGGCTCACTAGCCACTGAGCAAGATAAGTGGGGTGTGGACAAGCCATGTGGATCACCAAGCCATGATGGTTCTACAAGCCATGTGGGTTAAGCCAGATCCCAAAGCCACATGCTCGTTAGGTCTGCGTCTGCATCACTCATGACGTCACCTCAGATGTACCCACAATGCTGCCCGACTTCACGACACATGATGTTGCCTGATGTCACCTTTGTGTTTGTCCCCCCATGCATCCCACATGATTCATCAGGGAATCTCTCGAGACGCTGCTACCACCTGGCGATGTCACCCCATGACATCGCCTCACGATATCCGCCGATCGAAAGTGTTTTTTTTCAATGAAAATATTTGTGTTGTCGGAAGATTGAGAGAAAATCACCAAAGCTAAGTGGACCCCAACCCACATGGTCACCAAGCCACGGGATCCCCAACCCCATGTAATCAAAAAGCCACGTGGATCACCAACCCACATGGAGCAAGAAAGGGGGGGGGTTTTGGGACAAAGCCAGTGGATCCCCAAAGCCATTGGTTCTACAAGAATGTGGGTTAACCCAAATTCCCAAGCCCATCGTGGTCTGCTGCTGATCACTCCACTGCGAACCTCATGATGCACCCACATCTGCCCAACTTCAACATCAGATGTCTGCCTGATGTCCCCTTTCGGATGTCCCCCCATGACATCCCACTTGAGCATTTTCCCTTCATCAGTACTCACATGTTCGTGTATAGCTTTGTATCATTTTTCCACAAAAAAAAAGCGCCTTTGCTATAAGCCATCTGTCCCTCTGTGCAAGTGGGTGTGTGCAGTTTTCTGTTGTCCGTGTGGTTTGAGCCCAGCTGTGTTGGACCACAGGTCTCCCCCAGACCACTGTGTTACTTGTCCCCCCCCGGTGTGATGACAGACATTGACAAAGTATTTTTAGGCATCATATGAAAAACCCCTACCCCCTTTTACAGAAAGTTTCTTACCCGCCATCGGGGCCTTGCAGATCGTACCCCAAAGATTCCCCCGAGATTTGTTCCCCTTTTACTTCCTACCATCAGAGTGCAGTTATATATAGGAAACAAGTCTGGGGGTGCTTTTAAAATACCTGTGCTATAACCCAATGCCGAGAGAAAGACACTCGTCAAAATTAGTTAAACCCCTGTCGGCAGCGATTTCTGCCTCCCTTCATAGCTCAGAGATCCTGCACAAAGATGATGTCACTTTGGCTGCAACCCACTCCGCCGTTTTAGTAATGATGTTAAAAAATTTTCCCAGTGTTTCCCCAGAGTGTCCCCCCCAGGGACCACTCCAATCCCCAAAGCAGTGAAAACCCCCAGTATTACAAGTCGAAAAATACCCTGGGGTCGTTCCCAAAAGGGAACCCTTTCCCCAGTTCCCCGAGTACTGACGATACCTCACTCGGGGGCAACAGCGGGTTGTGCCCCGGGTTTTGAGTAAATCTGCGTGATTTGAGATCATGCTTACCATTCCAGAGGGGGGCCCGTCCCCCTCTTATGTTACGCTCACCCAAAGCGATGTTTCCGGGTTGTTGCAGTATTGTCCAGATGCGGGAAAAAAGCGTGAAATTTGATCCCCTCAACGCTCATTCCCTTTAAACCCACATGCTTAGCCCCCCCCCCTTTTTTTTTTTTTTTTCCTCCCTGTAGGAATTTTTTTTTTTTCCTATCCATGTATGTATATATTATATATTTTTTTATGTTGTGTTTTTTTCCCCTGTTCCAGAGAAAAACGAGAGGGGGGTTTTTTTTTTACAGCCAGTCATGGTCAAAGCCCGACCATAGTGGTGCATGGTCGAAAAAATGTAGACGCCTATCCCTTCTGACAGCGGGTTTTTAATATTTTCGTGCTTTGGTTGTGCTGCCCCTATAAGCCTTAAAGCCCCTTCAGTTTTTGCCGACCTGCCCCTTTTACTCTCTCGCGGCCTTCACTCAGTCAACAAAGGGGTTTTCCCCTCCCCTCGTTTGGGATGGCCCCCCCCGGGCTATGGGCACAAACACACTTCCTGTATACCCACTATCTCGCAAATAAAGTAAGAAGCTTCCGAAGCTTATCATTGCTCCTCGCTACCAAGAACCACCAACTAACTCTTAACAGTGGTGGTGGTGGTGGTGGTTAGTGGTGGTGGTGGTGGTAGTGGTGGTGGTTTTTTGGTTTAGAGGTGGTGGTAGTGGTGGTGGTGGTTTGGTGGCGGTGGTAGTGGTGGTGGTAGTGGTGGTGGTGGTGGTAGTGGTAGTGGTGGTGATGATGGTGGTAGTAGTGGTGGTGGTGGTGGTAGTAGTAGTGAGCAGTGGTGGTGGCAGGGTGGTGGTAGTAGTGGTGGTGGTGGAGGTGGTGGTAGTAGTGTAGTGGTGGTAGTAGTGGTGGTGGTGGTGGTGCTGGCGGTGGTAGTATTGGTAGTTATTATTATTATAATCAAAAAGAAGCGCTAAGCACAAGGGCTATACAGCGCTGCAGGGTAGGGAAGGAAGCAAGGGAATTGGATGGCAGAAGGGAGGGGGGATGATCAGCAGGTTACAGAAAACAGCGGGGCAGGGGATAGTATGGGGGTAGAGGGTTAGCAAGAGATTCAAGTAGAAAGGGCTGAAAGTATCAGAATTTGTGAAGTAGTCAGTCGTTGTCAAAAAGTCAATGAGAGAGTCCAGATGAAAGGTGGGTCCATCAGCGAGAAGGGAAGGTAAAGAGAGAGCAGCGGGGCGAAGACGACGACAGAGGTAAATTCTGCGTGCTCGTTGATAAAGTGGGCAGTCCAACAGAATGTGGCTGACTGATAATGGAGCTTGGCAATTCTCACAGAGAGGAGCAAGACGCCTCTCCATGAGATATCCATGAGTAAGACGTGTATGGCCAATGCGAAGACGGGAGAGAGTAGTCTCCCAACTCGACACTGGTGATAAGAAGACGGCCAGTAACCTATACTCGGTTTATAGACTGAAGTTTGTTGCCGAGCATAGTAGACCAACGTTGTTGCCAACGGGTGTGAAGGTGGGAAGATTATTACAGCAAAATTGTCCGTACATGGAATACCTCTATAAGAAACTGGTAGGTCATGTACTGCTGACGCGCAGCAGTGTCTGCCTGTTCATTGCCCTGTACGTCAACATGACAGGGACCCAACAAAAAACAATATCTTTATGCTTAGTAAAGATGCGGCGTAGCCAAAGTTGGATACGGAGGACTAAGGGGTAAGGTGTATCAAATTTTTGTATAGCCTGTAAAGCACTAAGGGAGTCTGAGACAACCACAAATGATGACACAGGCATAGATGCAATACGGATAAGTGCTGTAAGGATGGCATATAATTCAGCAGTAAAAATACTAGCTGAAGATAGTAAATGCCCTTGTACGACGCTGTCCGGAAACACTGCTGCGAATCCTACGCCGTCAGAAGACTTAGAGCCATCTGTGTACACAGCAATGGCATGAGAATGAGAGTGAAAGTGGTCAAGAAAAAAGAGAGCGGGAAGCGACCGTAGACAGTTGGGCTTTCGAGCAAGGGAGGGAGAAAGAAACAGACTCGAACAGCTGGAACTTCCCAGGGGGGTAGGGAAAAGTGAGATGCTACATGTACATAGAAAGGTGGTAGTTGAAGAGAAGACAAGAGCGAATGAAGGCGAAAGAGAGAAGGGACGGAGTAAGCAGGGGCGGCGAACATATAAAGAATGTCTACTAATATCAGTGACCATTCTATAAATGGAAGGATTGCGGAGATCATGAGAGCATACATAGTAGCGCAGGCATGGGCATCACGGCGATCGGATAAGGATGGAACGTTCGCTTCTGCATAGAGGCTTTCGACAGGGGAAGAGCGAAAAGCACCAAGGCATAAACGTAATCCTTGGTGATGAATGGGGTTAAGGCTTAGAGAGAGTAGCAGAGATGCCGCTGAATAGATCTGGTCACCCAAACCCCCAAAAAAAAAGTATGTAAACTGTGAACAAACAAGGGACCCAACACTGGAACCGCTGAGGGTACACCGCTTGTGACGTGCCCCCATTCTGATTTCTCCCTGTTTATGCAAACTCTCTGCTGCCTATTTGTCACCATGCTCTACCAGGAAAAATTTTTCCTATTTCTGTGTGCCTAAAGTTTCACATCAGTAGCTTTGATATGATACCTCTATCAAAAGCCTTACTGAAGTGCATATACACAATATTCTATTCAATTCCATGATCTACTTCCTCAAATACTTTATTGAAAAAAGTTAGTTAAAACCGTGTTGAGATTCATTAATTCAATTTATGGCCTTTCAAGATGGCTATGAATTGCCTCGGCAATGATTTATAGTGATATGCTTGACAAGATTAAGACCAAAGATTTGCTAAGTTTCCTCTTCACATTCCTTTAAATGACCTCCACTTGAAAACAGTTCATCTGGACTGGGGATTGGTCAGGTTTTAGGATTTCTTATTTGTTGAGGACATGTCACTAGTTACCTATATCGTGCTTGTTTATCATCTGTTCTACATAGTATTGTTTCTGAAGTTTTGCTAGTACATTTATGAAGGGATCAGGAAACAGGCAGGGCCGGACTTGGAGTCCTGGAGATGGGAAGTACCAGTGCCTGCCACTCTGAAGGAGGGGTCGTTAATGTTGCAGTTATTAAAAAATCTGTAGTGTAAAGCACCCTTTGGCTAGACAGTGATGGAGTGAATGCATGGTGAAAGTTTTTCTTTTTCGGGCCACCCTGCATTGGTGGGAATCGGCCGCTGGTGTAATAAAAAAAAAAAATAAAAAAAAAAAAAAAAAAAAAATAATAATTTTTGTTGTATCTTCCTGGGTTAAAAACTGAGAGGAAGTAGTAATGTAATTTTCACATATATCATTACCACTGTCAGGATCTGAACCTAGAGTTACTCCTTAATTGGAACCTATCTTGTCCTTAATCTTACCTTCTGTATACCTGAAAAAATCCTTTTGGATTAGTCCTTCGAGTCCCTTGCGACTTTTAGCCTTATAATCCCTT
The DNA here is from genome assembly GCF_026875155.1 of Cherax quadricarinatus. Taxonomy (NCBI): domain Eukaryota; kingdom Metazoa; phylum Arthropoda; class Malacostraca; order Decapoda; family Parastacidae; genus Cherax; species Cherax quadricarinatus. Next base: position 3,028,072 of record NC_069447.1, on the reverse strand, counting down.
TTAGCTTTTTAATTTTTTTTCTCTCTTTAATTGAATTATATTGGATTTCTAACTGCCCATCCCCAATGAGAATGTATATTAATCTATTGTTCATCCATCTTGGATCATTTTTATTACATCTATTTTACTACTCGGAACAACAGTTGTGTGGGCAGCTTGAACTATGCTCTGTAAAAGTCTTATGGCAGCCAAAAACTACACCTGACCCTTAGTCAGGTCTATCCCAATTTAGCCACCCCATTTAATTTCTCAGTGCCATGAAATCGGCCAAGCGGGGAAATGTCGGGGGAAGAGGTTTGATTGCAGTTATTTGACTCCAATTCCATGATAATAAATAAGTGATCGGTGGTCACTTTCCCTAGGTCATCATTAACTCAAGATTATTAATTTAGTGTTTCTTTGTTGGCAAGAACAAGAAATCAAGCCAATTACAAATATCACGTTTGCCATAGATTCCTTTCTCCCAAATTATCAGTGAATGGGACTGCAGTTCCAGAACACACATCCTGGGGGACACCTTCAGCTTGGATAAGTCGGGGAAGTGCACATATAACCCGAACATGGAAATGCCTATGTCATTTAATATGTTCTTATGGAAGGAGGTAGATTTGCCCTCGAAGGGCCTAAGGAGGGGGGCTTGGGTCTATAATATTATTACTCCCAGTTGTGTCATATGCCCTTTCAAGGTCATAAAATTTTTGGCAACTAACTGAGTGGTTATTCGAAAAGGCATTACGAACATACGTATCCATGCACAGTAAGGGGGTCTCTATGGTAGATTAGAACCGTCCCTTACGAAAAAGCCATATGTGAGAGTGAGAGTTCTGTAATGTGTGTCTCTAAATACCTCACTATACGTTCTATTTACTAGACATTCCATTACTTTGCAAACTGCACTGGTAAGAGCAATGGGACGATAGTGGGAGGTGTTTCATGTCCCGTAGTGCCTGTTCTGCGGAAGGGAGAACAATGGCGGATTTCACAGCTGTGGAAGAACTCCTTCTGTGACCAAATAAGATTTGTTATGCGTAATAGGACTGCAAGGGCTGACTGATGTAAATGTTGTAGCATACGAATATGAATGTCGTCGGGCCCTGCTGCCGATGAATCGACTAAGCTGAGAGTGTTGCATCCAGTTCTTGAAGTGTAAAAGGCACATTATACTGTTCTTCTCTGAGAGAGGAAAAGTCCATGGGTGCTAACTCTCTGGCAGACTTTGAGGAAAGAAATGAGGGGGCATAGATGGAGTCCCTGGAAACATACGGACCAGTGATTGCAATTTACATTGGCAACATATCTAGTGGGTTTGCCTATATCAAAAACACAGGCACCGCAGACAGGGAGCCGGGTCCTGGTGGAGAATATTTACCACTAAGTTTTCGTTACTTTTTCCAGACTGCACTCTTAGAGGACGCAGAGGTGATGGTGGAGACCTAATCTCGCAGCCAAGTGACGTTTAGCATCACGGATGGACCGGCGAGCGATCGCACGCTTTGTTTAAAAAATCAAGGAGTCGCTCTGTGGTCTATTTTACGGTACCTGGCCCATCATGCAGCGCGTTGCAAAATTATACTGCACGAGCACAAGAGGAGACCACCAAGGCACGCATTCTGAGAATGCCTGCCGAAGTTTGGCGGCTGTATATAGAATGAGAAGCTGCGGTGAAAAACGGAGGACGAGAAGAGGTGTAAAAGCTCATCGAAGAGACGAAGAAGGGAACCTCTTTAAAAACAGTAAGGTGTGAGTAAGGTTCAATTTGCCGATAAATTGCCAGAGTGGGGGTGCGAAGTGGTGGCGAATATGAAGGGGAAAGTAAGAATGATGGGAAAGGAATGATCATGTCATGTAAGTCCGGGAGAACAGACCAAGTGAAGGTATATTGCGCGGAGGACGAGCAAATCTGAGAGTCGATGCAAGAGAGGTTGAGTCCGAGGATCAAAATGGGTGTGGGTACCTGTATTTAAAACACATGGTGGGGGTGGGTAGCAAGAAAAGCCTCTAACTGAAATTCCAACGGGAATCCACAGTGAGACCCCCCAAGAGGAAAAATGTGGGCATTTAAATCACCCATGTAACAGAATCGGTGGCGGTAATGAACGGAAATCAAGGAAGGCAACAATCGGATTAGATAATGCACTGAGCAAGGAGGAGATATAAAGAACAGGGCGTTTATACACTATGTAAGTGGATACGGTGATGCTGTTGGAATGCAGTGAATTTTCATGAAAAATAGCGGGATGGTACGGAATATCAGTGCGGAGAAAGGAAGGGCCACTTTCATTAAAGGTCCCATCAGGAAAGGATCGAAGAATACAATAAATTATAGCCTGAGATGTGAGAAATTAACAGCATGAGTGTAATATGTGGTTCCTGTAAGCGAAAACCCAACAGGGGCAAACTGGGAGAGTAACATCTGAAGCTCACCCCGATTACTGTGGCCGCGTATATTCACAGGTAAAAAGGGCATGAATGGCTATGATTAAAGATACTTGGAATCCGCAGGTTAAGGGTTCCTACGGATAGAAGGGTTAGAAAAGTTCACATGCGAGGCAGTTGGAAAATGTTTCATGCAGCGAAGGAAAGGAACGAGTGCGCTGTGAAGAAAGGAGTTGCGCAGACGGAGCAGAGGAGAGAGAGAAAGAGCGGAGGTGGATCCAGTGTCCATTGATGGTTTGGTCTCTGCAATTCTATTCAGAGATTGCTACCAAGTGTTCGAATTCAGAGATGTCGTATGGGAGACATTATTGGGATGGTAGGGGGAGGATGAGTAAAGATTGGGAAACTGTATTGGACTATACCAAGGTCAGGGGGGGGAAAGGGTGGAGGGGGGAACTGGAGAAGCGTGGCAGGGGTACAGAAGAGACTGGACTTGGAGGTGGCAGAAGAGGAAGAAGAACTTGGGAGGGAACAGGGAGTGGTCACGGTACATTACGAGGAGGAGGGTGAACCTCTGCACTTGATAACGAGCCAGTGAGAGGGGAGAACTAGGGACAGAGACAGGGAGGGTAAAATGAGGAGGTGGAAAAGATGACAAGAAGCTTGGAGGTAGCGAGGTGTTACCGGACTTTTTTTGACTTGTGAGAAGTAGAGGGGACGATCGGGAAGAGGTGTCGTACGTGGTCTCTGTCGACACTGAGGCTTTGTAAAGAGAGAACTCGCAAAGAAGCGAGATTAGCTGAGGCGTTGAACGTAGGGATGTTGAGCGAGGACAGCAAAAGGATTGATAAGGAGTGTGTGATTTTGGGTGAGGTAACCCAGAGGTGGGTGTAGAAGATGGGATACCAGAAAGAAGTGGGGGGACGTTTTGATACACGGGATATAAGAAACACGTGGGAGTCTCCCTTGGAGGGAGAGAGAGAAAACTGCCATGGCTAAAGGGGAGACTTCTGTCTCTCACTTGAGGTAAACGGATTTCCCGCTCGTTTAAATAGACCTGACTACGGGCGAGCCCGAGAGTACGAAGGGTGAGCCTCATTGGACCCCAGTTAATGCCCCAAAAAAAAGTGAAAGGGAGATTGATTGACAAGAAGTATTAGATGGTAATCGGACCTCAGACTGGCATTCGGCGATAGATCTGCAATATTTCGACTGGATGGCCCAAATCGCAGCAATTTCTACACTGTTGTGGTGTAGGGATCACCTTTCGACTTGTAACGATGTCCTGCTATATAAAACTGAGGATGGGAGTTCTCGGCTGTAAAAAGTTAAACGAGCCACATTGCTATAGGGGTTCGTCTCTCGCCCAGGCAGGAGAACGTAAGTGTCTACATGAGATTGGGAGATCTTTGAGTTCCAGCTGTTTAGATTGTCGGTGCCACAGTCTGGAAATTTTGTCTTGAACTATTGGTATGGGGCAAGAGGACTGGTACCACTAAAAGAAATTGAGGGAATGATGTTTTTCAAGGGTGACAGAACTGTATCTATATGGGAAAGACGAGAGAGATCACGAGCCTGGGTAGCATTCTGTACCGGTAATGATGCGATTGTACACCCCCCCCACCCCCTTATTTTTTACTGCTCTTAAGAGGGCATTTTTTTTTTTTTTTTTTTTGAATTATTAATTTATTTTTTTTTTATATTTTTATTTAGTTGAATAGATTTTTTTTTATATTTTTTTTTTAATTTATTTGTTTTTTTTTTTTGTATTGTTGTATTTTTTGGTTTTTTTGTTGTTTTTTATTGTGTGTTTGATTTTATTTTTTTGTTTGTTTTATTTTATTTGTTTGGTATTTGTTTTTTATTTTATTGCTTTTTTTTTTTTTTTTTAATTATTTTTTTGATTTGTTTCATTTTTTTTTTTTTTTTTGGTTTTGTTCTTTTTCATTTTTTTTAATATTATTTGTTTTATTGTTATATTATTTTTATTGTGTTCTATTGTATATTGTTGTTGTGGTTTTTTTTTTTTATATTTATTTTTTTTTTTTATTGATTTTTTCTTTTTTTTTATTTTTTTTTTTTATTTTTTTTTTATTTTTGTAAGTTTTTTTTTTGATATTTTTTTTGATATTTTTATTTGATTTTTTGATTTTGTATGTTTATTTTTTTTTGGTATTATATATTTTATGTTGGTTTTTTTTTTGTTCGGTTTTTATTGGTTGATTGTATTTTTTTTTTATTTTTTTTTTTGTATGTTATTTGTATTTTTTTTTTTTTATTTTTTTTTTTCTTATTTGGTTTTTATTTTGGGACATTGTTTTTTTTTTTGTGTTATTTTGATTATATATATTTTTTGATTTTTGATTTTTTGATTTTTGTTTGTTTGTTTTTGTTTATTTGTTTTTTTTTTTGAGTCATTTGTATTTTTTATGTTTTTTTTATTTATTGTTTTTTATTTTGTATGATTTTTTTTTTTTTTTTTTTTGTGTTTTTTCGTTTGTTTATTTTTTGTTATCTACTTTTTTTTTTGATTTTTTTTTTTTTTTGTTTTTTTTGTTTTTTTTTAGTTGTATATTTTTTTATTTTTTGGATTTTTTTGTGTATTTTTTGTTGTTTGTTTTTGATTTTTTTTTTTGTATGTCTTTTGTTTGTTGGGTGTTGATTTCTTGTGTGTTTTTGATTTTCTGTTGATTTTTTTTTTTATGTTTTTTATTGATTTTTTTGTTTTTGTGTTTATTTTTTTGTTTATTTATTATTTTTGTTTTTTTATTTGTTTATGATTTTGTTTTTTTGGGGGGGCATTTTATTTTTTTTTTTTTTTTTATTATATTTTTTATTTTTGATATTTATTGTGTGTTTCTTATTATTATTGATCATTTTTTTTTCTTTTATTAATTTTTTTTTTTTTTATTATTATTTTTTTGTGTTTTTTTTATTATGTGATTTTTTTATGTTTTTTTTTTATTAATTTTTTTTTATTTTTGTTATTTTTATTTTATTTTTTTTTTATTTTTTTTTTTTTTGATTTTTTTATTTTTTTATTTTTTTTTTTTTATGATTTTTTTTGTTTAATTTTTTTTTTGATTTTTATTTTTTGTTTTTTTTATTTATTATCATTTTTTTTTTTGTTATTTGTTTTTATGGTTTTATTTATTATGTTTTTATTTTTTATTATTTATTTTGATTTTATTTTATTTTTATTTTGTTGTTTTTTTTTTTTTTTTACTTTTGATTTTTTTTGATCTTGTTTAATTGTTTTTGTTTTGTATATTTGTTTATTTTTTATTTATTGTATTTTTTTTGTTTTTTTATTTTTTTTTTTTTTTGTTATTTTTTTTTTTATTTTTTATTTTTTTTTTTTTTTGTGTGATTGATTTTGCTGTTTTTTTTTTTTTATTATTATTTTGTTGTTTTTATTTTATTTTTTTATTTTTTTTTGATTTATTGATTTTTATTTTTGATTTATTTATTTTTTTTTTTTTTTGAATTTTTATTTTGTTGAGTTTGGTATTTGATTTTTTTTTTTTTATTATTTTTTTATTTATTTTTGTTTATTTTTTATTGTTGTTATTTTTTATTTTTTTTTATTTTTTTTTTTTATTTTGATTTTGTTATGTTTTTTATTTTTTGATTTTGTTATTATATTTTTGTTTTTGATTATTTATGTTTTTTTTTGATATATTTTTTTTTTTTTTTTATGTGTTTCTGTTTGTTGCTTTATTGTTGTTTATGAATATTTTATTTTTATTTGATGATGTTTTTATTTTTATTTTTTGATGATTTTTTGTTTTATTTTTTTAATTTTTTTTTGTTTTGTTTTTATTTTATTTTATTTTTATATTTTTTTTATTTTTGGATTTTTATTATTTTGTTTAATTTGTTTGTTTTGTATTTTTTTATTTTTTTTTTTTTATATTTTATTATTTATTATTTTATGATTATTTTTTTTTTTTTTTTTTTTTTTTTCTTGTCTTTTTTTTTGTTTTGGAATTGTTATTTTATTTTTTATTTTTCTTATTTTTTTTTGTTTTTTTTTGATGTTTTTTTGTTTTTTATTTTTTGTTTTGATTTTTGATTTTTTTTTTTTTTTTGTATTTTTTGTTATTTTTTTATTTTTTTTTTTTTATGTTGTATGATTTTGATGTTGTATGTTTTGTTTTTATTCATTTTTTGATGATTTTTGGTATTTTTTGAAATATTTATTGATCATTTTATTTTTTGTTGTTATATTTTTATTTGTGTTTTTTTTGATTTTTTTTTTTTGTTTATTTGTTATTTTATTTTGTTTTTATGTTGGGGATTTATTTTTGTTTTTTTTTGTTTATTTTTGTTTGTTTTTTTTTTATTTTGTTTTTTTTTTTGTTTTGCATCTATGATTTTTTTTGTTATTTTTTTTTTGTTGTTTATGTTTGTTATTATTTTGTTTTCTTTGTAATTGATTTTTTTTGATTTTTTGATTATTTTTTTTCATTTCATGTTTTTTTTTTTTCTTTATTTATTGCTATTTTATTATTTTTTTTTATTTTTATTTTTTGAATTTTTTTTTTTTGCTGTTTTTTGTATTTTGATATTTATTTTTTTTATTGTATTATGATTTTTTTTTTTTATATTGTTTTTTTTTTTTTGATTTTTTTTGTTTTGTTTGTTTTTTTATATTTTTTTTTTTGTTATTTTTGATTTTGTTTTTATATTGTGTTTTGTGTTTTTTATTTCTTTTTTTTTTTTTTTGTATATTTTTTTTTTTTTTTTGTTTTTTTTTTTTGATTTTTTTTTTTTTTTTTATTTTTGTTGTTTTTTTTTTTATATATTTTTTATATTTTTTTTTTTGTTTTTTTTTTTTATATTTCTATTTATATTTTTTTTTTTATTTTTATATGAAATGTATTATTTTTTTTGTATATGTATTTTTTTTATTTTTTTATTTGTTTTGTTTTGTTTTTTTTTATTATTTTTTTTTGAGTTTTTTTTATTTGTTTGTTTGTGTTTATTATTTTTTTTATTTTTTATTATATTTATCTTTGTTAATTTTTTTTTTCGTATTTTTAAATCTTTTTGTTTTTTTTTTTATTGTGTTATTGAATTGTTTTTATTGTTTTTTATTTTTTTTTTCATATGTTTTTGTTTTTTTTTTTTATTTATTTTTTTTCATTTTTTTTTTTTTTTTTTTGTGATTTTGTGTTTTGTTGTTTATTTATTTTTTTTTTTTTTTTGTTTTGTTTTTTATTTTTTTTTTTTTTTTGTTTATGTTTTTTTTGATTATGTTTTATTTTTTTTTTTTTCATTTTTGTTTTTTTTGATTTTTTTAATTATGTGATTTTGTTTTTTTTTGTTGATTTTTTTTTTTTTATTATTTATTTTGTTTTTTGAAATTTTTTTTTTTTATTGTAATATTTTGTTTTTTGTTTTTGTTGCATTTTTTTTATTTTTTTTTTTTTTATGTGTTTGTTTTTTTGTTATTTTCATTTTTTTATGTTTATTTATATTTTATTTTTTATTTTTTTTTTAGTTTTATTTTTTTTTTATTTTTTATTTTTTTTTATTTTTTTTGAATTTTTTATTTTTTGATGGTTTTTGATTTTGTTGTTTATATTTATTTTTTTTTTTGTTTGTTTTTTTTTTTTTTTTTTTAATTTTTATGTGTATAAAAGAAAATTTTGATTTTTTTTTTATTTTTTTTTTATTTGTTTATTTTTTTTTATTTTTTTTTTATTTATTTTTTTTCTATTTATTTTGTTGTTTGTATTTGTTTTATATTTTTTTTATTTTAATTTTTTTTTTTTTTGTTTATATCTTGTTTTGATTTTTTTTTTTTTATTTGATGTTTATTGTTATTTTTTTTGTTTTTTTTATTTTGTTATTTGTTTCTGTTTTTTCTTATTTTATTTTATGTTTTGGATATTATATTTTTTTTTTATTTTTTTTTTCCTATGTTTTTTTTTTTATTTTGTTTATGTTGTGATTTTTTTTTGGTTTTTTTGTTAATTTTTTTTGTTTTTTTTTTGTTGTTTTATTTTTTTTTATCAATTTTTTTTATTTTTTTATCTTTTTTAATTTCTGATTTTTTTTTATTTGTATTTTTATTTTTTTTTTTTTTAATGTTTTTTATTTTTATATTTATTATTTTTTTTTTTATATTTTTTGATATTTTTTTATGTATTTTTTTTTGTTTTATTTTTTTTTTTGTTGATTTTTTTGTTTATTTTTTTTTTTGCATTGATTGATTATATTTGTTTTTTTTTGTTTTTTTGTTTTTTATTTTATATTTTTTTTGTTTTTGTATATTTGATGATGTTTTTGTTTTTTTGTTTGTGAATTTTTTTTATTTTTGAATTTTTTTTGTTTTTTTTTTTTTTTTTTTTTTTTTTTATTTTTAAATTTTATTATGTTTTTTTTTTTATTTTTTTTTATATATTTTTTATTTTTTGGTGTTTTTTTTTTTTTGTTTTGATTTTTTTGTTTTATGTTTTTTTTGTTTTTGTTATATTATTTTTGTTTTGTTTTGTTGGCTTTTTTTTTAATTAGATGATTTTGTTTTGTTTTTTTTTTTTTGATGATTTATTTTATTGTTTTGTTTTTTTTTATTTTATATTATGATGTTTTTTTTGATGTTATTATCATGAATTTTATTTTTTTTTATAATATTTTTTTTTATTTATTTTTTTGTATTTTTTGTTTTTTTTTTTTTTATTGTTTTTTTTTTATTTTTTATTGATTTTGTTGGTGTATTTTGTATGTTATTTTTTTTTTTTTTTTGTTTTTTTTTTGTTTTTGGGCATTGTATTGTTTTTTTATTTTTTATTGTTGTTGATTTTTTATGTTATTTTATGGTAGATTTTAATGATATTTTTTTATTTTTCTTTTTTTTTTTTTTTTTTTTTTTTTTTTTTTTTTTTTTTTTATTTTTATTATTTTTTGTTTGATTTTTTTGTTTTTTATTATTTTGTTTTATTTTTTGTTTATTTATTTTGATGACTGATGTTTATTTTTTATTTTTTTTTTTTTTTGTTTTTTATGAAATGATACATTATAATTCTTTTTTTTGTGTTGTATTTTTATTTTCTTTTTTTTTTTTTTTTTTTGTTTTTTTTTTTTTGTATTATTGTTTTTTGTTTATATTTATTTGATTTTCTTTTTTTTGTATTTTGTTTTTTTTTTTTTTATTGTTTGTTTATTTTATTTTTGTTTTGTTTTTTTTATTTTTATTTTGTTGTTTTTATTTTTTTGGTTTTTTTATATTATTGGTGTTTTTGTTTTTTATGTTTTTTTTTGTTTTATTTTTTTTAGTGGTTTTTTTTTTTTTGTTGATTTTGATTTTTTTTTTTTATTTATTTTTTTTTTTTTGATTTATTATTTTTTTTGTTTGTTTTTATTATGTTTTTTTATTTATTTATTTATTGTTTTTTTTTTTTTTTTTTATTTTGATTATTTTATTTGATTTTTTTGATTAATTTTTTGTTTTATGATGATTTTTTTTTTATTTTTTTTATATTGATGTTTTGTTTTTGTTGATTGTATGTTTGTTTATTATTATTATTTTTTTTTTTTTTTTTTTTTTTTTATTGATTTTTTATTATTTTTGATTTTTTTGATATATATTTTTTATTTTTTTTGTTTATTTTGTTTTATGGTGTTGTATTTCTTATTTTTTTTTTTTTGGTTTGATTTTGATTTATTTGATTGTTTTTTTTGTTTTTTTCTTTATATTGTGTATTTTTATATTCTGTTATTGTGTTTTATTTTATTATTTTTATATTATATTTTTTCTTTTTTTTTTTTATTGTGTATTTTTTTTTTTTTTTTTAATTATTTTTTTTTTATTATTTGTGTGATGTTTTGTATTTTTTGTTGATGCTTTTTTTTATTTATTTTTGATTTTTTATTTTTTGTATTTTTTTTTGTTTTTATATTTTTTATTTGTTGTTTATTTTTTTTTGTTTTGTTTTTTTATTTTTTTTGTATTTATTTTTATTTTTTTTATTTTTTTTTTTTTATTATTTTGATTTTCTTTTTTTTTTTATTTGTATTTTTTTAGTTTTTTTATGTTTTTTTTTTTTGATTTTGTCATATGACTGAATGTTGTTTTTTTGTTTGATTTATAAATTTTTGGTTTTATTTATTTTATTTTTGTTTTTTTTTTTTGTGATTGTGTTCTGTTTTCATATATTATTTTTTTTTTTTGGAATTATTATTGTTATTTGTTTTTTTTTATTTGAATTTCTTTTTTTTTTTATTTTTTTTTGTTTTTTTGATTTGTTTATTGATGTTTTTTATTTTTTTATGTTTTTATATTGTTGGTGTTATATTTTTTTTTTTTTTTATTTATTTTTTATTGTTTTTATTGGATGGTTTTTTTTATTTTTTATTTTTGATGATTTGTTATTTTTTTATTGTTGTTTGGCATTTTATTTTTATATCTTTTTTTTTTTTTTTGTTTTTTTTTTTTGATGATTTTTTTGTATGATGTGTTATTGTTTTTGTTTTTTTGATTTTTTTTTTATTATTATTGTTGTTTATTTGATTATTTTGTTTTTGGATTGTTTTTTTTTGGTTTTTGATCATTTTTTTTTTTTGTTTTTTTTGTTTGTTTTTTTTTTGTTTGGATTTTTTCTTTTTTCTATTTTATCTTAATATATTTTCGATTTTTTTTTATATTTTATTTTTTTTTTTTTATTTTTTTTTTTATTTTTGTTTTTATTATTTTATTTTTTTTTTTTATCTTTCAATTTTTTTTATAATTTTTTTTTATTAATTTTTTTTTTTTTGTTTTATTTTATTTGTTGTAATTTTTTTTTATTTTATTTTTTTATTTTTTTTTTTTATATTTATTCATGTTTTGTTATTTGTATGTTTTTTTATTTGTTTTTTTTTTTGATTATGTTTTGTATTTTATCATGATGATTTTTTTTTTTTTTGTTTTATGTTTAATTTATGTGTATTTGTTTTTTTTTATTTATTTTATATTATTTGATGTTTTTTTGTTTTGTTTATTTTGTTTGAGATTATTTTTTGATTTTTGATTTTTTTTGTTTATTTTGTTTTATAATTTTTATATTTTTATTTTGATGTTTTGTTTTTATATGTGTTTTTTTTTTTTTTTATTTTTTGTTTTTTTTTATTTATTTGGCATTTTTTTTATTTTTTTTTTGTTTTATTTTTTTGATATATTTGGATTTTTATTTTTTTTTTTTATTTTGTTTTTTTTTATTTTTTTTTTTTATTTTTGTTGTTTTATTTATTTTTTTTTTTTTTTTTTTTTTTTTAATTGTTATTGTATGATTTTTTTTTTGGTGTATTTTTTTTTTTTATTTTGTTGTTTTTTTATTTTTTTTTTTTTGTTTTTTTTTTATTTTTTATTATTGTTGTTTATTTTTGTTTGATATTTTTTTTTTTTTCTTTTTTTTTGATTATTTTTTTTTTTTGATTTTTTTATTATTTATTTTTATGTTTTTTTTGTTATGTTTATTTATTGGTTTTTCTTTTGATTTTTGTTATTTAATTTTATTATGTTTTGTTTTATGTTTTTTTTGTTATGTATTTGTTTTTTTTTTTTATTTTTGTTGTTTTATTTTATTATTTTTTTTTTTTTATATTTTTTATTTATTTTATTATGTATGTTATTATTTTTGTTTATATTTTGATATTTATTTTTTTATAATTTTTTTATTTTCTTTTTTGATTTGTATATTTTATTTTTTTGTGTTGTTTGTTTCATTTATTTGTTTTTTGTTTTTATTTGTATTTTTTTTTTATGTGAATTATAATTTTATTTGTATTTGTTGGATTTTTCTTTTATTTTTGTTTTTTATTTTTGATTTTGATTTATTTTATTTTTTTTGTATAATTTGATTTTTTTTGATTTTTGTTGGTTTTTTTTTATTTGTTGATATTATTTGTTTTTATTTTATTTTTTTTGTTGATTTATGATTTTATTTTTTTTTTATTTAATTTGTTGTGTTTATTTTACTGAATTATTTTATTCTTTTTTTTTGTGATATTATGGATCTTTATTTTTTTGTTTTTTATTTTGTGATTGACTTGTTTTTTTTTTATCATTATTTTTTTTTTTTTTATTTATTTTTTATTTTATTTTTTTTTTTTTTTTGATTTATTTTTTTGTGTTGTTTTTTAGTTTTATTTTTGTTTTTTTTTTTGTGTGTTTTTGATTTTGTGATTTTTTTTATTTGATTTTTTTTATTATTTTTTTTTTTTTTGCAATGTTTTTTTTTTTTGATTTTTTATTTGTTTTTTTTTGTTTTTTTTTGTATTTTTTTATTATTTTTTTTTTTGTATTTTTTTTTATTTTTGCATTTTTATTTTTTGTTTTTTGATTAATTGTTTAATTGTTTTTTTTTGATTTATATTTTTTTTGTTTTTGTTTGTTATGTTTTTGTTTTTTGTTATATTTTTTTGAATATTTTTTTGGGTGATTATATTTTTTTTATTGTATTTTTTATTATTTTTTTGTTTATTGTGATTTTTTGTTTATGATTTATTTTTTTTTGTTTTTTTGTATTTGTATGTATTATATTTTATTATTTTATTTTTTATTTTTGTTTTTTTCTTATAGTATTTTTTTTTTTTTTTTTATCTTTATTTTTTGTTTTTTTTTTTTTTATTGAATGTTTTATGTTTTTTTTGGTTTTTTTTTTTTAATTTATTTTTATTTATTTATGTTTTATTTTTTTTATTTTGTTTTTTTATTCATATTTTTTTTTTGTTATAGTTTTTTTTTTTTTTATTTGTTTTTGGGTTATGTTGTTTTTATTTTTTTGTTTTGTTTTTTTTTTGAATTGATTTTATTTTTTTTTTTTTTTGATTATTTTTTTTTTTTTTTATTAATTTTTTTTATATTTATTGTGATTTTTTATTATGTTTTTTTTTTTTTTGAAAAGAAATATCTTACCACATGGCGTAGAAGTTGCCTTGCACAATATATGGTCAGAAAAGATAGGCCGTAGAGGAGTTGGTCGTAAAGTGAAGAATTTAGTCCACTGTTCAGTCTGAAAATCTGAGCGTGGAAATGTAGTGAAGGGGCGTGTCGATCGTTTCTGAGAGAACGAGAAGGTGATGAGAAGGTGGAGGAAGTAGCAATCAGCAGGTAATTGTCGTTGCGTTTAGGGCGTGGGACCGAGTTGGTCCGACATGGAACGGGTCGGCGATTTGAATTTGCGCAACGTAGAGGGAGAGGCCAGGGAAGATAGTCATGTGGAGTGCGAAGGTCTGATAAATCGAAGGAGCAGTCGAGGCCTCAGTACCGGAAGGGAGTGAGGAAACAGCACGGCAATAGGTTCAGAGGCATGAGGAATGTCTGAGACGGGTCCCATAGACGAGGCGGGCGTCAGAAAGGGTTGGTGCGCGTTCAAGAAGGGGCTCGGGGTACCAGTTCATGGACTAGGGGCTGCCATGGTTAGGTTACTTCTTTTTTTTGTTATTTAAGAAAAAAAAATGAAAGAAGAAAGAAAATAAAAATAAAAAAGGAAAAAAAAAAGGGGGGACCTGGGAGGGATAGTTCCTAGGAGGGAATGAAAGCTGGCCAGAAATCTCCCTCCGCGCCCAAGAGGACCTCAGCACGCAAGTACGGCAGTGCAGCATGGAACCCGTGCCATACCCTACCATCATGCTAGTAAACTAAACAATCCGGGAGATAGCAACCTCAATCTGCCGAGCTTCACTCGCGTGGACAAAAGAGGGGCGGCGGATATCCGCCACAAGCATACCTCCTTCGGCCACCCACCGGATATCCGAAATGTGGCTTCCAGAGATCAACTCGTCGCCCGAAGAAAGACACCCATAAGCTACTCCGGGATACCGGCTGAGAGGGATCGGGCATCCCAGGCTGATCAGATTCCACGGCAAATACGCCTCCGAAACGAACCTCAACGGAAATGGGATGGACCCGGTATCCTTTCTCTACCAGGAAACTAGCGCGCCTGTGGGAGAAATCCACAAAGGCCAAAAAAAAGGGAGGGCATAAGGTGGAGTGGGGAGGAGGAGGAGGAGGAAAGGAAAAAGGGGAGGATGGGGAGGATGGGTTAGGGGGGGGTGATTGGGGGTTATTAGTTCGGTCTGTGGAGAAGACGATAGTCTAATTCCTCAGGACCAATGAGCTCTTCACCAAGCAGGAGCCTCCCCTTGAGAGGAGTAGTGGTAGTTGTGGTGGTGATATTACACCAATTTTTCTTCAATATACTCCATTATCAAGAAGAGTTTTTTATTTATTTTCTTCTCCCGACGCCTTGCATTTGCTTAACCCTAATTCAGATTCTTTCGTTTGGTACCCATCTGATTTCTCTTAAACTCTGCCTTCTCAGTGACTAAATGCATATTTTTATCTCCAAACTCTTCACTCTGTGAAGCTCCTGTCTTTGAACTTCCCTATATTTCGGTCTTTTAATCTCAACAACTTTTCTCTGATCCTTAGACATCAAAAATTACTTCTCGCCAGATAACATCCTTCGCAGTAATCTTGTTATCTAGTTCGCACCTCTCCTGCTGCTGATGCCTCCGAGTCTACTTTTCTTCTATTTCACGGTCTTCTTGTCATAATCATATTTGCAGAAAGTGTCTCTCATCCGAGGTCTGAATGAACACAAAGGAAATATTTATACTTGCCGACTCCAGTAACACTATTCTCTGTGATGTTAGATGTACGCTTTATGCATGTTGTCTTGGGTTTTAGATTACTGCTAACAGAGCTCTAAATCCTTTTTCACAATCGTAATTTAAGATCTACATATTTAGTTTTTTTAGTTCTGTGGCATGGTTATTTATCCCTTTCACATTTAAAACTTTGCATTTGCTATATTTAAACTGATCCAGCCCCTTCTCAGACCACTTGCATCAGTTCAAATTCAAAATCATCCTGAGTGCTCTAGTGTCCTCAGTAGAATGAATTGGGATGGCCTAATTTGGTTGTCATCAGCAAATTTGCTTATATCGCTTATTTATTCCCTATCTATGTCGTTTATGTAAACTGTGAACAAACAAGGGACCCAACACTGGAACCGCTGAGGGTACACCGCTTGTGACGTGCCCCCATTCTGATTTCTCCCTGTTTATGCAAACTCTCTGCTGCCTATTTGTCACCATGCTCTACCAGGAAAAATTTTTCCTATTTCTGTGTGCCTAAAGTTTCACATCAGTAGCTTTGATATGATACCTCTATCAAAAGCCTTACTGAAGTGCATATACACAATATTCTATTCAATTCCATGATCTACTTCCTCAAATACTTTATTGAAAAAAGTTAGTTAAAACCGTGTTGAGATTCATTAATTCAATTTATGGCCTTTCAAGATGGCTATGAATTGCCTCGGCAATGATTTATAGTGATATGCTTGACAAGATTAAGACCAAAGATTTGCTAAGTTTCCTCTTCACATTCCTTTAAATGACCTCCACTTGAAAACAGTTCATCTGGACTGGGGATTGGTCAGGTTTTAGGATTTCTTATTTGTTGAGGACATGTCACTAGTTACCTATATCGTGCTTGTTTATCATCTGTTCTACATAGTATTGTTTCTGAAGTTTTGCTAGTACATTTATGAAGGGATCAGGAAACAGGCAGGGCCGGACTTGGAGTCCTGGAGATGGGAAGTACCAGTGCCTGCCACTCTGAAGGAGGGGTCGTTAATGTTGCAGTTATTAAAAAATCTGTAGTGTAAAGCACCCTTTGGCTAGACAGTGATGGAGTGAATGATGGTGAAAGTTTTTCTTTTTCGGGCCACCCTGCCTTGGTGGGAATCGGCCGCTGTGATAATAAAAAAAAAAAAAAAAAAAAAAAAAAAAATAATAATATTTTGCTAGTATCTTCCTGGGTAAAAACTGAGAGGAAGTAGTAATGAAAATTTCACATATATCCTTACCACTGTCAGTGATCTGACCAGAGTTACTCTTAAGTGGACCTATCTTGTCCTTAATCTTACTTCTGTATACCTGAAAAAATCCTTTTGGATTAGTCTTCGAGTCCCTTGCGACTTTAGCCTCATAATCCCTTTTAGCTTTTCTAATTTTTTTTCTCTCTTTAATTGAATATATTGATTTCTTAACTGCCCATCCCCAATGAGATGTATTAATCTATTGTTCATCCATCTGGGATCATTTTTATTACATCTAATTTCCCTACTCGGAACAAAAGTTGTCTGGGCAGCTAGAACTATGCTCTGTAAAAGTCATATTGGCAGCCAACACTACCAACCTGACCCATAGTCAGGTCATCCCAATTTAGCCCACCCCAGTAATTTCTCAGTGCCATGAAATCGGCCAAGCGGAAGTCGGGGACAGAGATTTGATTGCAGTTATTTGACTAATTCCATGATACATTAAAACTAAGTGATCGGTGGTCACTTTCCCCAAGGTCATCATTAACCTCAAGATTATTAATTAGTGATTTCTTTGTTGGCAAGAACAAAATCAAGCATACATATCACGTTTGCCATAGAATTTGTCCCAATTATCAGTGAATGGGACTGCAAGTTCCTTGCAGTACTTGTCTAGCCAGCAATTATATCAATTGCCTAGACATTCATTCATTACCCACTCCATTTCCAGGCATGATGCTACATATGACTGGGATCCCTCCCTTAGACCTAACTACCTCTTTGGCTAACCTATACTTATCGAGCAGCTCCTGTCTCCTGCCCTTTCTGATGTCATTTCCACCAGCACTAAGACAGATAATGGGCTTGCTCCCATTACCTGACATAATATTATCCAACCTGCTGACTATGTCATCAACACCAGATCCTGGGAAGCACACCCTCTGTCTGACCTTTCTATCTCTGTTACAAAAAGCACTGTCCATATATCTTACCTGAGAATCTCCCACAATTAGAATATTCTTACCTTGATAAGCAGGGGAGTCAATGGTACCTTTAATCTCACTAACCAGTGAAGTACACTCGCCCTGGAGAACAGAGAATCGATTTCGTACCTTCACATCTTCTCTATTAACTTTCCTTATCATCCTTCTTCCTGAATTTTGAACCATTTGCCACTTAAAGTGGCTGCAATTCTCCAAATCACTGCTGGTAACTTTTACCTCCTTACCAGCTACATTATTATTATTATAATCAAAAAGAAGCGCTAAGCCACAAGGGCTATACAGCGCTGCAGGGTAGGGAAGGAAGCAAGGGAATTGGATGGCAGAAGGGAGGGGGGATGATCAGCAGGTTACAGAAAACAGCGGGGCAGGGGATAGTACGGGGGTAGAGGGTAGCAAGAGATACAAGTAGAAAGGGCTGAAAGTATCAGAATTTGTGAAGTAAGTCAGTCGTTGTCAAAAAGTCAATGAGAGAGTCCAGATGAAAGGTGGTCCATCAGCGAGAAGGGAAGGTAAAGAGAGAGCAGTGGGGCGAGACGACGACAGAGGTAAATTCTGCGTGCTCGTTGATAAAGTGGGCAGTCCAACAGAATGTGGCTGACTGATAATGGAGCTTGGCAATTCTCACAGAGAGGAGCAAGACGCCTCTCATGAGATATCCATGAGTAAGACGAGTATGGCCAATGCGAAGACGGGAGAGAGTAGTCTCCCACCTCGACACTGGTGATAGAGAGACGGCCAGTAACCTATAACTCGGTTTAATAGACTGAAGTTTGTTGCCGAGCATAGTAGACCAACGTTGTTGCCAACGGGTGTGAAGGTGGGAAGATATTACAGCAAAATAGTCCGTACATGGAATACCTCTATAAGAAACTGGTAGGTCATGTACTGCTGACCGTGCAGCAGTGTCTGCCTGTTCATTGCCCTGTACGTCAACATGACAGGGACCCAACAAAAAACAATATCTTTATGCTTAGTAAAGATGCGGCGTAGCCAAAGTTGGATACGGAGGACTAAGGGGTGAGGTGTATCAAATTTTTGTATAGCCTGTAAAGCACTAAGGGGAGTCTGAGACAACCACAAATGATGACACAGGCATAGATGCAATACGGATAAGTGCTGTAAGGATGGCATATAATTCAGCAGTAAAAATACTAGCTGAAGATAGTAAATGCCCTTGAACGACGCTGTCCGGAAACACTGCTGCGAATCCTACGCCGTCAGAAGACTTAGAGCCATCTGTGTACACAGCAATGGCATGAGAATGAGAGTGAAAGTGGTCAAGAAAAAGAGAGGGGGAAGCGACCGTAGACAGTTGGGCTTTCGAGCAAGGGAGGGAGAAAGAACAGACTCGAACAGCTGGAACTTCCCAGGGGGGTAGGAAAAGTGAGATGCTACATGTACATAGAAAGGTGGTAGTTGAAGAGAAGACAAGAGCGAATAAAGGCGAAGAGAGAAGGGACAGAGTAAGCAGGGGCGGCGAACAAATAAAGAATGTCTACTAATATCAGTGACCATTCTATAAATGGAAAGGATTGCGGAGATCATGAGAGCGTACATAGTAGCGCAGGCAATGGGCATCACGGCGATCGGATAAGGATGGAACGTTCGCTTCTGCATAGAGGCTTTCGACAGGGGAAGAGCGAAAAGCACCAAGGCATAAACGTAATCCTTGGTGATGAATGGGGTTAGGCTAGAGAAGAGTAGCAGGAGATGCCGCTGAATAGATCTGGTCACCATATCATGTTTCGATAAAATAAGGGTGGAATGTAGGTGAAGGAGGGTTCGACGATCAGCTCCCCACGAAAGATGAGCAAGGGTTTAAGAAGGTTCAGCCGGCTGTGACAAGTTGCCTTCAGAGAGGTAATGTGAGGTTTCCAGGATAACCTACGATCAAAGAGGAGGCCCAGAAACTTGACTGTTATCACGTTCAGGGATACGTGAGCCATAGAGGTACAAAGGATGTTAGAGATGACAGAGCGTCTAGTGAAAGTGATTTGGTGGGTTTTAGTGCTGGAAAATTTAAACCCATGTGTGGTGGCCCATTGGAAACACGGTCGACTGCATGCTGGAGAGAAACTGTAAGGAGGTGACAGTCAGCGCCTGCACAGGCAATAGCGAAGTCATCAACATAGAGTGATGACCAAATATTTGATGGAAGACTAGAGGCCAATCATTAATAGCAAGGAGAAAAAAGTGTTGTGCTCAGAACACATCCCTGGGGGACACCTTCAGCTTGGATAAAGTCCGGGGAGAGCACATTATTAACCCGAACACGGAAATGCCTGTCAGTTAAAAAGTTCTTAAGGAAGGATGGTAGATTGCCTCGAAGGCCTAAGGAGTGGGCTTGGGCTAAAATATTATACCTCCAAGTTGTGTCATATGCCTTCTCAAGGTCAAAAAATATGGCAATAACTGAGTGGTTATTCGCAAAGGCATTACGAACATACGTATCCAAGCGCAGTAAGGGGTCTATGGTAGAACGTCCCTTACGAAAGCCATATTGACGAGTGGAGAGACTGTTGTGTGTCTCTAAATACCACACTAAACGTCTATTTACTAGACGTTCCATTACTTTGCAAACTGCACTGGTAAGAGCAATGGGACGATAGTGGGAGGTTTCATGTCCCGTAGTGCCTGGTTTGCGGAAAGGGGAGAACAATGGCGGATTTCCACAGCTGTGGAAGAACTCCTTGTGACCAAATAAGATTGTAAAGGCGTAATAGGACTGCAAGGGCTGACTGATGTAAATGTTGTAGCATACGAATATGAATGTCGTCGGGCCCAGCTGCCGATGATCGACAAGCTGAGAGTGTTGCCTCCAGTTCTTGAAGTGTAAAAGGCACATTATACTGTTCTTCTCTGAGAGAAGAAAAGTCAAGGGTGCTAACTCTCTGGCAGACTTTGAGGAAAGAAATGAGGGGCATAGATGGAGTCCCTGAGAAATACGGACCAGATGATTGCCAATTTCATTGGCAACATCTAGTGGGTTTGCTATATCAACACCGGCAACCCGCAGAACAGGAGCCGGGTCAGGAGAATATTTACCACTCAGTTTTCGTACTTTTTTCAGACTGCACTCATAGAGGAAGCAGAGGTGATGGTGGAGACATAATCTCGCCAGCAAGTGCGTTAGCGTCACGGATGACACGGCGAGCGATCGCACGCTTCTGTTTAAAATCAAGGAGTCGCTCTGTGGTTCTATTGTACCGGTACCTGCCCCATGCAGCGCGTTTCAAACGTACTGCACGAGCACAAGCAGGGAGCCACCAAGGCACGCATTTCTGAGAATGCCTGCCCGAAGTTTGGGGTATAGAATGAGAAGCTGCGGTGAAAACGGAGGACGAGAAAGAGGTGTAAAAGCTCATCGATGGAGGACGAAAGAAGGAACCTCTTTAAAACAGTCAGGTGTGAGTAAAGGTTCCAATTTGCCTGATTAAATTGCCAGCGTGGGGTGCGAAGAGGTGGCGAATATGAAGGGGAAGTAAGAATGATTGGGAAATGATCACTGTCATGTAAGTCCGGGAGAACAGACCAAGTAAAGTCTAATGCGGCGGAGGAAGAGCAAACTGAGAGATCGATGCTAGAGAGAGTATGAGTCCGAGGATCAAAATGGGTGTGAGTACTGTATTTAAAACATGGAGGGGGTGGGTGGCAAGAAAAGCCTCTAACTGAATTCCACGGGAATCACAGTGAGACCCTCCCAGAGGAAATGGTGGGCATTAAAATCACCAAGTAACAGATCGGTGGCGGTTAATGACGAAACAAGGAAGGCAAAATCCGGAATAGATAATGCCCGAGAAGGAGAGAGATATAAAGAACAGAGCGTATACCACCTATGTAAGTGGATACGGGCTGCTGTGTAATGCAGCGAAGTATGAATAAATAGCTGATGGTACGGAATATCAGTGCGGAGAAGAAGGGCACTTTCATTAAAGGTCCCCATCAGGAAAAGGATCTGAAGAATACAATAAATTATAGCCTGAGATGTGAGAAATAACAGCAGAGTGTAATTTTGGTTCCTGTAAGCAAACACCAACAGGGGCAAACTGGAGAGAGTAACATCTGAAGCTCACCCCGATTACCCTGAGGCCGCGTATATTCCACTGTAGAAGGCCATGATTGGCAATGATAAAGATACTTGAAATCCGCAGGTAAGGGTTCCTACGGACTAGAAGGGTTAGAAAAGTCCACATGCGGAGGCAGTGGAAAATGTTCAAGCAGCGAAGGAACGGTGCGCTGTGAAGAAAGGAGTTGCGCAGATGGAGCAGAGGAGAGAGAAAGAGCGGAAGGTGGATCAGTGTCCATTGATGGTTTGGTCTCTGCAATATATTCAGAGATTGCTTCAAGTGTTTCGGAATTCAGAGATGTCGTATGGGAGACAATATTGGGAATGGTAGGGGGAGGATGAGTAAAGATTGGAACTGTATTGGACTGTACCAAGGTAGGGGGGGGCGAAAGGGTGGAGGGAACTGGAGAAGCGTGGCAGGGGACAGAAGAGACAGGAACCTGGGAGGTGGCAGAAGAGGAAGAAACTTGGGAGGGAACAGGGGAGGAAGGTACATTACGAGGAGGAGGTGTGAACCTCTGCACTTGTAACTGAGCCAGTGAGAGGGAAGAACTAGGGACAGAGACAGGGAGGGTTAAAATGAGGAGGTGGAAGATGGGTTAGGAGGTGTTACCGGACCTTTTTTTGACTTTTGAGAAGTAGAGGGACGATTGGGAAGAGGTGTCGTACGAGTCTCGTCGATACTGAGGCTTGTAAGAGAGAACTCGAAGAAGCGAGATTAGACTGAGGCATTGAAGTAGGGACGTCTGAGCCGAGGACAGCAAAAGGATTAGATACAGGAGTGATTATGGGAGAGGTAACCACAGAGGTGGGTTGTAGAAGATGGGATACCAGAAGTGGGGGGACGTTTTGAAACACGGGAATAAGAAACACGTGGGAGTCTCCCTTGGAGGCAGAGATGAGAAACTGCCATGGCATAAGGGAGACCTTCTGTCTCTTTGTGGTAACGGATTTCCCGCTCGTTTAAATAGACCTGACAACGGCGAGAGTACGAAGGGTGAGCCTCATGACACTTAAGGCAAGAGGGAGATCGATTGCAAGACGTATTAGAATGGTCATCGGCACCACAGACTGGGCATTCGGCGATAGATCTGCAATATTTCGCTGGATGGCCAAATCGCCAGCAATTTCTACACTGTTGTGGTGTAGGGATCACCTTTCGAACTTGTAACCGATGTCCTGCTATATAAACGGAGGTGGGAGTTCTCGGCTGTCAAAAGTTAAACGAGCCACATTGCTAGGGTATCGTCTCCGCCCACGGGCAGGAAGAACGTAAGTGTCTACCTTGAGGATTGGGAGATCTTGGAGTTCCAGCTGTTCTAGAATGTCGGTGCCACATGTCTGGAAATTTTGTTGAACTTGGTATGGGGCAAGAATAACGGTACCACTACAAGAATTGAGGGAATGATGTTTTTCAAGGGTGACAGGAACAGTATCTATATGGGAAAAGACGAGAGAGCTCACGAGCCTGGTAGCATTCTGTACGGTAATGATGCGCGTACCGCTCTTAAGAGCATGAAAAGAAATATCTTTACCAACATGGCGTAGGAGTGCCTTGCCAATACTATGGTCAGAAAGATAGGCAGTAGAGGAAGTTGGTCGTTAAAGTGAAGAATTTAGTCCACTGTTCAGTCTGAAACTGAGCGTGGAAAGGTAGTGAAGGACGTGTCGATCGTTTCTGAGAAGAACGAGAAGGTGAAGGTGGAGAAGTATCATCAGCAGGTAATTGTCGTTGACGTTTAGGCGTGGGACCAGAGTTGGTCCGACGTGGAACGGGTCGGCGATTTGAAAATTGCCGCACCGTAGAGGGAGAGGCTGGAAGCATAGTCAAAGGAGAGCGAAGGTCTGATAAATCGAAGGAGTCAGTCGAGGCCTCAGTACCTGAAGCGGGTGAGGAAACAGCACCGGCAATAGGTACAGAGGCATGAGGAATGTCTGAAGAGTGGTCCAAAGACGAGGCGGGGTCAGAACGGGGTGCGGTATCAAGAAGGGGCCCGGGGGTACCAGGTTCATGGACTAGGGCTGCCATGGTTAGGTTACTTCTTTCTTTTTGTTTTTAAGAAAAAAAAAGAAAGAAGAAAAGAAAATAAAAATAAAAAAAAGAAAAAAAAAGGGGGGACCGGGGAGGGATAGTTCCTAGGAGGAATGAAAGGGCCAGAAATCTCCCTCCACGCCCAAGAGGACTCGACACCGCTAGTAGCGCAGATGCAGCATGGAACCCGTGCCATACCCTACCCTTCATGCCAGTAAACCAGCAATCTGGGATAGCAACCTCACATCTGCCGAGCTACCTCGGTGGACAAAAGAGAGGGCGGCCGGATATCCGCCACAAAGCATACCTCCTTCAGCCACCACCCCGGAATCCGAAAGGTGGCTTCCAGAGATACACCGTCGCCCAAAAGACACCCAAAGCTACTCGGGATACCGGAGAGGGATCGGGACATCCTAGGCAATCCAGATTCCACGGCAAACTACGCCATCGCCAAGAAACCTCAACGGAATGGGATGGACCCCGGTGTCCTTTCCCCTACCTAGGAACTAGCGCGCCTGTGGGAGAAATCACGAAGGCTAAAAAGAGGAAGGGCAAAAGGGAGGGGTGAGGAGGAGGAGGAGGAATGGAAAAAGGGGAGGATGGGGAGGATGGGATAGGGGAGGGGAGAATGGGGGGTAATTAGGTTCGGTCTGAGGAAGAAGACCGACAGGGCTAATTCCTCAGACCAAGAGCCTCTTCACCACGCCAAGGAGCCCCCCTTGAAGAGGCTTACCAGCTACAACCATCTCACACTCACTCCCAAACCCATCTAAATGAAGCTTCAGCCTCCTATTTTCCTCCAGAAGAAGTAGAACCTCCTCCTTAATTTAGATTATGCTGCACATTTCTGGTCACTGTATTACAGAATGGATATAAATGCACTGGAAAACGTACAAAGGAGGATGACAAAGTTCATCCAGTGTATCAGAAATCTTCTCTATAAGGATAGACTGAAGGCCCTGAATCTTCACTCTCTCGAAAGCCGTGGAATTAGGGGGGAACATGATCGAGGTGTATTAATGGAAAACGGAAAAGAAAGGGGATGAAAATGCTAGCTGAAATTTCCAGCCAAGAAGGCTCGCAGCAAGGTTTTTTAAGCTGGAAAAATTCAGATTTAGGAAGGATATGGAAAGGGTTTTGGGAATAGAGTTGTGGATGAGTGGAACAAACTCCGAGTACAGTTATTGAGGCTATAACGTTTTGTAGTTTTAAAAAAAGGTTAGATAAATACATGATGGGGGGGGTGGGTGGGGTTTTGGGCCCTGACCATTTTTTGCTACTAGGTCTATGCGGGGGTTTTTTCCCCTTAAGGGAAATGCCCTACAGGGGGGGTCATTGGGTTAAGCCGGGGGGTTTTAACAGGGCCCTTTGGGCTTCGAAAGGGGGTCAGAAAGGCCCTGCGGGCTTTTTTTCCTTCTTTTTTTATTTTTCTTATTTTAGAATGAAAATAGATGATGCCCTTGAAAGAAAGTTGGGTGTGTGGTGAGGAGAGGAAAAACCAGTTCGATGTCATGCCCAAAGTACAAGCAGGAGCTTGTTAAAGTATTTTATTTAAAAAAAGGCGAAAATTTTAAAAATAATTTGGGTTTAAGGGTTTAAGGGGAAAAAAAAAATTGTTAAACCCACTGTTCTTAAGGAGTTGTAAAACTCTTCCGGGAAAAGGGGGAAATGCAGCAAATATTACGGGATTTCCTTGTCTTACGGGAGAAGTGAGGGCAAAATATTAAAGCTTTTAGAGTTGATCACAGAGAATAATTCAGCTTCTGACAAAAAAACAAAAAAAAATTGAAAAATATTTAATAAAACTAAATTTTGTAAATGCATTTAAATTTCAAAAAATCCCAAAAACGTATTCAATATGAAATATAAAGGGGACAAAATAATTAAAAGGGAAAAGGGGAAGAAAGTAACAGTTACATTTTTTAATAAAGTTTCCCCACACCGGTTCCATTAACATCGTGTTTTTAACATGAAAAAAAGGGGGGAAATTTTAAAAAACCCTATTTTTACCCATTTTTTCTCAATCCCCCCTTAAAATTTTTTCATGGTTTAGGGTTCCCATTGATTTTTCCGCCTGTCGGTACTTTCATAAACAACAAAATTTTTGAATTTTTTTCAAAGGCCGCATATACCAAAACAAAAATTTTTGGGGCATAATTGCTTTTCACTGTTCATAGTTTGGGCAATTACCAAATGATTTCACGGGGGAAAAATTACCAATACTCCCCAAAACCCCATTTCGTGCTTGCTTTGTACCACCAATTCTTTTTATTAAAAAACGCCAAAAATGCCCGAAAAAATAGTTTAAAAACACGTTTCCAATTAAAATTAAAAAAAAAAAAAAAGCGCAATAAAAAGCTAACAATACGCATTGCTTTTTTAAAAAAATTTTATTTAAATGTTTTTTTTTTGTTTTTGTTGTGGTTAAATAAATTTGAATGATTTTTTTTTTTTTTTATTTTTTTTTTAAAAACAAAAACAATACTTTTTAAAAAAATAAAAAGAACACAGTATCAGTTCTTACTAAATTATAAATCTCTTTGCCCCTTAAATGAACACAGACTTTTTAAACGTTGGTTGTCACCCCGGGCCCCATCACCCAAATATACATTACATCCAATGTAACTATTTTTAATTTAAGATTACATCATTATTATTAAAACCAAAGGGAAAAACCCAAAAACCCTAAAATCTCCCTTATTTTTTCCACTTTGTTATTTATATATTATTAATCCACATAATCTTCAAATTTCCTTTACAATACTCATTATTGCCAGTGCCGACACAGCTAAACACTTCAAACCCCCCCCCCCCCCCGTATTTACAGTCCCCTTTCTAAAAAAAACTTTAAAATTAAATTTTCCTAATGAAGGGCCCTTTGAAAACAATTTCTATAAAATAACCCAACCCACCCAGAATTTTCCAAAAAAAAACCGTGGGTTAAATTAAAAGGGACTTTGTAGGAACGAGGTCCTGAAAATCATATTTTTATACATATACGAAATGAAATATACACATACGTGTATGTGAAACTTATTCATAAGAACAAAAAAAAATCATACATAGAAAAAAATCCCCTAAATAAATTTGGTCTGCAAATAAATTTAAAAAATTTTAAAACAATCTAGATAGAACAAATCAAAGACTTTGGTTTCCCCCCAAAACACACCTACATACACAAAGTTAATGTTACTATTTAACACAAATATAAAAATGGAAACCTTCCTACAAAAAAAAGGGGGGATATATAAACCCCATCAAATACTTATATATTTTGTACATAGTGCAAAATGTACATATTCAATAAAATAATAAAAAAAGAGGTGTATGACAAGGCAAAAATTCTATTTTCAGATTAAAAATAAAACAAACATAACCTCACATTATACATTAAATTAAACCTTCCTATTAAAATGTTTCTTATAACAAAAAGGGGAAAAACCAAAAATCACTAAACTTTTGACCTGTGATTTTAAAAAAAATTCATAAGGCCCTACTTACTCCTAAAATTTAAATTTTAAACCCCCCATCAAAACCCCCATGCAAACTAATCAACCATCCCTTTCACCGGGTTTTCCAATCACACCAAGAGGGCGCACCACTGAAAAAGGCCCAACCCCCTTGCCTCTCCCCCAAATATCAAACGGAGTAAACTTTCAAAAAAGTAAGTCCACGTTTATCCCCCGGGAAAAAACTAATTACCCCCCTTTCCCCCCTTTAAAATTGTTTGTTCCTACATGCTTTTCCTATAAAAACTGCCCCCAAAACGCTTTTATCCTAATTTTCCCCCCTCCCCCTCCCCCCACCCCCCAAGAAACATACAATAATCAACTATTATATATCGGGATCCCCCTTCCCCCCTTTTTTTGGGGTCCCCCTTTCCCATATCTAACATTAAGCCCAAAGGGGGTGATATTTTTTCCCCCCCCCCCAATAAAAAGAAAACCCTTTTTAAACCCCAAAAACTTACCACCTCCAATGAAAGAAAAAAAATTATACTACATGAAAAGCCGTTTCAACTTCCCCACAAAAAGCGAAATGCGCCTTTTTCCCAAAAAACCCTTTTGCCCTTAGCACCTCTTTCGAGGGCTAACGCCCCAAAAGGGAAACTATATACAAATTTTCCCTCGCTCTTCCCGGTATTTTTAAATTTTTAACTAAATTCCCCCCATTTTACCTCTCCAATCATATGTGGGATTTTGCCACCCCTTGCTTTAAAACCTGACGCGCCCCACACCCACTAACCTTTTTAAAACCTTGAGTTTTTTAACTTTTAAATCCCTTTAAAACAAAAAACCGAAACATGTCTTAAACACTCCACTAATTTCCCTCCCCACCCCCCCATTTGGGGAATTCCCCCCAATCACCCTCCCCCACCCGAAGACCCCTTTTCCCCCCCGCTGCCCGAATATCCTCTGCTTCACTTTATAGCGCCTTCACCCTAGCCCCTAAGGCAATAAACCCAGTCCTCCCCCTGCCTTACCGCAGTCATTACTACATCTTTCCCCAAAACCAAACGGCCCTCCCCATGCCCCCACCTTTCCCTTAAACCCCCCTTCTTTGCATTTCCTTTAATATCCTGACTTCTTCATGGGAAAATTTTTTCCGCCACTCCCCACCCCTTTACTATAAATCAGCTTTATTTACCACCCAACCCTTTGTGAAAGGTTACACCCCGGGCCCTTAGACCCCTCACCTACTCAAACTCGGGTCCTTTCCCATTTCTAAATTAAAACCCCCCTGCTCTCCTGTGCATCTGCCAAAAAAAAAAACCCCAAAAAAATCTTTACCCTATTAAAAGTTACCCAACCAAACTCCCCCCCCAAGGCCCCTCCTCCCAAAAGCCCCCTACCTCCAAAAACCCTTAAATTTTCTGCTTTTTAAACCCTCACCCCCAGTACCCCATTCCCAAAAAAACTCAATTAAACCCCCCCCCTTTTCTTAAAAACTTTAAACCCATTTAAATAAAACAGTTGTATCCTCTACAAACCAAAAAATATTCCCACAATAACCTCCCCCTTTCCCCCCAAACCCTTTCCCAAAACCCTTTCCCCTCCCACCTCAACCCCGAACATAGAAAGGATTTTTGCTACCTGAAAGAGTTAAAATTTTGGGGGAGTGGACCCCCCCGCCTTTAAACCCCCTTTCCCTGCTTACTGAAACCCACCCAACCTCCCCTTTACCTGTACCTTTAAATTTATGCATTCTCATACAAAAAACCTCACCCATCCAACCCCCTCCCCTTTCCAAAAAAACCCCTTCTCACCCCTACTTCCCAAACAAAAAATTTCCCCAAACCACCCTAAACATAAAACTTTCTCCCAATCCAGAAACCCAGAATACCTCCCTTATTCCCACCCTCAAGGAAAAAACCCCAAACACCAAGACCTACCCGGGATACTCCTCCCCCCGGGGTCCAAAAAGTCCCCCATGTATCAACCCACCCCCTGACCTTCTTCATCTATTACCCCAAAAATTTTCCCCAAAAAAACCCTTTTAAACCCGCGCACATCAAAGATATTGCGGTAAGCACTCAAAATCTCTACCCCCCCCCCCCTTTTTTGGCCCCCAAAACTATGCACCCGTACTTTGCAATGCCCAACTTCCCATAGTTAAAATAAGGTCCAATAGCCTTTAAAAAAAACCCCTGGGCCCAATACACCCCCCAAAGTGCTTTATAAAAATCCCTTTGGGATTTTTTAAAAATCTATCCCTGGTTTTTTTTCCCGGGGACTCATCCCCAAAACTGCCTCTTCCCAAACCCCAACCCCACTTATACCCAAACCCCCCCAACCCCACTCTATCCTGCTCCCCTTAAAACCCCCTATGAAACCCCCCCCTTTAAAAAAAAACCCTCCCCGGGAAAACCCCCCCCCTTTTTAAATCCATTTCTCTCTAAACCAACCTTTCAGCAAGAGACTCATACTTTCCGTATTTTGGGTAGGACCCCGACCCACTGGATACCCCCCCACCCCAGGGCTTGTTCCCAATTGTAAAAAAGGTGGTTTTCACTCTGTCGGGGCCCGAAATTTTTCGGGAAAAAAATACCCAGAGGCTTATCC
Organism: Cherax quadricarinatus; assembly: GCF_026875155.1. Lineage (NCBI taxonomy): Eukaryota > Metazoa > Arthropoda > Malacostraca > Decapoda > Parastacidae > Cherax > Cherax quadricarinatus. The sequence continues at coordinate 2,998,712 of NC_069447.1, read as the reverse complement.
CCCACCCCAAAAAATCCTTTTAAAAACCCCCCCCTAACCCCAATTGCACAAACCTACATTGTGTTTTTCAAACTATTTTACTCCGCATTTTGTCCATATCATCCCCCCTACCCCCTCCCCCAAAAATAACAATCTTGCAACTGTCCCTTTCCAAAATTTTTTCAACCCAAAAACGCCACCTCGCCCCCCCTCTCGTCCCCCAGCCTTAAAAAAAAATTTGTATTTCCCGGTTTTGCCTGCATTTCCCCCCAATCTAACAGATCTTTTCTCCCTTTTTCCTAGCCTCCCAAAAAAAGGGAACCCCAATCACTTTAAAAAAGGCCCCCCCCCCCTCCTCCTTAAGAAGCCCTTTCATTTAATTTTTAGTCCCCGAATAAAACGCACCCCCCTCCATCCCACATCAAATCTTTTTATTACCCCTCTGTGATCAGAAAACCCCACATCGAAGGTTTTTCACCCCCACAACACTAACCCCGTTAAAAATAAAAATTTTGTCTAATTGGGGCTTCTTTTCCCCCAAAGGACGAAAGTTTTTCTCCCCTAGGATCCCCCCCCCCCCCACCCAATCAACAACCCCCAATAAACTCGCAATACATCCCTCCCACCCTCAGCCACAACCCGCCCCCCTCGGTTTGACCATCACCCTCCTAAAACACACAATTTTCCCAAACACCTCCTATTACTGTTTTAGGGAGGCCAAAAACCCCTCAAGTGAAAGCAATTTCCTTTTCTGACAAAATCACTTTTAAACCCCGATATTACTATTTTCTGGCATGAAAAATCCCACGAAAATAATCCGGGCTTTTCAAACCCCGACGCCAAAAAACCCCCTAAAGTCCTCCCCACCCCCCCCCCCCCTCTTTCCCCCCCGATGCACCAAGGGGCTGGTCTCCCTTTTCCGCAACTGCTACCCCCACCTTTTAATTGCAAAAACCCCTTTGGGTTTCATTTCATCCCATATCCTTTCACCCTTTAACACACTACCAGCCCTGTGATTTTGCTCTTGCAAAAAAACATATGTCAACATCAAACCGCCTTAAAAACCACCCCCAACCAAAAATTTCTTGACCTCAGTCCCTTTAAAACCCCTTAACATTAAGGGGGGGACACATTGAAAATTACAGGGAAGGGGGGGCCTTTCCCCCCATGCCTCTGGGGTTTACCCCCCTTTCACTTTTATATTACCCTTTTCCTTTGCCACCCCGAGTTTTCCCGTGGGAGTCCCCTCCCCCCTCCCTTTTTCCCCAAATTTTCAACCAGGCACAAACCCCTACCACTATGTGTCCTCGGCTCCAAACCGGGCCCGCCCATTTACTTCTTCCCGGCCTCTGCCCTGGGGTAATGACCCCATTTTATCTTGATCCGCAGTTTTGTTTCCCGAAATCACACTTACACAAAATACACCCCCAGGACAAATCCTCCTGGGGTCCCCACGGCCCCCACATTTTCTCCCGCCCAAACGTACTCAAATCTTCCTCCAAAAATTTGTTTCCCTCCCCAAAATTTCCCGCTTCACATGGGAATGAGGACAAACCCTTTTTCACAGGGGCCCCCTCATCCAAAAAATCCCCTTTAAACACATTTGCCAATTTAAACCCCCTCCTGGGTTTTAAGCTTTTCCCGGACGAAAGTCTCCTCCAAAAATGGCACCAAAACTCCCCCCCACGGCCCCGGGGGGAGGTGACCCCATGTTCCGCCGCCGCCCCCTCCCGGTCGACCTCTTCGCTCCATAGGTATTCCCCCCGGCCTCCCGAGGCTTTAGAGCCAGGGCCCCCCAAATTTACACGCCCCGTTGAAAACACAATTGGGGGGGGTCGAGAATTCAGAAGCCCGGGTTTCCCAGGACACTGGGGTGCCATGTGTCATAAAGCTACATAAAGACATGTTTTTTCCCCTTTTTCCCGCATAGTACACAAAACCCGTGTTCTACAAACCCATCATGAACATGGATTGGGGATAAAGGGCCCTTGGGTTTAAAGGGCCCTTTTAAAGGGGGGTAAGAAACCCTTTCCGGGATTTTTCCCTTTATAGGACCAAACCCTCCACACCCCCCTTGTTTTCAGAATGCACTTCCCATAACTTCGAAAAAAACCCCCCTGCAGGCCCCAAAACCTAGCCTGAAAGGGGACATTTCCTACCCTTTAAAACCCCCGTGAAGTTTCTTTGAAAACTCATGTAAAAAAAACATCCATCGTTGAATTCCAAATCATGGTTGTTCCTGGTAAGCTCGAAAAATTCTTGTGTAGTAAAACGAAATCGTAGAAATTTCACAAAAAAATTTTGTTAAACCCTTTAAGGGGCCCAAAGCCATAAGTTCCTTTGTTGGGGGTTTCCCAAAAAAATCCCTGATAAGTTAAAGGGGGAAAAAAAGTTTCCCTCGTATCTCCACTTTAAAGTACCACGAACCAAACTCTATGCAGATATATTCACCCCTCCGACTGTTATGTTCCGCCATTTTGATATCCCAAGACAGCGCACGTCTCACTACTCAATGGGTTTTTTGCTGCTAAGGTAGCTCGGGCCCGAAGAAGCGGGAGGGGGGTGCCCCAGACAACCTCACTCCACCGTGGTCAGGCAGCGAATAGTTTGGGGAAAGATTACTTATTTTAAAAGTGTTTGCAAATGACATTTGCACCCAACTGCAGGGAAAAAATTCCCCGTTTTAATCCATTCTCTACCAAAAAGTATTTCACTTAATTTAATAAGTGGCGTTGCTTTTTTCGATGTTCTCAATTAGCACTTACAATGTACACAAAAAGCATCACCATAACATTTCCTTTTTCTCTCTCTACAGTTTATTTAGTTTACGCTGGTGCCCTTTTGTCTCAAACAGCTGGTGACTCAGGAGACCACAAAACCCACTTCTGGAACACTTAGTGATCCAGGACAACACAAGACACTCTTCTGGAACACCTGGTGATCCAGGGCAACACAAGACACTCTTTCTGGAACACTGGTGATCCATGTGAACCCAAGACCCTCTTCTCAAACACCTGGTGATCTAGGTAAACAGGTAAACACAAGACCTTAAATACGTGGTGATACAGAGGTTCATAAGAACATTGTCTAAAACACGCAGTTATACACGTGAACTTTAGTCTCGAACACGCGGTGATTAAGGTGAACACAAGACTTTTCTTCAGTATGAAATGATCCAGGTGATCATCAGACACTTGTCTCAAACACTCAGTGATCCAGGTGATCATCAGACACTTGTCTCAAACACTCAGTGATCCAGGTGATCATAAGCTCCTTGTCTCAAACTCCCTGTGATTCAAATGAATACAAGAATTTTGATGCAAACTCTCACAGAATTAGATGAACACATGAACTTCGTCTCAGACATGTTGTGATCTAAGTGTGTTAGGTAAAAGGACACAAGTGCAACTAATGTGACATTAGTTACACTTGTGTCCTTTTACCTAACATAGTGTCGTAAATTTTAGCAACATTAATACACTGAGCTAAGTAAGCAAAGCATCTTCGTCTCGTAAACACCATTTGATCCAGGCGAAGACAAGACGATCATCATAAAACACCCTTTGATCCAGGTGAAGACAAGACAATCATCGTAATCAGGTCGTCTTCCGGTGAACACATGACCCTCATGTCAAAACAATATGAGATTTAGTGAACAAGAGACCCCTCACCTCATGTCAAACGCTGCGTTTCGTGTGAACGCGCGTGAATCGTCTCAAACAAGAGGCGAGTCAGATGAACACAAGATCTTAGTCTTAAACCTGGTGTTTCCTGTATGTACTTACGCTACTCTCAACAGAAAAAATTTGCTAATCCTTCAGCCTATAACAATTCACTGTTAGTTACTTAAACTGTGCAAATATTATGATGTACAACGTCAACTGCATGTTGTTCATACTAATCTTTCTCAAAACTACACTAGAATTAAAAAGAATAAAAAGGCATATTTTTTTTATATTTTATTTAAAAACATACATAGTACAAAATATACACATAAAAGCTGTTTTTGTCCAAAAAATAGACCAAAAACAAAACTTACACAATTATAATCTCACCACAAAATATACCAAATAGACCAAAAACAAAACTTACACAATTATAATCTCACCACAAAATATACCAAATCCACTGAACTAAAAACTTTTACACACTAGTAGCCCTCACTCAAACCCTTCATTGTGCAGCATGGTAAACCCTGGCGGCCACATAATAGTGGCAACCCGCCTTTGTATATACTTAGCCTGAAACAATGTGTATATATATACTTGACATGACAACGTTTATAACCTAAATAAAAAAGAATCATGTTATTTATTGACAGTTAGTACATACAAACTAACTTAGATCTTAGCATTTATCAACTTACATTTTATAAAATTTATATATAAAAAACTAACAGAATACACTATGTACAAAATATCAAAATTTGTCCAAAAAAATGGACCAACAATAACTTTTACACAATATAAAACGTCGAAAACATCTTACTAAATATAAAATTTTTACGATGTTAGATTCAGTAATATGTCTAATATATACACTTCACGCAAACTTATAGATGCATTATGCCTTTAATACTAAAGCCATTTAATAAAAAAAAACGTGTAATTAATGAAAATAAAAAACAAACCTCTTACCTTCCCAGCTGCTAAATTACATTATACACACTGAAGAAAGGCAGTCAGTGAAAAATCAAACAGTAAAAACCCTACCACCCCTTTTAACCCCATTTCACCATATTGTACAACATTGTTCATTTTGTTACCTACATCACAATAGTTATAAAAACCGACTGTTATTCTCACATCACAAATGATATTAATACAAGAACACAGTATCGGATCGTCACATACTATATAAGAGCAAACAGTGTCACACTGCACATGTTAACTCTGCGTGTACGCAGACAAAAAAAAAAATCTCCTCATGAAAATTATACTATCATGTAACAAAAAAGTCTAAAGAAAAACACAAACAAAAAACTAACTCGGGGAGAAATTTGATACATATTCTTGTACAACTAAAAACCAAAGTGAAACCTGTTATTCATTACCATGACTTGACATCATATGGTACCAGCTCAAAAGAGCATAATGTGAGTAATACCGTCACATCCTTCAAAATTCAACAGCCTCCTACCCCAGTCAGACCTCCTCACCCTACCTGAGAAAAAACCAAACCTGATTTCGGACTACAAGAGTGCACGATATATGTTAACCCTAACACATATATGAAGCTTTCCAAAAGTAAGCAAAAAAAACATTACATAAGCATATGAAAACATAAAAAAAACTACATAAAGCAAATTAAACAGCAAATACATGATATAAACATGTAAACAGTTTATTTTCTAACACCGGTATCGCCAAAATCAAATTATTTATAACAAATTCCTGTAGTCAATTATATTAACCAGATTCGTCCACATCATAAAAAAACCAACATCCAGGTCCAAGACACCTCAGAAAGCCCCCCCCCCTGCCATCCCCTGACACTATACCAACCTCACTCTCCCTATTCATACTCACATCCTTACCTAAAGTCATTAAGTCAAAACCCCAGGCTATCAGCCGTATGTCTTCAGTTCACCCCCCCTATGCCCCCCTCATACTTGAAGACTGTACACACACATACACCACTACCACACACTCTTTCCACATTCACTCTCCACGGGAAAACAAACCATTCCAGCTCTAACGTACACCCAACCTTAACATTTCACCTACCGTCAGATTACGATAACCCAAAGGAAAACTATTTACACACAAAATCCCATATAATGGCCTATTCCTGCAAACGTTCGATACACACTCGCCACAAGCGCCCGCACCCTACACTCACCCCCCCACCTCCCTCATGCCCCAAGACACATACAAAAAATCTGCCACCACATTACGTCACTGCCCTCCGTCACTGCCTCCGAATGTCCTTGGAAACCCACCCACATCAAAAAGCAAAAGCCCTCAAAGTCGAAAATGCTTCTTCCCCCTCCCCCCCCACCACTATACCCAGGACCCTCGCTAACCATTTCCTTACAATCCCCAAGTTTTCGCAAAAATATACAGCTCGAAACGCTGTCTCCTCTTCCCCACAATGTAAACAAGGGCCATCACCTACATATCCCATTCGATATAGCACCGCCCTTAAAGCTAGAATTCTCAAAAAAAAACCTATTACCACTTCACAACCCTCGGCTTTTTTAATTTTCCAAAAATTTCCCCCCCAAATGCCCCCCAATCGTCATAGAATGTAGCTACACCCTGTAGCCCCCCAACCCTACCATCTTTTTCTCCCCATCTTATCCCTTATTTTTTAGTTTTTCTTTTTTATCATTGCCTAAACACTCTGGGGGCCGTGTGGGACGCTGCACAAAAGCCCTGCTTTCTTTTTTGGGGCGCAACTTCCTGTTTTCACCAAGATGGCGACCATTTTACTGCAGGAGGACAACACTGTGTGTGTTGCCCTATTTAAAAGGAACAGTTTATTGACGAACCCCTCGCTTTTGCCAACAATCTCGGGACACGTTTAACTGAAAAACGTAAATACATGGAATAGTGCTTAAGGCTCTTCCGAATCTTCATAAATTCTGCAATTAGAGGCTTATAAAAGGACGGTGAAAAAAGATCCCAGGAAAAGTTATTTTCGTTTCTTTGGGATGGGGCACGCCTGAGGATCCCTCAAAATATTACACTGGGTGAGGATACAAATGCCCCTTTTTGAAGTGGATGAAGTGGATATTAGAAGGTTTTCAACATATGGTGAAGTGCTGCTACGACTTTGGGTCGATGGACGGATGGAAGTATGTGGGGCCTGCCTGCAGGATCCTACCCTTTAAACTGATTTTAGATGCCCTATTCCACGTATGTTGTCGGGAAGGTTTTTCAGGCACAGGGTTTTTTGGCCCTTGCAGGACAATGAAAGAGTGTGCCTGGTGGCACTTATGACCCTGGGGCGGGGTTTGGTAGGGCAGCAGCGCCGAGGTCTTTGGCCCTCCAGTTGTTACGGTCCAGGTGGCATCTTTGCCTGGGTTGTGAGTGAGTAGGTAAGGTAATTGGGGGGAAAGAATGGGGAAGCGGGAGAAATTTGTTGACGTTACCAGGGGCTTCGGTTTTCCCACCCAGGCGACCCTGGGGGGGTGGGGGGGGCCGGAGACATAAAGGTTTTCCCTAAACCCCCTGAGGAAAAAATAAAGTCTTTCTGGACGAGCCGCGGAGGAGACCCCTCCTGTGACAGGAGAATTCGATGCCCATTGTTGATCGTTTTGGGGGCCGGCGGACGCCACTGCGCAGTGCCCTAACACCGGGTTATGCGCATTTTCACTGTTCGACATGGGGGTACCCGGGCAGGAGTTTAATACGCTGTTTGAGTTTTTGAGGGTTCTCTGGCCCTGATTCGGACGTCCTTCTTCCTGCGTTTATTAGGGATTTATATGGAATCCCTAATGAGGAGCTGTATGGTGTGGCTCTTAATGGGATGAGAGGGTTTTTTTTGTGAAGTTCCTGGGGACAGTTACTAAGCAGTGTGGGGGGAGGGTATCAGGAAGCCGAATGTGCCTCAATCGGTTGGTGTATGCATGCTTTGAGGTCACTTACTACACGGGGGTACAGTGGGGAATGTCCCTTTGAGGCAATAATTTAGTATAGTGGAAGTTTTTAAAAAATATGGAGTCATTCAGAAGCGGGGGGGGTTGGCGGGATGGCCCATATGAGGGCCCCCCGGAAGGGTCATACAACATCAAGATGACCTTAAAGACGCCTATACCTTCGTATGTCATGTTGACGGTACGAAATCAGGGTATATGTTCGTATTGGGGGCAGAGGAGAACGTGTCGTTTTTGGGGCTCTTTGACCATATAGCGGCGAAAGTGCACGCAGAGTTCCCCCAGGGGTGTCCCCCCCGGGTAGAGGAGGTCCAGCAAGCGATGTGGTGGAGGCGGCGAATTTGGGGACCCCTCTATGGAGTGAGGAGGTGGAGAAGGAGGGGAACAGATGGGGACGTGTGTCACTCTCCGGGGGAGGATGGAATCCTACCCAACGCCTGTGGTGGTGGGGGAAAGTGGTGGAGTCGACACAGGGGTGCCCTTGAGTCATGCTCCAGGAATTCTTGGAGGGCTTTGGTTGGAGAGGCATGGGGGGGCGGTCAGTGAAAAGCAGAAATTGCAAGGGCAGAGGGGAGAAGACGGAAGTAGCAGGGAATAATAGAAAGGATAACTTGGTGGCAGAGGTGAAGGGGAGGATGACCGGGGAAGAGTGGCTGTGGGGGGCAGCTCTAGGAAGGGGCCCGCGGGGGCTGATGAATTAGATGACGTTTTAACCCCTGGGCAAAGACCGGTAAAAAGGGCAGGGGCAGGTGGTTCGCAAATCCCTACGGGGGGGGAGTAGGGGAAAATCGGGGGGGAAGACAAGGGGGGGTAGGGGGGTCTTATTAAAAAAATGTAAAAAGGGAAAAGGGTTGGCAGCTTGAAGGGGGTGTAAGAAGCCACAGCGGCACAGAGGTAACCCGCCTTTCCTTGCCCATTCAGGTGTTTAACGTTAAATGCAAATGGCCTAAAGACTGAAGTAAAAAGGGTATGGTTGGGTGGTTCCTCAAAAAGGATGACTGGATGTTTGTTTCTTACAGGAGCATAACCAAAATCAGGTAGTGAGTTGCGACTGAGAGGCTAAAATTTGTTTGAAAGCATGCAATGCTTTTAAAGGGGGGGGCTTTTTTGTAAAGGAGACCATCCATTGCGGTCATGGGGTGGGAGGAGGGGGGGGGGGGAGGGTTGTTCGGGGGGATGGGTTGGGGGGAGAAGCGGGGTATGTTTTGGGGAGTTTATATCCCAGGATTGGTAATGTGGGGATAAAAACAGCTTTGTTCGGGATGTTTGTTAACTATCTCAGGGGTTACCTGCTACGCGATAATTGGGGGTGTTTGGGGAATTGTTGATTGGCATGCAGCGTCAACCTAGGGGGGCGGGTGCGTGTTGGGTGTCTTAGGGATGCATTGCGTGATGTCGGGGTTGTAGGTGGTCGGCAGGGGGGGTTTCGGTCGAGCACACCTAGGTCAGGGGGTTATGAGGCAAGGTTGGTAGGATTATGTGAGGCAGGGGATAGGAGGGAGGGGTTAGAACAGTAGACGGGGTTTATCTGACCACAGAGCATGTTGGCTGACCTTCGGGTGGGGCTTTCCCGAAAATCTTTAGAGTTATTGGAAATTAAATGTGAGGCTTTTACGGGAGGAAGATAAAGGTTGGCCCTTTCAGACATGGTGGAAAGGGGTTTTTGGGGGGCTAGGGATGAGGAGGTGGATTTGTAGTTTGGGGGGGGAGTTGCAGGCAAAGGTGGATTGTGGGTTTTTTTTAAAAAGAGGGGCGGGGGAAGGGGCAATGGGGGTTTTGGATTGCAAAAATTATTTGGGGGCCATTTAATGATTGTTATGGGGGGGTAGGGAGGGTGTGGGAGGGTTATGGGGGAACTTAGAAGTCGTTTAGTGGAGATGCATAATGAAGTTTGAGCACTGGGTTGGGCAGGTTTGGGAGGATGTACAAAAAGGGTGATAGACCAACCGGGGTTTTACTCCGAAAATTCAAGACAGACAGTTGGGAAATAGGTTTGGGCACATATTGTCGTGGAGGGGGGGAGGGGGTTATGTGCGGGAAAGGGGTTTCCCTCTGACCAGAGTTTATCAGTGGTATGCTGATTTTGGTTTACGGAGAAAGGAAAGAAAAAGGGGAGGGGTGGTTGGGTTAGAATCTTTAGAGTATAGGGGTTCAGCAGGGTGTGGGGGCGGGGGGGTGGGTTTTGTTGGAGGGAGGATTACGGGGGAGAGGTGGGGGAGGTGGTGAATGGGTTGAGTCAGGGGGGAAAGGGCCCCGGGGGTAGATGGGTTATCTAATGAAAATTTTTACAGGCACTTGGGGGATCTCAGGGGGGCTATGGCGGTTTTTAATTTTATGATGAAAAGTGGTTTGAATGGCAAAACACAGAGAACGGGGTTTTTGTTTTGGGCCAAAAAAGGGGGGGAGGGGGAAGGGTTTGGGAGATTTTGTCCGTTGTGTTTTAAAGTGTAAGGATTACAAAATTTTTGGAAGGATTGGGGAACGATTTTAAAAAAAAGGTAATTGGGAGTAGCGCATGAGGGGGAGTAGGGGTACCGGGACGGACTATGAAAAATGGCAAGTGTGATAAAGGGTTTTATAGAGAACTGCCAGGAGGGGGCGTCCTTGGATTGGATTGGGGTCGGCCTAACTGTGTGAAGAGGGACCTTTTTTTGGGTTGTTTGGAGAAATTGGGGGTTTTTGGAGGGGGGTAGTGAGGTGGGTGGCATCGTATGAGGGGGGTGTCAAGGGTGCAGGTTAAAGGGGAAACGGGGGGGGGGGGGATGATGGAACGGGGTTTTAAACAGGGTTTCCCGCTGTCGCGTTTTCTTTTGCATGTGTGCAAAAAAAACCTTTCTTTGAGGCTGTGGAGGGAGAACTGCAGGGGGTAGGGGGGGGAAGGAATGGGGGGGTAGTAGGTTATTGATGAACAACGTGTTAGTTCGGTGGGGAGGCTTTAAGAAAGGGGGGGTGGGGTGTAAGGAGTTTTGGGAAACTTTTAGGAATGGCAGAATTTTTCAAAGTTAGGGTTTTTGGAAGTAGGAACATGGGGTTGGGGGGGATTGGGGGAGGGTGGGATTGAGATTTGTGACAGAATAGGGGGTTGGGATATGGAAAAGAAAACAGTTGCAGGATTTTGGAGGGTTTACTCAAAAACAGTCACGAATAGGGTTTAGGTAAGTTAAAAAGGTTTTAGGGTCATTTAAGTGGCGTTCAGCAGGGGCTTTGGGAATTAACTGGTGGTGTAAAGTAAGGGCGGGGTATGGCGGAGGTGTTCCCTTTGAGGGGCAGGAATACGGAATACAGAGGAGGGTGTTGAGGTTTTTGTGGGGGGTTTGGGGGGGCGGTTTTTCCAAGGATGTGGTCATGACGGGGGTGAAAGGGGGGGGTCTAGGATTTTTGGCCTTAGGGCCTAGGGGAATGGAAATATTATAAGCAGAGGTTTTAAGAGTGGGGGGGGGGAGGGGTGTTAGGGTGGATAGGGTGATGAGGGAGCTAGAAACTGGTGGTGGGTAGGGGTTTTAGAAAGTGTGAAGTGTAATAAATCATTTGCAGTGGGGCAGGTTAAAAGTTTGAAGGTAAACACGGTGGTGGGTGTGGTTGGGGGAAAGGGGGTATTGCAGGGGGTCGCAGTATACCCCATGTATAATGGGGGGGTCTATGGGGGGAGTTCAGGGAAAAATTTGGGTACCAGCAGGGTTAGGGGTGGTTTTAAACCCTTTCCCCGGGTGTGGTTGATCTAAGCACATGTTGCTAAGATGGGGTTTGGTGAGAGAGGCAAAATGTTTATTCTGTGGGGGGGAGGAAACTGCCTATCATGTGGTATATTTTTGTTTTATCTTTGGGCGTGGGAGAGTCTGGATGGCGGGGGTTTTTAGGTTTGGGGGGGGGGAGTTGGCTTTCTTAGGGCTTTTTCGATGGATGTTAGTGGGGGTTTAAAATGACGTGGGGGGGCTTTGATTATGTTTGGCAGATTTTTTGCCGTTTCTTGGGTAGAGGCAGATTTCGGGCAGTTGAGGATAAAAGCTTAGCGCAAGGGTTTTTTAGGACAAGGTGTAGGAATAGATTAATAATGGGGGAAGGGGAATCAAGTTTTTTGGTAGGTTATCGTAATCTCACTGTAGCCAAAAATTCTCAGGGAACAGGGGGGGGGGGGGAAAGGGGCGGGTTCCCTTTTAAATTTAGGGGGGGGCGGTTAAGGTTTTGCTAGTATTTGGAAGGTGATGAGAGAGTAGCTAGTGAGTGCGTACATTCGTGAACTGGTTATGTTCCTGGGTTTATTTGGATTTGCGTTCGTACCAAGGTTTCATTCAATAAAACTGGAAAATCATCAATTACATTTTTTTTTTTGGGATATTATTGCATCATTGTCAAGGGTAGGTGGCTTACGCACGTTATGGGGTTTTTTGTCAGGCAGTACTAAACATTACAAAAATGGTACTGCTAGTACTGCCTCTTATTGATATGGATGTGTTAAAAATTAAAATTTAAAACAAGGAAACCTGTACGTCAAGAGTCGTTTGTATGGATGATGTTTTTTTATTTTAGTTTTAAAAAACTTTCATGATAAAAAAAATATTTCCTTTTTAAATTTTACCCATATAAAGAAGTTTGAAAACTTTTTTACACATTCATGTAGTGAATTTTCAAAGTCAAGGGTGTTTAATTTGTGTGTCAGATAGGGATAGGTTTTATGCAAGTTTGATCTTTAAACCCGGATTAGTTAGTTGTAGGGAATGTTTCAAAATGAATTTAGTCTGGGATTATATTAAAATTATTAAGCTATTTTTTAAAAAGGGCCGCATGTAATGTATTCTCTTAATTTTACGAGTAAACTCCATGTTTTAATGTAATGACAGTTTGAAGTTTTTTGGGGGTTTATGCTTTATTATTATTTATATTAAAAATTTTGGGGTGTATATCCTTCCCCTTATACAGGTGTGTAAGCAATGTAAGTCATATTTTTTGCCATGTATTTTATTTTTTTTTTTTGATTTGTTTTGTTTTGCATTCCCCAAATTCTGGAAATACCCCGGGGTTTAATGAGGTGAGGGTATAACCCTAATTGTTAGGATCCTTAAGGTATTTCTTAGAACGGTGCATGTAAATAATTTTTGTCTGCACTGGCTTTATTAATTATTGTAAGAGGAGGAGTTTTGTAGGACATGTTGTTGGATGTGTAGCTGGTGGTAATATGGCTTCAGCTATAGTGTTATTTAAGTACGTGGATTTGATTTGTTTTATAGTATTTAATGGTTAACATGTCTTTGGTTATGTGACGTATGAATAGCATATATGTATATGTGTATTGTGTTTTTTAAATAAAATATAAAAAAAAAATTCTGATGGTTGAGGAAGACCTGAGTGAACGGGTCCCGGGGCCTCAGGAATCAGAGTCTGGCATGTTGCAGGTGCAACATGCCAGACTCTGACTCGGACTCGTCGGATGACGAGTGTATTACTCCAGCTCAGCGTACTGGTAAGAAGAGTTGGACGAGAGTGACTAAGAAGGGGCAGGGGGGAGGGGGTCCAGGTGGTCAAGAGTGCATGGGAAAAAACAGGCACAGCAAAAAGTGTAATGGACAGGCCACAGAAACATAGAGAAAAGCCCCCCTTTCTGAATCTTTAAGTGTCTAACGATAAATGTGAATGGTCTTAGGGCTCATGTAAAACGTGTATGGTTAGAGGATGTTTTGAGGAGTTTTAATGTTGATGTGTGTTTTATTCAAGAACACAATTTTAAGTGTGGTAGAGAGTTGAGGCTGAGAGGTTTTAGGATGTATGCAGGCAGCTCAGGGAAATTAAAGGGTGGGGTGGCAGTGGCAGTGAGGGAATCCAGCCCATTCCAAGTGCTCGTGTGGGAAGAGGGGGGGGAGGGGAGGGTGATGAGGGTGGAGGGGCTATGGGGGGGTTTAGAGTGTGTTTTCTAGGATATATATGCCGGCTGATTGCAATATAAGGGTAAAGGTGACTTTTGTAAGGGAGGTTTTGCTTTTCTACTTGCGGGGTTTACCCATGGTTTCTACAGTAGGAGGGGATTGGAACTGTGTAATCAGAAATAAGGATGTGGAACCAAGAGGTGCAGGGTGTGTGCTTGGGGTGTTGAGGGATTCCTTGAGGGACGCTGGGTTTTTTTACATAGTCAGGGGAGATGGGTGGAGAGTGGAGCACACGTTTATGAGGAGGGGTTATGCAGCTAGGTTGGACCGTATATATATAACTTGAGAGATTACAGTAGACAGTGTAACGACGATTTATTTAGGTTTTTCGGACCATCGAGCCGTTTTGGCAGAGGTGGCATGGGACGGGATGGTTCGTAGGTATGTGGGTTATTGAAAACTGAATGTGAGGTTACTTCAGGGGGAGGGGGAGGGGTTGGTTTTTAGAGAATGGTGGTGGCACCTCTTGGAGGCACGCAACAAAGAGGAGGATGTATTGGAATGGTGGGAGAAGTATGCTAAATTGCAAATTAAGGAGTATTATCAGCATAGAGGACTGGATGAGGCACGGTGGAGGTTTGGTTTACAAAAATATTTTGAGGGGCAGCTCAATGATTTTTATGAAGGGTGTGGGGAGGCTAGAGATGGGGAAATAGAGGTTTTAAGGGGAAGATTGAGGGATACAGAGAACCTTCACGGCGCGCATAACGGAGATAAAACACCTCAATTACTGGGAGCGCTTGAGGTTCCTAAAACTGTATTCCCTGGAACGCAGGCGGGAGAGATTCATGATTATATACACTGGAAAACCCTTTAGAGGGACTAGTACCGAACTTGCACACGAAAATCACTCACTACGAAAGCAAAAGACTTGGCAGACGATGCAACTCCCCCAATGAAAAGCAGGGTGTCACTAGCACGTTAAGAGACCATACAATAAGTGTCAGGGGCCCGATACTGTTCAACTGCCTCCCAGCATACATAAGGGGGATTACCAACAGACCCCTGGCAGTCTTCAAGCTGGCACTGGACAAGCACCTAAAGTCGGTTCCTGACCAGCTGGGCTGTGGCTCGTACGTTGGTTTTTCGTGCAGCCAGCAGCAACAGCCTGGTTGATCAGGCCCCTGATCCACCAGGAGGCCTGGTCACAGACCGGGCCGCGGGGGCGTTGACCCCCGGAACTCTCTCCAGGTAAACTCCAGGTAATATACAAAATTCTCGTTTTGATATGTTATGTGTAAGGGAAGGTTTAGAGGAGGTCCTATGGGGAGACAAACCATCAGGATGCATTTTGAGGAGATTTAGGGAAAGGCAGAAGATAACTACGATTATGGGATTAGAAGTGAGTCAAGGTGTGGGGGGCTATAGGGTGGGGCAGGAACTTACAACCACAGATGCAGATTATTGGTTTAGGGAGAATTTTAAGCAGGGGGAGGGTGGAGGAAGGGAGAGAAAGATTATAGGGGAGGGAATTCAAGGCATTTTAAGGAAGGAGGAGAGAGAGATGATAGAGGGTAGAATCAGCGAGGAGGAGGTGGGGGAGGCGGTAATGAGTTTGAGTAGGGGAAAGGCACTGGGGATTGATGGAATTCCTAACGATTTTTATATTACACATTGGGATTGTCTAAAGGAATGTCTGGTCTCGATGCTTAACTGTATGAAGGACGGGGGAACCTTGGTGGAATCGCAGGGCACAGGGGTAGTTGTTTTGGTTTACAAAGGAGGGGGGAAAACCCTGGGTGCCTATAGGGCGATCTCCCTCACGTGTGCTGATTATAAAATTTTCGCGAAGGTTTTAGGTAATCGCATGAAAAAGGTGCTTGACTGTGTTCTACATAGAGGACAGTGTGGGATCCCAGGTCGAAGTATGTGTGAGGGGCATGGGAGAATTAGGGATTTTGTATAGGGTTGACAAAGGGGGGAATCTTGGGGATTGATTGGTAGCAGGCTGTGTGAATAGACGTATATTGTGGGATATTTTACAAAAACAGGGTTTTGGGGATGAGATTGTGCGATGGGCAACTACTTTGTATGCGCCTGCGAGGGTCAGAGTGCAGGTTAATGGGAAGTTAGGTTTGCCAGTGCAGATGGGGAAGGGTTTGCGACAGGGTTGTCCCTTGTCTCAAATCCTTTTTGCATGCATGCAAGACCCATTTTATAGGCTTATAGAGAAAGGAGTGTGGGAAAGGGGAGAGGACGGTCCTGGCAGATGTGGAATTGCGGGGTATGTGGATGACACCACAGTTTTGGTGGGAGGGGAAAGAGGATTGGGGAATGTGGGACGTATAATCAAGATCTTTGATGGGGCGACAGGGATGAGGGTTAATGGGGGCAAAGTCAAAGTATTGGAAGTAGGTACGGGAGGGGGGGGTGGAGAGAACTGTATGGGTGGAATGTAGTGGATAGAATCAAGATCTGCAGGGTTGTGTACATGGCAGATGCTGGGGAGGCACAGAAAATAAACTCAAAGGATGCTGTGAGTAGAGCGATCGGCAGGATGTAACGGTGGAGGGCCGGGGATATAACATTGCAGCAGAGGGTGGTGGTAGTAAACACACTTGTGTATAGTAAAGTGTGGGGAGTAGCAGAAGTATATCCACTGAGGTCGTGTGATATTCAGGAACTGGAGAGGGTGGTTTTGAGGTATGTGTGGGGTTATGGTAGGCCATGGCTAAGGGAGGAGGAGGAGATGACGGGCATGCAGCAGGGTGGACTGGGTCTTATACCTTTGGACACATGAGTGAAGGCAGTGTATGTGAAGCAGCAGTACCTGAGGGCGGGAGGGGAGAAAGGTATAAGGGTGGGAGAGGTCATGGAGGATGTGAGGAAATGGTGGAAGGGGAAGGCGTTATTGGTGTGTGAAGATATGGTGCATAATTTGTTGACAATACGGGATGCAAGAAAAGTAAGGGTCACTAAGCTGGGGAGAACAGATAGGCAGGGTGGGGTGCTACAGGGTGTAGCTACATATCCAATGTATGATTAGAGGGGCATTTGGGAAGATTTTAGGAAGATTAGATTAAAGCCGAGGATTCGTGAAGTGGTATATATGTTTTTTATGGGAATTCTAGCTTCAAGGTCGGTGCTATATCGAATGGGGTATGTAGGTGATGGCCCTTGTTTACATTGTGGGGAAGAGGAGACAGCGTTTCATGCTGTATATTTTTGTGAAAACTTGGGGATTTTTTTTTATTATTTTTTTTATATTTTATTTAAAACACGACATAACAAGAATATGATACACTGTGACCAAGGCCGAAATACATATAAACCATAACACAAAGGATAAACATTACACTCACAATAAAATAACAGTATTAAAACAAGTGAACATTAACTATAAAGGGGAAAATAACCATTACATAAAAATACAATATAAATATACACTCTACCTTAAACACACACAATGCATAGCATATTATTAATGGTTATTAGAACCCGCTCATACCTATTCATTACATGGTTAGGTACACAAGAAAAGATCAATGTGTGTGGTTATAACATTAATCTCAACCGGCACACTACACCAGGTCATAAAGTCAGAGACACCATGCATAAAACCAAAGGTTACCTAACAGCACCTACCATCCAAAAATACAATGAGCAAACTAGTTAACAAGGGTTGCAGCATACAACTAGTATTGGCACCATGCCTCATACCTCACTAACCCCTAATTGTAAAAAACAAAATTATGAAAAACCTTGTGACAACCCCAATGCATACAAAAATAAACCTTTACTCCATACCTGGCAGTGCAATGGTCACTCATCACAATTTCACTTTATGCGTATATACAATGGAGAAAAAAAGTATATTTACGATAAAATATCGCAGTTTGACAACTGCATTATATAACCTATGGGGTAGCACAAGCACCATAAACACAAACCATAAAAATGCGCCACACCTTGTCTAAAAACATAATGCCCTTCATTATCCTCTAGTTATGAAAGGGCGGACGTCGCCGATATATGCTAAAGCTACAACACACATAGAAAACTCAGACTCATACCCATTACTCTCAAACCTAACCCATAAAACATCATTTCTCTTGTAACATAAATATGCAAATTTCCCCCCCCCCAATAGACCCACCCAAGCACACCCAGGTTACACGTGTTGAATTCCGTGTATACAATGAAGAACAATCTCACATAAACACATCTCCATAATTAAAGAAAGCACAATATATCCTTACATACACACACATAGAAAATCATCTTACCCATACAATAACTCTCTCAACCTACACATATCTAAAAAACACCAATCCTCTTTGTTAAACATATAATAGGTGTTTTAAAACTTACTCTCCACTCATAGCCCCCCCCGGCGGGAACCAGCCGCATGATCTCCTTACCCTCCAACCTCTTAATCCTCAAGAGGACCCCACTGGTTAAACCACGATGCTAACACGGGAAATTCCCCTCCCGCCATTATCCCATAAAGAACCGATTTCGACACCAAGTTCGATTTTTAAAAGGGTGCCGCCAAACAATCTTCTTCATTGCCACCCCATCCTCCACCTGTCCTCATAGCCCAACGACCTCCAACATCCAACAAAATCCACATTAATGTAAACAAGTGCCGCTGCACAGGGATACCCACCCCTCCACATCCAAACTTATAGCCCGCAAATACGATATCTCCCTCCCACCCGTAGTATACCCTCCCCATCCATTCCGTAAGTCCCCGTGTTCCCCAGAAATAGATGCTGAAAGGTGTATCTCACCCCACAAACCCACAGATGCCCTCCTCTCGAATCCCTCCGGTCTCTAAGAACCGTACCTGATGGGCAGGATACCATGCAGGAACTGGAACATCTCCCGCCCAGCGGCCAGTATGCGTTTAGCATACACAACCTACCCCAAAAATATCACCCCATGCATACATTGGATACGCTCCTTCCACTGGTAGCCACTCCCTTTCCCCCAACACTTTCTCTAAAAACCCTCACCCTCAAGTGTTTCGCCCATCCCTAACATACATAAAGTTCCGGCATCATGTCCTCACTCACACATAAATCCTTCGCCTCCACCATCTTCTAACATCCTTCATACAAAAGGTTGCAGCCACCAACCTATACCACCCCCCTAATCGGAGGAAAACCCCTCATTCACATATAAACCATAGATCATACTCATTTTAAATTAACTTTTAACTCAGCCACACCTCTGTGCAATGGAGAGTAACCAACCCCCTCTGCAAACCAATTCAATCCCGACCTCCATATTAAACCTAAAGGGGGGGGGTCTCTCACTCAATATTACCCAAATTATCTGACTGCAAACAATGGGTTACACAGCGACCACACGCCCAAATTTTACCTATATAGTAAGCACATGACTACTACAAATGACCGATGATGAAGCGTTAAATTCCTGGGCTGTCAATCCTTTCCTCATCTAGTCACCTGCTCCACGACACTTTCCCCCTAATTAAACCATCCTAGCTTTCTGTGCATCCTGCATATACTCAATCCCACAAATCTTGACCTTATCCACAACACCCCACCTCCATACCTACCCCTCCCATCTTCCCATCCAATCCCATACCCCATAAACTTAGACTTCTCTAATTCACCCTATTACCAGTACACCTCTCCAACAGGTCCACAATCCTACCCAATCTTCCCCTTGCCACAAGAATCGTTGTGTCTTCTACATAACGACAATTCCTGGCACGCTCTTCCTACCACCCCTGTCGCCCCCCTGCACTACCTCCACCGCCTCAAAAATGGTTCCTGCAAACATGCAAAAAGATAATTGGGGAATAAAGGAAATCCCTGCCACAGACTCTACCTATTGGGATCAACATCCCCCAACCTCCCTTTAACCCTGCTCACAAACAACCTCTATAATACAACTGTTTGCATTCACCTCACAATCTCATCCCAAACCTTGCCTCCTCATTATCACCACAATATAGGGCCAACACTCCACCACCTCCATTCCCTTGCACCTCTCCACAAATCCAGAATCTCCCATGACCTTCATAAAGGTCCTTCCCGGCACCCCCTACTGGTCCGCTGCCCACCACCTGTGATACACACTTCAACCCTATTCCCAATATTTTAGCAGATACTTATAATTTCCAAACAGTAAAAGAAATAACCCTATAGTCCTTCACAGTGTGGGACTGGCCACCTTCTGGACCAAGACTACCACTGCCCCGGTACCTGCCAAAAACCCCAGATCACCTTTTCTTTCATTTCATCAACAACCTCACCAAGAAACTCCCTTAAGTATGTCCCAATTTGTAAGTAAAAACTCTATGGAGCCGTTGATTCCCGGGGATTTACCCTACTCATACTCGATATGCCTCCCACACTCCCCTTTTTCATGTTCCCCTCCCAGTGACCTTACGGCTTCCCCTGCTCAGGCCTTGCCACATGCCCTTCCTAACTGCCTAACGATTCCCCCTGCACACCTACCACTCCTCAAGAAGTCTCGGAAACCTTCATCCACATAACAACCATCCCCTTCCGTCGTCAAAGCACATGCCCCACACGAAAACCTACGACCTCCTCTGACACTAAAAACATTACATTCTCTGTGTGCTGACTGATGCTTCTGCTACGCACCCCGCACGAACACACTCGATGGCCTCTGTCACCCACAAATCTTCTCTAACTCACCCTTAACCTGCACTGCCCTAAGCTTCTCCATTCTGCAATTCCCTGATGCGGTTTTCGCTCAGCCCTCTATTTCCTCTGCAGGATAGCCCCGCCCCCCCACCCATCTCCATAATAATTCTGCAACCTGCCACTCTAAATATCTTATAAGCCCAAAAAGTATTGAGCCTCCCTTGCCTTGTCTAAACATATTACGACTGTACGCCCTCTCCTTTGCCACTCCATCCACCATGCCAACTATCCCCCAAATACACCATCCCTTGAGCAACAACTACTTCACCCCCTCCCCTCCATCTGCAAGGTGAGAGCAGTCCATTTCCCCAAAAAATCCATGCTTCCTAGCGCAACCGTACCACCCACTTCAACGAAAATCGCCCGATGATTGAATATGCTACGTCCACCACACACCCTTTCCACCCATTGCAGTCTGGTTACATACAAATGGTCAGACAAGCAGAATACCATCCATCACACAAAAGTGCTGCTCCACCTCCCAAGCCTTCCTGTAGCCCACATCCTGCAACTCCGCCCTCGCAAAAGATCCGAACACTATAGAGGTGAAAACCCAGCCCTACGAGGCTCACCATCTTTACTTCTCACCAACAGTTCCAGGTCACCCCCACAACGACATGGGGGGAGAGCGACCAAGAAGGTGGTACATATAAACACATCCTTCCAAAGGCAAGTCTTGACCACGTACATCACCTCTGCTGGCCCTATACACACGCTTCTACGGCTCCACCTCACCCCAATCCATAGCCCATCACTCGCATGACCCGCCCCCTCTCCCCTTCCTCACTATGATACAAAAACGGGCTGGTCTTTCGCAGAGGATGGGCGAATCCTCCCTTTCAATCGAGTTGAATGTGCAACAAACACCCGAAATCCATTTCAGTTACTAACTCCACTCTCTACGAAGAAAACACAAAAACATACACTCCTCTGTCTCGGCAACCAATTTACATTTACTGAGACAACTTCAAGCCAATCTATACCTTGTTGCCTGTCGGCACGGATTGCTTTTTAGATGCATGGACGCATCTTACCACCATGTACACTACCAGACAACTGGTGGTCAGCTGTATTCCGAACACAAGACCCCTTGGCAACTTAGGGCACCCATGCCCACTATGCCCACAAATTCTTGACCTGGCATCTGTGGCCAGGTGTGAGGACATCATCAGAGTCTGGACATTGCCGCCACCCGCCCATTTTGCTATGACCCTCCCACTGCATCCTTGCAACCTCCAGAAAGGCCTTTGTTATGCACCACCACCTCCACGGTGATGACATTATTACAAACCAGGAGTCCAAAGGCCTGTTATCCCTGGGTGTAAAAGGTTACATATCTTTGCATGCCACACTCCCACCCCGAGAAGGCTCGGATTTAGGCTGCCCCCATTCCAGTGGGTAACCGTGCAACCGGTGGCACAAAATAATGCGGACCGACTTTCTCTTCAACCATGTCCAAAACTCTTAGATAGAGCTTGTCTTTTCTCAGACAAAAAGCCAAACCCTAAACTCAGGCGAGGACAGAAGACAGTCGGGTAGCTTAGGTCCAAAGACATGGCGGACGGTAGCCCGCATTACCCTCACTAAAAAAAAACCCACACCAGGGGATAAAAAAAAAGAGCATGGAGGGGTGGGAAGGGGTTACAAGTAACCTACATCTACCTAATTATATATAATTAATAATATAGTTAAACTCTAGATAAAGAGTCTGCAACTTATTTGCTTGCAATATATTTAATTCTGAAAAAGTTAGGACGTTTGCAGTCTTTTAAAGCCCAATGCATGAGCCTTGTGTTGTGGTTCTTTCAATCGGCTTGGAGATGTACTAGAGGATTGTGATCACTGTAGAGGGGGACCAAGCTGCAATTTGTATGGCCCACATAAACAGCGAAATGCTCCAAACCGTACCAGCATGAGGGCTTCTTTTCAATGGTAGAAGTAAGGACCTCTGAATGCGGGCTGGAACTATTGGACTGAGAAGTAGGCTACTGGCTGCAAAACTCCTCGTTCTCGTTTTGCATAGTACTGCCACCCCAGACTCACATAGCATAAACCTGGTAATGAAAAAGGGTTTGAAGAAGTCTTGAGACAAAAAGAATGGGTGCAGTACACAATAATTTTTTGCTTTATCATAAGACAACTTTGACATTCTAGGGTTCAATTTAATGGAACTTTGTGGTCTGGTAGGAGGGTCATGAGGGGCTACAAAATCTGTGAAATTCTTACAGAAATCTTCTGTAAAATACTATCATGCCTAGGAAACGTTGAGAGATTTTACTCATGAGGAAACTGGATATCTTTACTGGCAAGAAACTTTAGCAAGTTTAGGAGCAATTTTACCAATACCTAATTCTGGGCTGAAAAGTAACGTGGCATGGCCAAAGGAAGATTTAGAATAAATTAACAGTAATCTGGTGAGCTCTGAAAGGTCTCAAAAAAGAGCCTTAAGCTCTTTAGTAGGTGTTGATCGAGTATCAGACACCACAACCAATATCATCAGTATGCTGCAGTGCCTTCACGTCCTTTAATAGCCTGATGCGAATAAGGTTTCTGGAATGAAGAGGGGAGCGGTTTTTTCTTCCAAAGGGGGTAACTCTGGTATTGCATAATGACATCTAGGAATTACAAAGGCAGGAAATTTCCTTTCGCCTTTTCTGTCAAAGGTACCTGTTAGTAACCTTTAAGAGATCTAATACAAAGTAGTCTTACCCACTAGTCAATTACAAATCAAGACCGAGGAAGAGGGTAAGCTTCTGTGTTTGTGACCTCATTCACCATTAAGGTAGTCTGTACACATAGAAACCCTCCATCAGCTTTTTTAACATGGATGCACGTGTGAAGCACATGGGACTAGATGACTCCTCCACTAAACCAATTCTTTAAACAGAAATTCTACTTCCTGCTGAAGCAGCGCCTCTGCATTCAGGATTTTAGCTCTGTAGGGGGAGAGTTTTAAATAGGTTTAGTAGAGTTTCCCACATCTACATCCTGATAACCTAACGTACATTTATCGGTACATCGATAAATAAACATTAGGGTTGATGTAGAAGCTCAGTAAAAATTTGTTGCTTGCATTTCAGATAGTCCCTCCATTAAATGGAGGTAGGGGGTCCTTGAGGAGGACAGACAGAATTTGAAAATTAACATTAATTTCAAGAAATAGAGTGCAAAAGAATCAGAGTCGTCTCAGGGTACGAGGACAGAGTCATTACTGGACTTTATACTGGTGTATGAAAAAGATTTTAACTGATTAATGTGGTAGGTTTTGTTTTATGAGGTCTTATCAAGAGGAGCTACCACATAATTCGCATCAGATAAGTTACTTACAGTTTGCATAGGTCCCATAAATTAGCTTCAAGGTGTTTTTTCACCTATGGCCAGGTATCAGGTTCCTGCACCCAAAACCTTGTCTCCTGGATGCGAAAAGGTGCGGAGGAATTGTGCCAATTCTGTCATCCTCTATGTTTCATTTTATTTTTGAAGCTGCCTTAGGTTAGTCTCGCTTAATCTGACGTGCCACCTGCAAACCTTGAAGACGGGTTGTAGAGTGTTTGAGCTAACGTCTTCTCCCATTCCATCCTTCTTTGAGACACCCGAAGAGGATCGTACATTGCTGCCCAAAGATCAGCTCAAGGTACTATAACACGTAGACTCTTGCACCGGTTTCTCGCACTGAAGATAGCAACAAAGTAGTGATTCTCCCAGTCTGTAGGAAAAATGCATGCAAAAAGTTCTCATCACAGTTATTAAGTCTGATGGAAACTTTCCAAAGGCGCCTTGGGAGGACCTGGGATGATAGGGCAGTGGATAGGTGACGGATTATTCACTAAACCTAGTTAATGTTCCCTAAATGATTTGGCAGTGACAGTTAGTACCTTGATTCACTTTGAATAGTTTTAGGGAAATGCCAAAACAAGAAATTAATTTTGTTAAAGCTTTGAAGAATAGCTTTAGTTATTAATTACTGCACATAGGGATGCTTCAGTATATCTAGTTACTCTATCCATAATGGTAGTAATTAAAATACTGATTCCCGACTTTGACCTAAGTAGTGGGACCTACACAATCTATAATTAAATCTGCAAAAGGTTTCATCAGAAGGTACAGGTTTGTGAGGTAGCTGTTTTAATGGAATGTCAGTTTCCCTACTTGCTGACATTCTCGGCAACACCTGATATGATTCTTCACATCCTGCTTTAATTTTTTTATTTTGGCAAATTAAAATTTATTTTTGTGTTTCTTCCTACAAGGTCGTTAGCATTTCCTAAGTGACCTCATAATTGAGTATGTTATGAGCTATATTCAATATTGAGTCTAAACTTTGTTGGAACCACTAACCTGTCAGACAATGCCGGCCTCTATCTCCCTATACAGTCTCTGTGCAGATCAAATAATCGTTTTTATGTTCATACTTGGACCGATGATCCAAGAGGATTTACCACGGCTGCCTGGGAAAAAAAAAAAAGCGAATTTTAAAAGAAGGTCCTTTCGTTGTTCCTCCGGTAAGGAACAAGTCCTAGGAATCGGAAACAGGAGATCATCTGGGCAAATCCTGCAAAACCTGGGAATAGGAGAAGGTGATCGGGGTCCCTGTTCACTTGATTTATGAGGCTCCGGCCGCAGTTCCATAGCTGCCTCGTAAAAACAACGTGGCTTTTCCGAGATTCGGAAGTTCGTCCAAGGATAGCGTCAACCATTCTCGCCAGACAACCCTTTGGATGTTGCCCGAGTTATGCGAACACCTAAAACCGGAGATGAATTAATCATTATAGGTCAGGAACACACTAAACAGTATTAATGTGATTAATTACACAGTATAACATGCAATCTTATCTTTCGGGAATCCTTTGGATACATCACAGGAGTCAAGTACCCAGTGTAATTTTTGCACTGTACATAAATTTTATGCAAAGGGACCGAATATATAGCTCCTCCATTTAATGTTTTCAATAAACAGGAGGAACATTCAAAAGAAGTGTTCTTTGAAAGGGTTAATATTCCTTCTCTTATAAAAGTGAAACATATGCTCCAGTATCTCTAAAGTTTTGGACTTCAGTTGTTTCTGAGTTTTCATGACGGGAACTTAAGGACTCTTACAATATAAGGGGCCATCCCTTTTTCTTTTTTTTAAAAAAAACTTCTCTCGGGGGACATGTTACTAGGGATATTAGGATTTTCCCAAATGGGTGGGGTTTGTGGGATGGCAGTTGGGACGGATGTGAAATTTACTTTGTTACAGAGTAAGCAGACCAAGGCTTGCCCTTACTCCCTGATGACGTTGCAATTGGGTCGTTCTGGCTGGCGTCTCTCTGGAATAATGTATCGAGATGCACCATGTTGAGTAGTTTGTCTCTAAGCAGGTGGAACCATAAGTTGTAGAAGGTGGCTCACCAGGTGATTAGTTGGGCTGACGTAGACGTTCTCCCTCCGGACTGGCAACTTTCATTCTCAAGGTTTGACACGATCTCTGCTCATGCCGGCTGTTGAAAAGAGAGACGGGACAGCTCGGAACAAGGAGCGGTTAGTTTCGAAGGTATCCGCCAACTGCTAGCTCCAATGCAGTGTCTTAAAGTACGATCTGCGAATGACTCGAACCTCTGTCCACGGACTCCAGCAGGCTTGTCATCAGAGTAAGCTGCACCAGATCCTCAAAACAAAGTAGCGACACCACTTTGCTTTATACCAGCTGTAAAAGCTTTGGTCTGCTGTGGACAAAATCATCCAGGGATTGACAAGCTGTCGCCTGCCTAACTAAAATAATATACGATATTTAAGCTGGCTCATACAGGTATATTGCCTCCCAAAAATGTGGTCTTCAATGTATTGATAATCAGAAAATTCAGTGTCCATTTAACACTGACGTAAAATTCCTGTGCCTTACCAAACCTGCTGTGTGAAAAATGATGCCCAATCGCATTTACATTAGTGCCTGACTGCGGTGGAGCGCGGTTGTGTTCTGCACCCCTTGTGTTTTGTCAGGAGAGCTCTCATAGCAACAACATGGCGCCTGAGTATCTGCGTACGGTTTGAACACTGTCGGCGTTGACGATGCTTCGTGGGCGATTTCCACTCTACGGCGCAGGTGTTACTTCCGACAATCATCAGAGAGGACGTACGGAAAGAAAGTATAGGATGATGAGGTATATGGTGTGGCCCTGAATGGGGCCTATTGCATCTTCGTCAAAGTTAATTCGACGCTGGTGTATTGAAGTCGTTGGTGAGAAATTTGAGCATGTGAGTATAGATGCAACACCAACTGTCAGGGTGCGTTCTAATAGGACGTCTCTCGCCACTATACGTGGGTGAAGTTGCGTCTACGTCCCCTTCGAGGCTGAACGAGGAGACTTAAGGAAACGTGTTTGCAGCTTATGGTTACAGTGCATCTGGCAAACCAAGCAAAGTGGGCGGCAGGTGCGTACATGGGAGTCGGAGGGCACTTTCTCTCCTCAAAATGGGACTCTGAGGCATCCGATCCCCGTCCTACGTCGTGATGACAGAGTTTTCGGACCCAAATTCTAGTGTCTTATGCTGGGCGCGACGTACATGCAGGCTGTGTGGGGAAGTCGATCACATGGCAGCGGACGTGTGGGCGACAAGTGGAGGGAACGGCGCAGACTGGTGAAGCACCAGTTAACAGGTGTGGATGCCGTAGTGGAGAGTTCCAAGGGACGAGGAGATGGCGTATGTGGGAGTGAAATTGTTGAGGATTCCCTTGTGGTGCATGATGGGCGAGGAATGAGTTGTGTGGAGCCAGAAATGGCCACTTTGCGGGTGACCAGGGAGGAAAGTGCTAATCCAGCAGGATGGTGCGGGAGCTGGAGGAGGAGCTCCGACGAGGTATTGAAAACTTTACCTCCTTCTGGGGGGAGAGATGATGGCTTAGTCGAGAGATGGTTACTAGGGCAAGGAGAGGAGTGGTCGGGTACAGGCACAAAGAAGGAACGGAGTGAAATCAGCAGGCACAGAGAGGAGTCACCGTGCTCTGTGCAAAGTGACACAGAGTGGTTGGACGTTCACTGTGAGAATCAGTCGGAAGAAGCATGGCGGGTGGAGGGCGTCACGAGAAGATGCGTCTGGCAGCAGTCAGACTCAGATGACGTCCGACGCCAGCGCAGAGGTCTGGGAGGAAGGATGCATATTATTCGAGGATAGCCAGGATAGCGGCATCGGAAACAGAGGGGGGTGGGGTGGATGGTGGAGAAATCATGTGTTGACCCTGGGGCAGGAGGCCCCTGGGAAGTGTTGAGAGGAGGAAGGTTTGAAGGCTTTAGAAGGCCTTAGGTGTATGGACTGTGATGTGAATGACTGTGTATGGGGTGAAGAGGGAATGTTTTCCAATATGCTCTTACGTCGATATAGAGTGGACGTCGTATTTCTACAGGAGCATAATTTCAGGGAGGGAAGAGTGCTCGAGGTGGCAGGGTATAAGGTTTTGACTCTGCCATCTGCACGTTCGAAAGGTGGTGTGGGTTTATTGATAAAGGAGGCGAGCCCGTTTGTGTTGCAACGATGTGAGGGGGGAGGGGGGGAGGGTGTTGCGTGTGGATGGGTGGTGGATGGGGCAGAGGGTAACCTTTGTAAGTGTGTATGCACCAGCTGAAAACGATATGAAAGTAAAGAGGGATTTTGTGTGTGATGAACTAGTTTTCGCCTTCCGTGGTTTACCTGCTGTGGCCATCGTTGGTGGGGACTGGAATTGTGTTATCAGGAGAGCTGATGTGGAACCACGTGGGGCGGGGCACATGTTGGCAGTCTTACGTAATCTCTTGGTGGATGTTCAGTTGAGGGATGTGGTAGGTGGGGGCGCGTGGGAGGTGGAGCATACTTTCGTGAGGAGAGGTTATGCAGCTAGGTTAGATAGGTTGTACATATCTCACAAGGTATTGTCAAAGTCTGTCCGTACTATTGAAGTAGCTTTTTCCGATCATCGGGCGGTAGTAGCAGAGGTCGAGTGGGATTCACTAGCTAGTATCTCTAGGGGATACTGGAAATTAAATACGAGTGTGTTGGAAGATGAGGAGGGGTTGGTGGGTTTTACAGCGCTGTGGGAGGGGTTAACTGAGGAGGTAAAAGGGGTCGAGGACGTGGTAACGTGGTGGGATGGTGTGGCTAAGGAACGGATTCGGCATTATTATGTGCGGGAAGGGAAAAGGATCAATTCTTTAAAATTTGGGCTTCTTAATTATTTGGAGGACAGGTTAAGGGGTTGTTATGTAAAGGGAGCGGTGGAAGGTACCTATCCTATGGACAACATTATGGTCCTTAAAGAGAGGTTGCGGGAAATCCAGGACGAGCGGTTCCAAGCGGTGAGAGTAATGGCGGGGTGGAGGAGGTGTTATGGGGAGATAGGCCGTCGTCGTGTGTGTTGCGCAGGCAAAAACAACGTCAGCAGGCAACAGCTATTCCATGGTTGGAGGTTCATGAGTCGGTGGGAGGGTATAGGGTGGGTCAGGTTATCCACACTACAGATGGGATGGGGTTGTTTGCGGATAAGTGGTATGAGAAGTATTGGCAAGAGGAAGGGGTAGGAGTTGGGGATTTAGAACAGGTGTGTGGAAGTGTGACATGTCGGTTGGGAAACAGTGATAGGGAAGCACTGGGTGGGGAAATAACTGAGGAGGAAATATGGAGAGCTTTAAGTGACATGCGTAAGGGCAAAGCGCCGGGAATCGATGGACTACCGGCAGAGTTTTATCAACAGCATTGGGAGCTAATAAAGGGTTTTTTGGTGAGGTTATTAAACTTGATGAAGAAGAGGGGCACGTTGGGAGACAAGCAGGCAACAGCTGTAGTTGTCTTGGTACCGAAGGGTAAGGGACAGCATTCGCTTCGGGACTACCGGGCAATATCGTTGTTATGCGCGGATTATAAGTTGTTTGCTAAGATTTTAGGAAATAGGATTAAGTGTGTTGTAGGGCGGGTTGTGTCGGAAACCCAGTTTGGGTTGCCAGGTAGGTCTATGGGGGTGGGGCATGGGTTACTAAGGGATTTCGTGGAAGAAAAAAGGGGGGAATGGGGGGGGGTTTGGTTGCACTAGACTGGCAAGGAGCATATGATAGAGTGGGAGCGAGAAGCATTGAGAGCTATCCTTAGGAGACAGGGTTTTGGGGAAGAAATAGTGGGATGGGTAGATGCGTTATATCAAGGGGAAATTGGCGAGAGTACAGATTAATGGAAGATTTAGGGGGGGGATTGTAATGGGTAGGGGACTTAGACAGGGGTGTCCTATGTCACAGCTTTTATTTGCGTGCATACAGGACCCCTTTTATAGAATGGTGGAGCACCAAATGGGCATTAGTGAGGGGGAAGGGAGTGGAGTGGGGAGGGTTTTGGGCCCGTTCTAATAGGGTATGTAGATGATACTACTGTTCTGGTTAGGGAGGGGATGTCAATGAACGCCTTAGATGGGGTAGTCGACACGTTCGCACGTGCAACTGGTATGAGAGTGAATTCAGAGAAGTCCATGGTCATGGGGTTAGGAGCTTGGGTGGGGAGGGTTGAGTGGGGTAGTGCAGTTGTGACGAAGCGGGTGATGTCATTAAAAATTTGTGGTATTATCTATGCAGATGATCTCGATGTTGCACGTGCGGACAACTCGGTCAGGTTGGTAGACAGGATTCGGGGTCGCTTGGGAGCATTGCGGCCTTATCATTTGACCCTTGTGCAGCGTGCCATTGTAATTAACGTCTTATTGTATAGTAAGGTTTGGCACGTGGCAGCCGTGTTCCCTTTAACTGGGACGGCAATTGCAAATATACTTAGAGGGGTTTTTAAATTTTTGTGGGGTTCAGGCTGTGATTGGCTTAAAAGGGATGTGGTAATGTTACCTGTGCGTCAGGGGGGGTTGGGTTTAATGAATTTAAAGCGGAGGGTCAAATGTATCTTCATTAAAAGGGAGGTGATGAGGGAGGGTGTGGGTGGGGGGGTTGGTCAAGATACACAGTAGATTGAAACATGTTTTCTGGAGTAGAGTTGCGTGAGTGTGAAACTATTTTGAGGGCAGTGGTGTTGGTTAGGGATCTGGGTAAGGTAAAAATAAGTAGGCTGTGTAGGATGTTAGTGGAGAGGGTTGTGGCACCGGTGGAGGGGATTTTCCCCATGTATGACTGGGGAAGTATATGGAGAAGGTTCAGTAGGTTAAGGTTACAACCCCGTGGGCGTGAGGTGATGTATCGTTTTATGCATGGGATTTTACCATCGGGAGTGGTTTTACGGCTAGAAAGGGTGGTTGATGGGGGGGGGGTCTGTGGAATATGTGGAGGGGAGGATTCTGCGTTCCACGTAGTGTATTTTTGTGAGGGGATGGGGAGCGTCAGGGGTTGGTTGAGAAGGGTGCTGCATAGGATAAGTGGTAAAAACTTTTCTGTTCTGCGGGCATTAAGTCTTGACGTGGGGGGTATGGATGAGAGTATTATTAGGGCTGTGGAGTACATTATGGTAGATTATGTGTACATAACGTGGGGAATGAGGGGGAAAGGGGTCAGTGAGGTGAAGAGGCGGGTATTGGGAGTTACGTTTTATAAAACGTTGTGCCGTAACAGAGAAATTTATGGGAGAAGGTGGGAGCGGGCTTTCACAGAGGGATATAGAGACCTAACATTAGAGGATTTATTAAATTTGTAAATCGGTGGGAGGGCAGGGTAGGAATGGTAAATGCTAATGTAGGATGGGCCTGTCAGGGTAAAACGGGGTCGCTCCTTGCATAATGGGGG
>NC_069447.1:2911296-2967356 GCF_026875155.1 Cherax quadricarinatus | reverse complement strand
CTGTAGGGGTTTGAATGGGCTAACCTAAGCATATTGACCCCAATAAGGATATTTCTTTCAGTAACACGATCTCTAATGCTTGGAATATTAAGTTCTTTCCGAATATTTAATGCTATGCCTAGCCAGCCCTATCATTATATAGTTAGTTTTGCTGATGATATAATGACTCACACCACCGGATTCTCCAACACCCAAAACATTCTTAATCATGTACTAGCCTCGTGTCAGGACTTGGGGTTAATAATCTCAGGGGATAAAACAAAGATACTCAACAGGCGTCCTCCTCGACAGAGAGGCACAGTTCGTCAGATCCAGTTTCATGATGGATCTCTTCTAGAATATGTAAGCAGATACAGGTATCTAGGCTTTGAGGTTCCACTACTTGGACCTGTTGTAACGAGACTTTGTCGCCAATACAAAGAAAGGCTGAGAGCACTTGGAGTTGTGGCAGGGCTTCATCCCAGGTATGGTGCTAATGTTAAAATTGTGAAAATTATGTATCTTGCTTATATTACATCATTGGTTGATTATGCGGCGCCACTACTTGCACTCGTGTCTGACTGGAAGCTTTGAGGGCTGAAAAAACTGCAAAACGAAGCAATGAGGATCATCCAAGGATGCCCTCGTACTGCCAAAATTTTAGATAAGGGTAAAGAGGTTTTTGTGGCATCTATGGATTTGGAAAAGGCATATGACAGGGTGGATAGGGGGGCAATGTGGCGGGATGTTTGAGGTGTATGGGTGAGAGGTATTTTTTAAATGAACGCAGTGAAGAGTTTTTACGAGGATAGTGAGGCTCAGGTTAGAGTATGTAGGAGAGAGGGAGATTATTACCTAAAAGTAGGCCTTAGACTAGGATGTGTGATGTCACTGTTGTTGTTCAATATATTTATAGATGGGGTTGTAAGAGAAGTGAATGCGAGGGTCTTGGCAAGAGGTGTGGAGTTAAAAGATAAAGAACACCACACAAAGTGGAGTTGTTTACAGTTGCTCTTTGCTGATTACACTGTGCTTTTGGGAGATTCTGAAGAGGAGTTGCAGAGGTTGGTGGATGAATTTGGTAGGGCATGTAAAAGAAGAAAATTAAAAGTGAATATAGGAAAGAGTAAGGTTATGAGGATAACGAAAAGATTAGGTGACAAAAGACTGGATATCAGATTGGAGGGGGAGAGTATGGAGGAGGTGAATGTATTCAGATATTTAGGAGTGGGTGTGTCAGCAGATGGGTCTATGAAGGATGAGGTGAATCACAGAATTGATGAGAGGAAAAAGGTGAGTGGTGCACTTAGGAGACTGTGGAGACAAAGAACTTTGTCCGTGGAAGCTAAGAGGGAATGTATGAGAGTATAGTTGTACCAGTATTCTTGTAAAGGGTTTTGAAGCATTTGGGTGATGAATGTTGGCAAACGAGGAGAAGGCTGGAGGCAGTGGAGATGTCATGTCTGAGGGCAATGTGTGGTGTGAATATAATGCAGAGAATTCATAGTTTTAAAATTAGGAGGTGTGGGATTACCAAAACTAATATCCAGAGGGCTGAGGAGAGGTTGTTGAGGTGGTTTGGACATGTAGAGAGAATGGAACAAAACAGAATGACTTTGAGAGTGTATAAGTCTGTAGTGGAAGGAAGGAGGGTTAGGGCTCGACCTAGGAAAGGTTGGAGGGAGGGGGTAAAGGAGGTTTTGTGTGCGAGGGGCTTGGACTTCCAGCGGGCATGCATGAGCGTGTTTGATAGGAGTGAATGGAGACAAATGGTTTTTAATACTTGACGTGCTGTTGGAGTGTGAGCAAAGTAACATTTATGAAGGGATTCAGGGAAACCGGCAGGCCGGACTTGAGTCCTGGAGATGGGAAGTACAGTGCCTGCACTCTGAAGGATGGGTGTTAATGTTGCAGTTTAAAAACTGTAGTGTAAAGCACCCTTCTGGCAAGACAGTGATGGAGTGAATGATGGTGAAAGTTTTTCTTTTTCGGGCCACCCTGCCTTGGTGGGAATCGGCCAGTGTGATAATAAATATATATATATATATATATATATATATATTATATATATATTATTATATATATATATATATATATATATATATATATATATATATATATATATATATATATATATATACAGGATGGGGTCCACCTCTGGTGTAAATTGTGGGACCCATAGCCTCGGAGAAGTGGATATAAAAAGGCTTCAAGGAAGAATATTTGGATTTCTTCCTGAAGCCATTTGAATATTCCACTTCCCCTACCACCCCATCTTTTAAACTATTTTTTTTTTTTACCAATAGGATATTTTATTACATAATATGGCACAGAAGATTTAAGAGATACATTGTTGATATAAAGGTGGCTTATACGGTACATGTTGTTACGTGTGTATCACCGATTATAAGGCGAAAATCTCATCCAGCTCCTCAGAGCTGGGGCGTGTGCCAAAAATGCAGCATGCATTACCCCTTTGAACAGCCGCGCTGTGCCGCTGGAACAGAAAACTAGCTGCCCTGGGATCCCTAGTTACCCTGATGAGTCTTTTTCCCAGCTCCTTAAGGAAATTAGATGCACTCTTTCCCCATGAGCCAAGGGTCTCTGAGCCTATGGGAACAAACATATAATGATGGGCAAGTTCTCCATATTTTCTAGACTTTTGGGACTCCCTAAAGCTGGCAGCTGCCCCTCCTTCCTCCCTGGTGTATTGGAGATAGGTATCAGCCAAGGTAGATGCACATGTATAGTCCCACACCACCTGCTTCCCATCTGTCCATGCTTGAAGGGTGATACCATCTGGACGCTTCTGGCTGCCATCAGATCTGCATAGTTGGGGTGGCTCCCTTACTGCTGGGCATCCAGCTGTTGTGAGGCTCCTCCTGATAATGTTATTAACCTCCTCATATACATATACATATACATATATATATATATATATATATATATATATATATATATATATATTATATATATATATATATATATATATATATATATATATATATATATATATATATAATCATGTGCGCATCGTTTTTTTTTTCTATTTACAGGGGTACGCTAATGAAGAAGTTTGCTCCATGATTATTTCTGGTTCACGTCTGGAATTTCCTGGTAACTGTCCAGAGTTTGTAAGGTCTCTGACCCAACAGTGCTGGAGGTCTCAGGCCAAGGAGCGTCCTACTTTCATCCAACTGTTGCGTCTTTTGATGCCTAGGACATCCACACAATATTTTGTAAGTCACCCTATATTTCACATTTCTTTTTACTTTTAAGATACTTTGAGCCCATTAGAGTTATTCATCAAAAAAAGAGTTTTAGTTAGAGGATCAATCTTCCAGTAAGTGATGATGGGAGCATTGATAATGATCCAGTAAGTGATGCTGGGAGCATTGATAATGATCCAGTAAGTGATGCTGGGAGCATTGATAATGATCCAGTAAGTGATGCTGGGAGCATTGATAATGATCCAGTAAGTGATGCAGTAATGATCCAGTAAGTGATGCAGTAATGATCCAGTAAGTGATGCAGTAATGATCCAGTAAGTGATGGAGTAATGATCCAGTAAGTGATGGAGTAATGATCCAGTAAGTGATGCAGTAATGATCCAGTAAGTGATGCAGTAATGATCCAGTAAGTGATGCAGTAATGATTCAGTAAGTGATGGAGTAATGATCCAGTAAGTGATGCAGTAATGATCCAGTAAGTGATGCAGTAATGATCCAGTAAGTGATGCAGTAATGATCCAGTAAGTGATGCAGTAATGATCCAGTAAGAGATGGAGTAATGATCCAGTAAGTGATGGAGTAATGATCCAGTAAGTGATGGAGTAATGATCTAGTAAGTGATGGAGTAATGATCCAGTAAGTGATGGAGTAATGATTCAGTAAGTGATGCAGTAATGATCCAGTAAGTGACGGAGTAATGATCCAGTAAGTGATGGAGTAATGATCCAGTAAGTGATGGAGTAATGATCCAGTAAGTGATGCAGTAATGATCCAGTAAGTGATGCAGTAATGATCCAGTAAGTGATGCAGTAATGATCCAGTAAGTGATGCAGTAATGATCCAGTAAGTGATGCAGTAATGATCCAGTAAGTGATGCAGTAATGATCCAGTAAGTGATGCAGTAATGATCCAGTAAGTGATGGAGTAATGATCCAGTAAGTGATGGAGTAATGATCCAGTAAGTGATGGAGTAATGATCCAGTAAGTGATGGAGTAATGATCCAGTAAGTGATGGAGTAATGATCCAGTAAGTGATGGAGTAATGATCCAGTAAGTGATGGAGTAATGATCCAGTAAGTGATGCAGTAATGATCCAGAAAGTGATGCAGTAATGATCCAGTAAGTGATGCAGTAATGATCCAGTAAGTGATGCAGTAATGATCCAGTAAGTGATGCAGTAATGATCCAGTAAGTGATGCAGTAATGATCCAGTAAGTGATGCAGTAATGATCCAGTAAGTGATGCAGTAATGATCCAGTAAGTGATGCAGTAATGATCCAGTAAGTGATGCAGTAATGATCCAGTAAGTGATGCAGTAATGATCCAGTAAGTGATGCAGTAATGATCCAGTAAGTGATGCAGTAATGATCCAGTAAGTGATGCAGTAATGATCCAGTAAGTGATGGAGTAATGATCCAGTAAGTGATGGAGTAATGATCCAGTAAGTGATGGAGTAATGATCCAGTAAGTGATGGAGTAATGATCCAGTAAGTGATGGAGTAATGATCCAGTAAGTGATGCAGTAATGATCCAGTAAGTGATGGAGTAATGATCCAGTAAGTGATGCAGTAATGAACCAGTAAGTGATGGAGTAATGATCCAGTAAGTGATGCAGTAATGATCCAGTAAGTGATGCAGTAATGATCCAGTAAGTGATGGAGTAATGATCCAATAAGTGATGCAGTAATGATTCAGTAAGTGATGGAGTAATGATCCAGTAAGTGATGCAGTAATGATCCAGTAAGTGATGGAGTAATGATCCAGTAAGTGATGCAGTAATGATCCAGTAAGTGATGGAGTAATGATCCAGTAAGTGATACAGTAATGATCCAGTAAGTGATGGAGTAATGATCCAGTAAGTGATGGAGTAATGATCCAGTAAGTGATGCAGTAATGATCCAGTAAGTGATGCAGTAATGATCCAGTAAGTGATGCAGTAATGATCCAGTAAGTGATGCAGTAATGATCCAGTAAGTGATGCAGTAATGATCCAGTAAGTGATGCAGTAATGATCCAGTAAGTGATGGAGTAATGATCCAGTAAGTGATGGAGTAATGATCAGTAAGTGATGGAGTAATGATCCAGTAAGTGATGGAGTAATGATCCAGTAAGTGATGGAGTAATGATTCAGTAAGTGATGCAGTAATGATCCAGTAAGTGATGGAGTAATGATCCAGTAAGTGATGGAGTAATGATCCAGTAAGTGATGGAGTAATGATCCAGTAAGTGATGCAGTAATGATCCAGTAAGTGATGCAGTAATGATCCAGTAAGTGATGCAGTAATGATCCAGTAAGTGATGCAGTAATGATCCAGTAAGTGATGGAGTAATGATCCAGTAAGTGATGCAGTAATGATCCAGTAAGTGATGCAATAATGATCCAGTAAGTGATGGAGTAATGATCCAGTATGTGATGGAGTAATGATCCAGTAAGTGATGGAGTAATGATCCAGTAAGTGATGGAGTAATGATCCAGTAAGTGATGGAGTAATGATCCAGTAAGTGATGCAGTAATGATCCAGTAAGTGATGCAGTAATGATCCAGTAAGTGATGCAGTAATGATCCAGTAAGTGATGCAGTAATGATCCAGTAAGTGATGCAGTAATGATCCAGTAAGTGATGCAGTAATGATCCAGTAAGTGATGCAGTAATGATCCAGTAAGTGATGCAGTAATGATCCAGTAAGTGATGCAGTAATGATCCAGTAAGTGATGCAGTAATGATCCAGTAAGTGATGGAGTAATGATCCAGTAAGTGATGCAGTAATGATCCAGTAAGTTTATGGAGTAATGATCCAGTAAGTGATGCAGAAATGATCCAGTAAGTGATGCAGTAATGATCCAGTAAGTGATGGAGTAATGATCCAGTAAGTGATGCAGTAATGATCCAGTAAGTGATGGAGTAATGATCCAGTAAGTGATGCAGTAATGATCCAGTAAGTGATGCAGTAATGATCCAGTAAGTGATGCAGTAATGATCCAGTAAGTGATGCAGTAATGATCCAGTAAGTGATGCAGTAATGATCCAGTAAGTGATGCAGTAATGATCCAGTAAGTGATGCAGTAATGATCCAGTAAGTGATGCAGTAATGATCAGTAAGTGATGCAGTAATGATCCAGTAAGTGATGCAGTAATGATCCAGTAAGTGATGCAGTAATGATCCAGTAAGTGATGCAGTAATGATCCAGTAAGTGATGCAGTAATGATCCAGTAAGTGATGCAGTAATGATCCAGTAAGTGATGCAGTAATGATCCAGTAAGTGATTCAGTAATGATCCCAGTAAGTGATGCAGTAATGATCCAGTAAGTGATGCAGTAATGATCCAGTAAGTGATGCAGTAATGATCCAGTAAGTGATGCAGTAATGATCCAGTAAGTGATGGAGTAATGATCCAGTAAGTGATGCAGTAAGATCCAGTAAGTGATGCAGTAATGATCCAGTAAGTGATGCAGTAATGATCCAGTAAGTGATGCAGTAATGATCCAGTAAGTGATGCAGTAATGATCCAGTAAGTGATGGAGTAATGATCCAGTAAGTGATGGAGTAAATGATCCAGTAAGTGATGGAGTAATGATCCAGTAAGTGATGCAGTAATGATCCAGTAAGTGATGGAGTAATGATCCAGTAAGTGATGCAGTAATGATCCAGTAAGTGATGGAGTAATGATCCAGTAAGTGATGCAGTAATGATCCAGTAAGTGATGGAGTAATGATCCAGTAAGTGATGGAGTAATGATCCAGTAAGTGATGGAGTAATGATCCAGTAAGTGATGGAGTAATGATCCAGTAAGTGATGGAGTAATGATCTAGTAAGTGATGGAGTAATGATCCAGTAAGTGATGGAGTAATGATCCAGTAAGTGATGCAGTAATGATCCAGTAAGTGATGGAGTAATGATCCAGTAAGTGATGGAGTAATGATCCAGTAAGTGATGGAGTAATGATCCATTAAGTGATGCAGTAATGATCCAGTAAGTGATGGAGTAATGATCCAGTAAGTGATGCAGTAATGATCCAGTAAGTGATGCAGTAATGATCCAGTAAGTGATGCAGTAATGATCCAGTAAGTGATGGAGTAATGATCCAGTAAGTGATGCAGTAATGATCCAGTAAGTGATGCAGTAATGATCCAGTAAGTGATGCAGTAATGATCCAGTAAGTGATGGAGTAATGATCCAGTAAGTGATGCAGTAATGATCCATTAACTGATGGAGTAATGATCCAGTAAGTGATGCAGTAATGATCCAGTAAGTGATGCAGTAATGATCCAGTAAGTGATGCAGTAATGATCCAGTAAGTGATGCAGTAATGATCCAGTAAGTGATGCAGTAATGATCCAGTAAGTGATGCAGTAATGATCCAGTAAGTGATGGAGTAATGATCCAGTAAGTGATGCAGTAATGATCCAGTAAGTGATGCAGTAATGATCCAGTAAGTGATGGAGTAATGATCCAGTAAGTGATGCAGGTATGATCCAGTAAGTGATGCAGTAATGATCCAGTAAGTGATGCAGTAATGATCCAGTAAGTGATGCAGTAATGATCCAGTAAGTGATGGAGTAATGATCCAGTTTAAATGATGGAGTAATGATCCATTAAGTGATGGAGTAATGATCCAGTAAGTGATGCAGTAATGATCCAGTAAGTGGTGCAGTAATGATCCAGTAAGTGATGGAGTAATGATCCAGTAAGTGATGCAGTAATGATCCAGTAAGTGATGCAGTAATGATCCAGTAAGTGATGCAGTAATGATCCAGTAAGTGATGCGTAATGATCCAGTAAGTGATGCAGTAATGATCCAGTAAGTGATGCAGTAATGATCCAGTAAGTGATGGAGTAATGATCCAGTAAGTGATGCAGTAATGATCCAGTAAGTGATGGAGTAATGATCCAGTAAGTGATGCAGTAATGATCCAGTAAGTGATGCAGTAATGATCCCAGTAAGTGATTTCAGTAATGATCCAGTAAGTGATGCAGTAATGATCCAGTAAGTGATGCAGTAATGATCCAGTAAGTGATTGCAGTAAATGATCCAGTAAGTGATGGAGTAATGATACAGTAAGTGATGCAGTAATGATCCAGTAAGTGACGGAGTAATGATCCAGTAAGTGATGCAGTAATGATCCAGTAAGTGATGCAGTAATGATCCAGTAAGTGATGGAGTATTGATCCAGTAAGTGATGAGTAATGATCCAGTAAGTGATTGCAGTAATGATCCAGTAAGTGATGCAGTAATGATCCAGTAAGTGATGGAGTAATGATCCAGTAAGTGATGGAGTAATGATCCAGTAAGTGATGCACTAATGATCCAGTAAGTGATGCAGTAATGATCCAGTAAGTGATGGAGTAATGATCCAGTATGTGATGGAGTAATGATCCAGTAAGTGATGCAGTAATGATCCAGTAAGTGATGCAGTAATGATCCAGTAAGTGATGGAGTAATGATCCAGTAAGTGATGGAGTAATGATCCAGTAAGTGATGCAGTAATGATCCAGTAAGTGAGCAGTAATGATCCAGTAAGTGATGCAGTAATGATCCAGTAAGTGATGCAGTAATGATCCAGTAAGTGATGGAGTAATGATCCAGTAAGTGATGCAGTAATGATCCAGTAAGTGATGCAGTAATGATCCAGTAAGTGATGGAGTAATGATCCAGTAAGTGATGGAGTAATGATCCAGTAAGTGATGCAGTAATGATCCAGTAAGTGATGGAGTAATGATCCAGTAAGTGATGCAGTAATGATCCAGTAAGTGATGCAGTAATGATCCAGTAAGTGATGCAGTAATGATCCAGTAAGTGATGCAGTAATGATCCAGTAAGTGATGGAGTAATGATCCAGTAAGTGATAGAGTAATGATCCAGTAAGTGATGCAGTAATGATCCAGTAAGTGATGCAGTAATGATCCAGTAAATGATGGAGTAATGATCCAGTAAGTGATGGAGTAATGATCCAGTAAGTGATGCAGTAATGATCCAGTAAGTGATGCAGTAATGATCCAGTAAGTGATGGAGTAATGATCCAGTAAGTGATGGAGTAATGATCCAGTAAGTGATGCAGTAATGATCCAGTAAGTGATGCAGTAATGATCCAGTAAGTGATGGAGTAATGATCCAGTAAGTGATGGAGTAATGATCCAGTAAGTGATGCAGTAATTATCCAGTAAGTGATTCAGTAATGATCCAGTAAGTGATGCAGTAATGATCCAGTAAGTGATGC
Organism: Cherax quadricarinatus; assembly: GCF_026875155.1. Taxonomy (NCBI): domain Eukaryota; kingdom Metazoa; phylum Arthropoda; class Malacostraca; order Decapoda; family Parastacidae; genus Cherax; species Cherax quadricarinatus. The sequence continues at coordinate 2,957,930 of NC_069447.1, read as the reverse complement.
AGTAATGATTTCCCGTAAGTGATGGAGTAATGATCCAGTAAGTGATGCAGTAATGATCCAGTAAGTGATGGAGTAATGATCCAGTAAGTGATGCAGTAATGATCCAGTAAGTGATGGAGTAATGATCCAGTAAGTGATGCAGTAATGATCCAGTAAGTGATGGAGTAATGATCCAGTAAGTGATGCAGTAATGATCCAGTAAGTGATGCAGTAATGATCCAGTAAGTGATGCAGTAATGATCCAGTAAGTGATGCAGTAATGATCCAGTAAGTGATGCAGTAATGATCCCCGTAAAGTGATGGAGTAATGATCCAGTAAGTGATGGAGTAATGATCCAGTAAGTGATGGAGTAATGATCCAGTAAGTGATGGAGTAATGATCCAGTACGGAACATAATATTCTCTATAGCTTCCTCTCCACTATGTAAATAATCATGTAATGTTACAGTAAAGGTATTTTGATTTTTTGCTTCACTTTGAGTTTGTTGAAAATTCTTCCAGCAACGTTATTGTGTGTCACCTGAGAACTGTGTTATTGTGTGTCACCTGAGAACTGTGTTATTGTGTGTCACCTGAGAACTGTGTTATTGTGTGTCACCTGAGAACTGTGTTATTGTGTGTCACCTGAGAACTGTGTTATTGTGTGTCACCTGAGAACTGTGTTATTGTGTGTCACCTGAGAACTGTGTTATTGTGTGTCACCTGAGAACTGTGTTATTGTGTGTCACCTGAGAACTGTGTTTATTGTGTGTCACCTGAGAACTGTGTTATTGTGTGTCACCTGAGAACTGTGTTATTGTGTGTCACCTGAGAACTGTGTTATTGTGTGTCACCTGAGACTGTGTTATTGTGTGTCACCTGAGAAACTGTGTTATTGTGTGTCACCTGAGAACTGTGTTATTGTGTGTCACCTGAGAACTGTGTTATTGTGTGTCACCTGACAACTGTGTTATTATGTGTCACCTGAGAACTGTGTTATTGTGTGTCACCTGAGAACTGTGTTATTGTGTGTCACCTGAGAACTGTGTTATTGTGTGTCACCTGAGAACTGTGTTTTTTGTGTGTCACCTGAGAACTGTGTTATTGTGTGTCACCTGAGAACTGTGTTATTGTGTGTCACCTGAGAACTGTGTTATTGTGTGTCACCTGAGAACTGTGTTATTTGTGTGTCACCTGAGAACTGTGTTATTGTGTGTCACCTGAGAACTGTGTTATTGTGTGTCACCTGAGAACTGTGTTATTGTGTGTCACCTGAGAACTGTGTTATTGTGTGTCACCTGAGAACTGTGTTATTGTGTGTCACCTGAGAACTGTGTTATTGTGTGTCACCTGAGAACTGTGTTATTGTGTGTCACCTGAAAAACTGTGTTATTGTGTGTCACCTGACAACTGTGTTATTATGTGTCACCTGAGAACTGTGTTATTGTGTGTCACCTGAGAACTGTGTTATTGTGTGTCACCTGAGAACTGTGTTATTGTGTGTCACCTGAGAACTGTGTTATTGTGTGTCACCTGAGAACTGTGTTATTGTGTGTCACCTGAGAACTGTGTTATTGTGTGTCACCTGAGAACTGTGTTATTGTGTGTCACCTGAGAACTGTGTTATTGTGTGTCACCTGAGAACTGTGTTATTGTGTGTCACCTGAGAACTGTGTTATTGTGTGTCACCTGAGAACTGTGTTATTGTGTGTCACCTGCAACTGTGTTATTATGTGTCACCTGAGAACTGTGTTATTGTGTGTCACCTGAGAACTGTGTTATTGTGTGTCACCTGAGAACTGTGTTATGTGGTGTCACCTGAGAACTGTGTTATTGTGTGTCACCTGAGAACTGTGTTATTGTGTGTCACCTGAGAACTGTGTTATTGTGTGTCACCTGAGAAAATGTGTTATTGTGTGTCACCTGAGAACTGTGTTATTGTGTGTCACCTGAGAACTGTGTTATTGTGTGTCACCTGAGAACTGTGTTATTGTGTGTCACCTGAGAACTGTGTTATTGTGTGTCACCTGACAACTGTGTTATTGTGTGTCACCTGAGAACTGTGTTATTGTGTGTCACCTGAGAACTGTGTTATTGTGTGTCACCTGAGAACTGTGTTATTGTGTGTCACCTGAGAACTGTGTTATTGTGTGTCACCTGAGAACTGTGTTATTGTGTGTCACCTGAGAACTGTGTTATTGTGTGTCACCTGAGAACTGTGTTACTGTGTGTCACCTGAGAACTGTGTTATTGTTTTGTCACCTTGAGAACTGTGTTACTGTGTGTCACCTGAGAACTGTGTTACTGTGTGTCACCTGAGAACTGTGTTATTGTGTGTCACATGAGAACTGTGTCACTGTGTGTCACCTGAGAACTGTTATTGTGTGTCACCTGAGAACTGTGTTATTATGTGTCATCTGAGAACTGTGTCACTGTGTGTCACCTGAGAACTGTGTCACTGTGTGTCACCTGAGAACTGTTATTGTGTGTCACCTGAGAACTGTGTTACTATGTGTCACCTGAGAACTGTGTTATTGTGTGTCACCTGAGAACTGTTATTGTGTGTCACCTGAGAACTGTGTTATTATGTGTCACCTGAGAACTGTGTTATTGTGTGTCACCTGAGATCTGTTATTGTGTGTCACCTGAGAACTGTGTTATTGTGTGTCACCTGAGAACTGTGTTATTATGTGTCACCTGAGAACTGTGTTATTGTGTGTCACCTGAGAACTGTGTTATTGTGTGTCACCTGAGAACTGTGTTATTGTGTGTCACCTGAGAACTGTGTTATTGTGTCACCTGAGAACTGTGTTATTGTGTGTCACCTGAGAACTGTGTTATTGTGTGTCACCTGAGAACTGTGTTATTGTGTGTCACCTGAGAACTGTGTTACTGTGTGTCACCTGAGAACTGTGTTATTGTGTGTCACCTGAGAACTGTGTTACTGTGTGTCACCTGAGAACTGTGTTACTGTGTGTCACCTGAGAACTGTGTTATTGTGTGTCACCTGAGAACTGTGTCACTGTGTGTCACCTGAGAACTGTTATTGTGTGTCACCTGAGAACTGTGTTTTTTATGTGTCACCTGAGAACTGTGTCACTGTGTGTCACCTGAGAACTGTGTCACTGTGTGTCACCTGAGAACTGTTATTGTGGTTCACCTGAGAAACTGTGTTATTATGTGTCACCTGAGAACTGTGTTATTGGTGTGTCACCTGAGAACTGTTATTGTGTGTCACCTGAGAACTGTGTTATTATGTGTCACCTGAGAACTGTGTTATTGTGTGTCACCTGAGAACTGTTATTGTGTGTCACCTGAGAACTGTGTTATTGTGTGTCACCTGAGAACTGTGTTATTATGTGTCACCTGAGAACTGTGTTATTGTGTGTCACCTGAGAACTGTGTTATTGTGTGTCACCTGAGAACTGTGTTATTGTGTGTCACCTGAGAACTGTGTTATTGTGTGTCACCTGAGAACTGTGTTATTGTGTGTCACCTGAGAACTGTGTTATTGTGTGTCACCTGAGAACTGTGTTATTGTGTGTCACCTGAGAACTGTGTTTTGTGTTTTCACCTGAGAACTGTGTTATTGTGTGTCACCTGAGAACTGTGTCACTGTGTGTCACCTGAGAACTGTGTCACTGTGTGTCACCTGAGAACTGTGTTATTGTGTGTCACCTGAGAACTGTGTTATTATGTGTCACCTGAGAACTGTGTCACTGTGTGTCATCTGAGAACTGTGTCACTGTGTGTCACCTGAGAACTGTTATTGTGTGTCACCTGAGAACTGTGTTATTATGTGTCACCTGAGAACTGTGTTATTGTGTGTCACCTGAGAACTGTTATTGTGTGTCACCTGAGAACTGTGTTATTATGTGTCACCTGAGAACTGTGTTATTGTGTGTCACCTGAGAACTGTGTCACTGTGTGTCACCTTTGAACTGTGTTATTGTGTGTCACCTGAGAACTGTGTCACTGTGTGTCACCTGAGAACTGTGTTATTGTGTGTCACCTGAGAACTGTGTTATTGTGTGTCACCTGAGAACTGTCACTGTGTGTCACCTGAGAACTGTGTTATTGTGTGTCACCTGAGAACTGTCACTGTGTGTCACCTGAGAACTGTGTTATTGTGTGTCACCTGAGAACTGTGTTATTGTGTGTCACCTGAGAACTGTGTTATTGTGTGTCACCTGAGAACTGTGTTATTGTGTGTCACCTGAGAACTGTCACTGTGTGTCACCTGAGAACTGTGTTATTGTGTGTCACCTGAGAACTGTGTTATTGTGTGTCACCTGAGAACTGTGTTATTGTGTGTCACCTGAGAACTGTGTTATTGTGTCACCTGAGAACTGTGTTATTGTGTGTCACCTGAGAACTGTGTTATTGTGTGTCATCTGAGAACTGTGTCACTGTGCACTGCTAGGCCTCACATCACTTACAGTAGTGAGTTCGTGCCTTGATATTATTTTATTTACAAAAGCCGATGCAAGTCTATATTATTGTTATACCTGTGACTGATTTAAAGTGTTTTCCTGCTCTCACAGCCGGGCCTCAAGCCTGTGTGAGTGATTTAAAGTGTTTTCCTACTCTCACAGCCGGGCCTGAAGCCTGTGTGAGTGATTTAAAGTGTTTTCCTACTCTCACAGCCGGGCCTCAAGCCTGTGTGAGTTGATTTAAAGTGTTTTCCTACTCTCACAGCCGGGCCTCAAGCCTGTGTGAGTGATTTAAAGTGTTTTCCTGCTCTCACAGCCGGGTCTCAAGCCTGTGTATATACCCAGTAATGAATGATGGCAAAATGTTATATTTTAAGGGTAGTCGTCTACACGAAGGTCTTTAACTACCTCATCTGTACACAACTTGTCAAGAAAGTGGTTATGTTGCTGTTAGTTTAAGCATGCGGAAAATTCATTTGATTCGGATTTTGAGCATGTGATGATCCGTTCTGTGGTTCCTTGAGTATGTGATGACCCTCTCTTTGACTCCTTGAGCATGTGATGACCTGCTATTGGCTCCTTGAGCATGTGATGACCCGCTATTGGCTCCTTGAGCATGTGATGACCCGTTCTTTGGTTCCTTGAGTATGTGATGACCCGTTCTGTGGCTCCTTGAGCATGTGATGACCCGCTATTGGCTCCTTGAGCATGTGATGACCCGTTCTTTGGTTCCTTGAGTATGTGATGACCCGTTCTTTAGCTCCTTGAGCATGTGATGACCCGCTATTGGCTCCTTGAGCATGTGATGACCCGTTCTTTGGTTCCTTGAGTATGTGATGACCCGTTCTTTAGCACCTTGAGCATGTGATGACCCGCTATTGGCTCCTTGAGCATGTGATGACCCGTTCTTTAGTTCCTTGTGTATGTGATGACCCTCTCTTTGACTCCTTGAGCATGTGATAACCCGCTATTGGCTCCTTGAGCATGTGATGACCCGTTCTTTGGTTCCTTGAGTATGTGATGACCCGTTCTGTGGCTCCTTGAGTATGTGATGACCCGTTCTTTGGTTCCTTGAGTATGTGATGACCCGCTCTGTGGCTCCTTGAGCATGTGATGACCCGTTCTTTGGTTCCTTGAGTATGTGATGACCCACTGTGTGGCTCCTTGAGTATGTGATGACCTGCTTTGTGACTCCATCAACATGTGATGACCTGCTTTGTGACTCCATCAACATGTGATGACCTGCTTTGTGACTCCATCAACATGTGATGACCTGCTCTGTGACTCCATCAACATGTGATGACCTGCTCTGTGACTCCATCAACATGTGATGACCTGCTCTGTGGCTCCATCAGCATGTGATGACCTGCTCTGTGACTCCATCAACATGTGATGACCTGCTCTGTGACTCCATCAACATGTGATGACCTGCTCTGTGACTCCATCAACATGTGATGACCTGCTCTGTGACTCCATCAACATGTGATGACCTGCTCTGTGACTCCATCAACATGTGATGACCTGCTCTGTGACTCCATCAGCATGTGATGACCTGCTCTGTGACTCCATCAACATATGATGACCTCCTCTGTGACTCCATCAACATGTGATGACCTGCTCTGTGACTCCATCAGCATGTGATGACCTGCTCTGTGACTCCATCAACATGTGATGACCTGCTCTGTGACTCCATCAACATGTGACGACATGCTCTGTGACTCCATCAGCATGTGATGACCTGCTCTGTGACTCCATCAACATGTGATGACCTGCTCTGTGACTCCATCAGCATGTGATGACCTGCTCTGTGACTCCATCAACATATGATGACCTGCTCTGTGACTCCATCAACATGTGATGACCTGCTTTGTGACTCCATCAACATGTGATGACCTGCTCTGTGACTCCATCAACATGTGATGACCTGCTTTGTGACTCCATCAACATGTGATGACCTGCTCTGTGACTCCATCAGCATATGATGACCTGCTCTGTGGCTCCATCAACATGTGATGACCTGCTCTGTGACTCCATCAGCATATGATGACCTGCTTTGTGACTCCATCAACATGTGAAGGACCTGTTTCTGCGGCTCCATCACATATGATACCTGCTCTGTGACTCATCAACATGTGATGACCTGTTCTGCGCCCAATCAGCATTGAATGACCTGCTCTGCCGGCTCCATCAGCTTATATTGACCTCTCTGTGCTCATCAGAATGGTGAGAACCCTCTGTGCTCCATCAGCATGTGATGACCTGCTCTGTGGCTCCATCAGCATGTGATGACCTGCTCTGTGGCTCCATCAGCATGTGATGACCTGCTCTGTGGCTCCATCAGCATGTGATGACCTGCTCTGTGTGGCTCCATCAGTAGGTGATGACCTCTCTGTGGTCTCCATCATATGTGATGACCTGCTCTGTGGCTCCTTGATTAATACACATTCCAATGCCACAACATTTAATTTAATTAAGTGAGCAGAGGGTCACTGCCAGAGGGTCACTGCCAGAGGGTCACTACCAGAGGGTCACTGCCAGAGGGTCCACTGTCAAGGTCACTGCCCAGGGGTCACTGTCAAGGGTCACTGCCAGAGGTCACTGGCAGTGGGTCACTTCAGAGGGTCCACGGTCAAGGGTTCCCACTGGCCAGAGGGTCACTGCCAGAGGGTCACTGCAAGGCTCACTGCCAGAGGGTCACTGCAAGAGGGTCCACTGCCAGAGGGGTCCGCCAGAGGTCGCTGCCAAGGGTCGATTGTCGAGTGTCAACTGCCAGAGGGTCCCTGTCAGAGGTCAGTGTCAGAGGTCACTGCCATAGGGTCACTGCCAGAGGTCGCTGCCAAGGTCACTGGTCAGAGGGTCCACTGCCAGAATGGTCACTTCAAGTGTCATCTGTCAGAGGTCCACTGCCAGAGGTCACTGCTAGGGTCCTCTGCCAGAGGGTCACTGCAGAGGGTCGCTGCCAGAGGTCACTGGCCAGAGGGTCACTGCCAGAGGGTCACTGTCAGAGGGTCACTGTCAGAGGGTCACTGCCAGAGGGTCACTGCCAGAGGGTCACTGCCAGAGGGTCACTGCCAGAGGGTCACTGTCAGAGGGTCACTGTCAGAGGGTCACTGTCAGAGGGTCACTGTCAGAGGGTCACTGTCAGAGGGTCACTGTCAGAGGGTCACTGCCAGAGGGTCACTGCCAGAGGGTCACTGTCAGAGGGTCACTGTCAGAGGGTCACTGCCAGAGGGTCACTGTCAGAGGGTCACTGTCAAGGGTCCTGTCAGAGGGTCGCTGCCAGAGGCACTGCCCAGAAGGTCACTGTCAGAGGGTCACTGTCAGAGGGTCACTGCCAGAGGGTCACTGCCAGAGGGTCACTGCCAGAGGGTCACTGCAGGCCTAGGAGGCCGTCTGGGAAAAAGTAATTTAGAACAAATTTGTGAGGGAAAGGAAAGTAACCCCGATAATAAAGTGTCATTAAATATTGGTACAGTGTATATCACAGTGGTACAGTGTATATCACAGTGGTACAGTGTATATCACAGTGGTACAGTGTATATCACAGTGTAACAGGTGTATAATCCAGGTACAGTGTAATCACAGTGGTCATTAATATCACAGTGGTACAGTGTATATCACATGGTACAGTGTATATCACGTGGTACAGTGTATATCACAGTAGGACAGAGTGTATATCACAGGTACTGTGTAATCACAGTGGTACAGTGTATATCACAGTGGTACAGTGTATATCACAGTGGTACAGTGTATATCACAGTGGTACAGTGTATATCACAGTAGTACAGTGTATATCACAGTAGTACAGTGTATATCCCATGGAACATAGTGTTATCACAGTGGCTACATTAGAGTATATCACTGTGGTACAGTGTAATCACAGTGGTACAAGTGTATAATCACAGTGGACAGTGGGGTATATCACAGTGTACATAGTGTAAAACACAGTTGAACCCTAGTGTAATCACAGAGGTACAGTGGATATCACAGTAGTACAGTGTAAATCACACAGTATACAGTGTTTATCACGTAGTACAGTGTATAAATCACAGTGGTACATAAGTGTATATCACAGTGGTACATTAGTTGTATATTCACAGTGTACAGTGTATATCACAGTGTACAGTGTATATCACATGGTACAGTGTATATCACAGTGGGTAACATTAGTGTAATATCACAGTTTGGACCTAGGGTTAATCAACAGTGGTATAGTGGTATATCACATGGTAACAAGGTGTATTATCACAGTATACAGTTATACCACCGTGGTACATGTATATCACAGTAGTAGAGTGTATATCACAGTGGTACAGTGTATATACCAGTGGTACAGTGTATATCACAGTGGTACAGTGAATACAACAGTGTACAGTGTTATCACTGTGGTACAGTGATAGCACAGTGTACAGTGTATATCACAGTGGTACAGTGTATATCGACAGTGGACATGTGTATAAATAACAGTGGTAACAGTGGTATATCACAGTGGTACAGTGTTTATCAACAGTGTTACAGTGTATATCAGTGGTAGCAGTGTAAATCACAGTGGTTACCGGGTAATCACAGTAGTACAGTGAATAACACAGTGGTACAGTGTATATCACAGTGGTACAGTATATCACAGGTGGTAACATGTATAGCATGGGTACAGGTATATCACAGTGGTTACAGTGTATTCACATGGTACAGTGTTATATCACAGTCTTACACAGTGTATATCACCGTGGTACAGGTAAATCACAGTAGTACAGTGTAGATCACAGTGGTACAGTGTATATCACAGCGGTACTGTGTATATCACAGTAGTACATGTATATCACAGTGGTACAAAAAAGTTTTGTATATCACAGTGGTACAGTGTATACACAGTGGTACGTGTATATCACAGTAGTACAGTGGATATCACAGTGGTACAGTGTATATCACAGTGGTACAGTGTAATAGCCAGTGTACATTAGTGTATATCACTGTGGTACATTAGGTATATCACATAGTAACAGTGTATATCACAGTAGTACAGTGTATATCACTAGTACAGGTATATCACAGTAGTACAAGTGATATCACAGTAGTACAGTGTATATCACAGTAGTACAGTGTATATCACAGTAGTACAGTGTATATCACAGTAGTACAGTGTATCTCACAGTAGTACAGTGGTATCTCAACAGCGGTACCGTGTATATCACAGTAGTCAGTGTATTTCACAGTAGTACAGTGTAGATCACAGTACCAACAATACCACCAGTCCGATAACATTCTTCTTTGCAAATATACAGGGTCTAAAGCCAGCTACAAACAACAAAATACCTTCATCCGTGACTGCTGCAGAGGCAAAGGCAATGATTCGCGGCGTTCACTGAACCCCCATAAGATCACTTGGACAACGAATATGGATCCCCGTTACAACCTATCCCGATGTGACAGAGTGAAAAGGCAAAAGGGGGGGTGGCCTTACCATTGCAGAGCCACTTTGTTTGCACATAACTGCTTAAAGCCCTCAAATGACGTAGTGGAAGTTTTAGCAGAAAAGGTCGAGATACCAAAACCTAAGTCATTGTGGTAGTCTACAAGCTCCGATGCAACAGCCCAGCAATTCCACAGTACGCTGTTAAAAAGTACCACTGTCTGGAAAATCTTCCAGCTCCCTGCACCCAACATCTGGCTCCGGGGGAGTTCAACTTTAAGGCACCTAAAATGGAGGAATAAGCAAATAATATTGTTGCAGAAAAACACCAGGACAGCTCTGATAAAACTCACACTCACACGAGCTTTTAAATCTCTGCAACAAAATTCAATTAAACCAAAATAATAGAGCCTACAAGACTGGAGAATACACTAGACCTCATCTTCACTAACAATGATGATCTGATAAGAATGTCACCATATCAAAAACAATATACTCAGATCACAACATAATTGAGGTTCAGACATGTATGCATGGAGCCCCAGACCGACAAAATGAGACTAGTCATGAGGGAGCATTCACCAAATTCAACTTCAATAACAAAAACATAAAGTGGGACCAAGTAAACCAAGTCCTAACCGATATAAGCTGGGAAGATATACTAAGCAACACAGACCCAAACTTATGCCTAGAACAGATTAACTCGGTGGCACTCGATGTATGCACAAGGCTTATTCCTCTAAGAAAAAGGAGGAGTAGATGTAAAATAGAAAGAGACAGGCGCTCCCTTACAGGCGACGGAAAAGAATAACAGAGCGGCTAAAAGAGGTCAATAAAATCTGAAATGCGCAGGAGACACTGGTCAGAGAAATAGCAAGCATCGAACTTAAGCTAAAAGAATCCTTTAGGAGTCAGGAATCGCGGGAAGAACTAAAAGCCATAAATGAAATCGAAAGAAACCCAAAGTATTTCTTCTCCTATGCCAAATCAAAATCGAGAACAACGTCCAGTATTGGGCCCCTACTTAAACAAGATGGGTCCTACACAGATGACAGCAAGGAAATGAGTGAGCTACTCAAGTCCCAATATGACTCAGTTTTTAGCAAGCCGCTAACCAACTGAGAGTCGAAGACCAAAATGAATTTTTTATGAGAGAGCCACAAAATTTGACTAACACAAGCCTATCCGATGTTATCCTGACGCCAAATGACTTCGAACAGGCGATAAATGACATGCCCATGCACTCTGCCCCAGGGCCAGACTCATGGAACTCTGTGTTCATCAAGAACTGCAAGAAGCCCCTATCACGAGCCTTTTCCATCCTATGGAGAGGAGCATGGACACGGGGGTCGTCCCTCAGTTACTAAAAACAACAGACATAGCCCCACTCCACAAAGGGGGCAGTAAAGCAACAGCAAAGAACTACAGACCAATAGCACTAACATCCCATATCATAAAAATCTTTGAAAGGGTCCTAAAGAAGCAAGATCACCACCCATCTAGAAACCATCAGTTACACAACCCAGGGCAACATGGGTTTAGAACAGGTCGCTCCTGTCTGTCTCAACTACTGGATCACTACGACAAGGTCCTAAATGCACTAGAAGACAAAAAGAATGCAGATGTAATATATACAGACTTTGCAAAAAGCCTTCGACAAGTGTGACCATGGCGTAATAGCGCACAAAATGCGCGCTAAAGGAAATAACAGGAAAAGTCGGTCGATGGATCTATAATTTCCTCACTAACAGAACACAGAGAGTAGTCGTCAACAGAGTAAAGTCCGAGGCAGCTACGGTGAAAAGCTCTGTCCCACAAGGCACAGTACTAGCTCCCATCTTGTTCCTCATCCTCATATCCGACATAGACAAGGATGTCAGCCACAGCACCGTGTCTTCCTTTGCAGATGACACCCGAATCTGCATGACAGTGTCTTCCATTGCAGACACTGCAAGGCTCCAGGCGGACATCAACCAAATCTTTCAGTGGGCTGGGAGAAAACAATATGAAGTTCAACGATGAGAAATTTCAATTACTCAGATATGGTAAACATGAGGAAATTAAATCTTCATCAGAGTACAAAAAAATTCTGGCCACAAAATAGAGCGAAACACCAACGTCAAAGACCTAGGAGTGATTTGTCGGAGGATCTCACCTTCAAGGACCATAACTTTGTATCAATCGCATCTGCTAGAAAAATGACAGGATGGATAATGAGAACCTTCAAAACTAGGGAGGCCAAGCCCATGATGACACTCTTCAGGTCACTTGTTCTATCTAGGCTGGAATATTGCTGCACTCTAACAGCACCTTTCAAGGCAGGTGAAATTGCCGACCTAGAAAATGTACAGAGAACTTTCACGGCGCGCATAACGGAGATAAAACACCTCAATTACTGGGAGCGCTTGAGGTTTCTAAACCTGTATTCCCTGGAACGCAGGAGGGAGAGATACATGATTATATACACCTGGAAAATCCTAGAGGGACTAGTACCAAACTGCACACGAAAAATCACTCCACTACGAAAGCAAAAGACTTGCAGACGATGCAACCATCCCCCCAATGAAAAGCAGGGTGTCACTAGCACGTTAAGAGACCAAACAATAAGTGTCAGGGCCCGAGACTGTTCAACTGCCTCCCAGCACACATAAGGGGGATTACCAACAGACCCCTGGCAGTCTTCAAGCTGGCACTGGACAAGCACCTAAAGACAGTTCCTGATCAGCCGGGCTGTGGCTCGTACGTTGGTTTGCGTGCAGCCAGCAGCAACAGCCTGGTTGATCAGGCGCTGATCCACCAGGAGGCCTGGTCACAGACCGGGCCGCGGGGGCGTTGACCCCCGAAACTCTCTCCAGGTAAACTCCAGGTAGTACAGTGTATATCACAGTGGTACAGTGTATATCACAGTGGTACAGTGTATATCACAGTAGTACAGTGTATATCACAGTGGTACAGTGTATATCACAGTGGTACAGTGTATATCACAGTGGTACAGTGTATATCACAGTAGTACAGTGTATATCACAGTGGTACAGTGTATATCACAGTGGTACAGTGTATATCACAGTGGTACATTAGTGTATATCACAGTGGTACATTAGTGTATATCACAGTAGTACAGTGTATATCACAGTAGTACAGTGTATATCACAGTAGTACAGTGTATATCACAGTAGTACAGTGTATATCACAGTAGTACAGTGTATATCACAGTAGTACAGTGTATATCACAGTATACAGTGTATATCACAGTAGTACAGTGTATATCACAGTGGTACAGTGTATATCACAGTAGTACAGTGTATATCACAGTAGTACAGTGTATATCACAGTAGTACAGTGTATATCACAGTGGTACAGTGTATATCACAGTGGTACAGTGTATATCACAGTAGTACAGTGTATATCACAGTAGTACAGTGTATATCACTATGGTACAGTGTATATCACAGTTGTACATTAGTGTATATCACAGTGGTACAGTGTATATCACAGTGGTACAGTGTATATCACAGTAGTACAGTGTATATCACAGTTGTACCTTAGTGTATATCACAGTGGTACAGTGTATATCACAGTTGTACCTTAGTGTATATCACAGTGCTACAGTGTATATCACAGAAAGTACGTGTATATCACAGTGGTACAGTGTATATCACAGTAGTACAGTGTATATCACAGTTGTACCTTAGTGTATATCACAGTGGTACAGTGTATATCACAGTAGTACAGTGTATATCACAGTGGTACAGTGTATATCACAGTAGTACAGTGTATATCACAGTAGTACAGTGTATATCACAGTGGTACAGTATATATCACAGTAAAACGTGTATACACAGTAGTACAGTGTATAAAAACAGTGTTACAGTGTATATCACAGTGGTACAGTGTATATCACAGTAGTACAGTGAATATCACAGTAGTACAGTGTATATCACAGTAGTAGTGTATATCACAGTGTTAGTGTATATCACAGTGGTACAGTGTATATCACAGTGGTATAGTATATATCACAGTGGTACAGTGTATATCACAGTAGTACAGTGTATATCACAGTAGTACAGTGTATATCACAGTGGTACAGTGTATATCACAGTGGTACAGTGTATATCACAGTTGTACAGTGTATATCACAGTAGTACAGTGTATATCTTAGTGGTACAGAGTATATCATAGTAGTACAGTGTATATCATAGTGGTACAGTGTATATCACAGTAGTACAGTGTATATCACAGTGGTACAGTGTATATCAGAGTAGTACAGTGTATTTCATAGTGATACAGTGTTTATCACAGTGGTACAGTGTATATCACCGTAGTACAGTGTATATCATAGTGGTACAGTGTATATCACAGTTGTACAGTGTATATCACAGTTGTACAGTGTATATCACAGCGGTACAGTGTATATCATAGTGGTACAGTGTATATCACAGTTGTACCTTAGTGTATATCACAGTGATTCCATAGTGTATATCACAGTGCTACAGTGTATATCATAGTTGTACAGTGTATATTACAGTGGAATAGTGTATATCACAGTGCTGCAGTGTATATCACAGTGGTACAGTGTATATCACAGTGGTACAGTGTATATCACAGTTGTACCTTAGTGTATATCACAGTGGTACAGTGTATATCATAGTGGTACAGTGTATATCACAGTGGTATAGTGTATATCACAGTGCTACAGTATATATCACAGTGGTACAGTGTATATCACAGTGGTACAGTGTATATCACAGTGATACAGTGTACATCACAGTGGTACAGTGCATATCACACTGGTACAGTGTATATCACAGTTGCACCTTAGTGAATATCACAGTGGTACCATAGTGTATATCAGTGGAACCGTAGTGTATATCACAGTGGTACCGTAGTATATATCACAGTGGTACCGTAGTACATATCACATTGTACCGTAGTGTATATCACAATGGTAGCGTAGTGTATATCACAATGGTACCGTAGTGTATATCACAGTGGTACCGTAGTGTATATCACAGTTGTACCTTAAGTGTATATCACAGTGGTACCATAGTGCATTTCACAGTGGAACCGTAGTGTGTATCACAGTGGTACCGTAGTATATATCACAGTGGTACCGTAGTACATATCACATTGGTACCGTAGTGTATATCACAGTTTTACCGTAGTTATATCACAGTGGTACCGTAGTATATATCACAGTGGTACCGCAGTATATATCACAATGGTACCATAGTGTATATCACAGTGGTACCGTAGTGTATATCACAGTGGTACCACAGTGTATATCACAGTGATAACGTAGTGTATTATCACAGTGGTACCAAAGTGTATATCACAGTGGTACCGAAGTGTATATCACAGTTCAAATTCAAATTCAAATTCAAAGTTTATTCTCTATAAGGATTACAATGTTGAATTTACAGAACTTGGTTGTTGTGTGGTTTACATGTTGTTAAATAATGATTACAGAGTGTACCACTAGAACGCTTAGCATGGCTAGGCATTTCGGGCAGACTTAGTTTAATTCTTTATTTTAAAATATTACAAATTATGAGGTAATTTTGGTATTATGGCTAAGTGACTAAATACTAGTTTGTGAGTTTAGCAATATGAATGCTTTGTTTGGCACAGTACAAAAGTTTCAAATATTGGATTTTCACAGGATTCATTATTTTAAGATTGAGATTAATATTTCTGTTTTATGGTCAAATGAGTGAGTGAGTGTAAGTGTGAACCACCAGGTGGTATTCGTGTAGTTAGTTGACGGGGTGTAAACAGGAGATAAGATGTTTTCCCAATGGTATTTTGAAGGTGATGAAGTGTCGCAGTTCTAGAGTTCTCAGGTTAGGGTATTCCAGATTTTAGGGCCTTTGACAACATTAATTTTTGTAAAGGTTTAGTCGGGCACGGGGAATGTCGTAGAGAAAGTTTGTGTCCCGGTGTTATGCCTGTGGGTTCTGTCACAACTATCAAGAAAGCGTTTTAGGTCAAGGTTGATATTAGAGTTTAAGCCCTGTAGATGTAGATTGCACAGTAGTAAGTGTGGATGTACTGAACAGGGAGTAAGTTTACATCTATGAAGAGTGGGGGGGGGTGTTGCCAGGGATGGGATTTAGTGATTATTCTTTCTGCGGCTTTTTGTTGGGTTTTTATTGGCTTTAGGTATGTTCTGCAGTTGATCCCCAAGCACAAATAGCATAGGTGAGGTATGGATAAATAAGTGAGTGGTATAGTGTGAGAAGTGCATTATGTGGCACGTAGTATCGTATCTTGGAGAGGATCCCAATCGTTTTGGATACTTCTTTGGTTATGTGTTGGATATGGGTGCTGAAATTCAGGTTGTTGTCAAGGTATAGGCCTAGGAATTTGCCCTCATTATGTCTGGTAATTAGAGTGTTGTCGATCTTAATGTTAATTTCTGCATCTCCTGCTCTGCTACCAAACATAATATAGTAGGTTTTGTCAGTGTTAAGCGTAAGTTTATTGGCTGTCATCCAAGTCGATATTTTGATCAGTTGTACTGTAGTGTATATCACAGTGGTACCGTAGTGTATATCATAGTGGTACCGTAGTGTATATCACAGTGGTACCGTAGTGTATATCATAGTGGTACCGTAGTGTATATCATAGTGGTACTGTAGTGTATATCACAGTGGTACCGTAGTATATATCACATTGATACCGTAGTGTATATCACAGGGGTACGGTAGTGTATATCATAGTGGTATCGTAGTGTATATCATAGTGGTACCGTAGTGTATATCACATTGGTACCGTAGTGTATATCACAGTTGTACCGTAGTGTATATCACAGTGATATCGTAGTGTAAATCACAGTTGTACCGTAGTGTATATCACATTGGTACCGTAGTGTATATCAGAGTGGTACCGTAGTGTATATCACAGTGGAATCGTAGTGTATATCAAAGTGGTACTGTAGTGTATATCATAGTGGTACCGTAGTGTATAACTCAGTGGTATAGTGTATATCTCAGTGGTATAGTGTATATCACAGTGGTACAGTGTATATCACAGTGGTTCAGTGTATATAACACTGGTACAGTGTATATCACACTGGTACAGTGTATATCACAGTTGCACCTTAGTGTATATCACAGTGGTACCATAGTGTATATCAGTAGAACCGTACTGTATATTACAGTGGTACCGTAGTGTGTATCACAGTGGTACCATAGTGTATATCACAGTGGAACCGTAGTGCACCTGGAGTTTACCTGGAGAGAGTTCCGGGGGTCAACGCCCCCGCGGCCCGGTCTGTGACCAGGCCTCCTGGTGGATCAGAGCCTGATCAACCAGGCTGTTGCTGCTGGCTGCACGCAAACCAACGTACGAGCCATAGCCCGGTTGATCAGGAACTGACTTTAGGTGCTTGTCCAGTGCCAGCTTGAAGACTGCCTGGGGTTTGTTGGTAATCCCCCTTATGTGTGCTGGGAGGCAGTTGAACAGTCTCGGACCCCTGACACTTATTGTATGGTCTCTTAACGTGCTAGTGACACCCCTGCTTTTCATTGGGGGGATGGTGCATCGTCTGCCAAGTCTTTTGCTTTCGTAGTGAGTGATTTTCGTGTGCAAGTTCGGTACTAGTCGCTCTAGGATTTTCCAGGTGTATATAATCATGTATCTCTCCCTCCTGCGTTCCAGGGAATACAGGTTTAGGAACCTCAAGCACTTCCAGTAATTGAGGTGTTTTATCTCCGTTATGCGCGCCGTGAAAGTTCTCTGTACATTTTCTAGGTCGGCAATTTCACCTGGCTTGAAAGGTGCTGTTAGTGTGCAGCAATATTCCAGCCTAGATAGAACAAGTGACCTGAAGAGTGTCATCATGGGCTTGGCCTCCCTAGTTTTGAAGGTTCTCATTATCCATCCTGTCATTTTTCTAGCTGATGCGATTGATACAATGTTATGGTAATTGAAGGTGAGATCCTCCGACATGATCACTCCCAGGTCTTTGACGTTGGTGTTTCGCTCTATTTTGTGGCCAGAATTTGTTTTGTACTCTGATGAAGATTTAATTTCCTCATGTTTACCATATCTGAGTAATTGAAATTTCACATCGTTGAACTTCATATTGTTTTCTGCAGCCCACTGAAAGATTTGGTTGATGTCCGCCTGGAGCCTTGCAGTGTCTGCAATGGAAGACACTGCCATGCAGATTCGGGTGTCATCTGCAAAGGAAGACACGGTGCTGTGGCTGACATCCTTGTCTATGTCGGATATGAGGATGAGGAACAAGATGGGAGCGAGTACTGTGCCCTTTTGGGAAAAGAGCTTTTCACCATAGCTACCTCGGACTTTACTCTGTTGACGACTACTCTCTGTGTTCTATTAGTGAGGAAATTATAGATCCATCGACCGACTTTTCCTGTTATTCCTTTAGCACGCATTTTGTGCGCTATTACGCCATGGTCACACTTGTCGAAGGCTTTTGCAAAGTCTGCATATATTACATCTGCATTCTTTTTGTCTTCTAGTGCATTTAGGACCTTGTCGTAGTGATCCAATAGTTGAGACAGACAGGAGCGACCTGTTCTAAACCCATGTTGCCCTGGGTTGTGTAACTGATGGGTTTCTAGATGGGTGGTGATCTTGCTTTATTGGACCCTTTCAAAGATTTTTATGATATGGGATGTTAGTGCTATTGGTCTGTAGTTCTTTGCTGTTGCTTTACTGCCCCCTTTGTGGAGTGGGGCTATGTCTGTTGTTTTTAATAACTGTGGGACGACCCCCATGTCCATGCTCCCTCTCCATAGAATGGAAAAGGCTCGTGATAGGGGCTTCTTGCAGTTCTTGATGAACACAGAGTTCCATGAGTCTGGCTCTGGGGCAGAGTGCATGGGCATGTCATTTATCGTCTGTTCGAAGTCATTTGGCGTCAGGATAACATCGGATAGGCTTGTGTTAATCAAATTTTGTGGCTCTCTCATAAAAAATTAATTTTGATCTTCGACTCTCAGTCTGGTTAGCGGCTTGCTAAAAACTGAGTCTTATTGGGACTTGAGTAGCTCACTCATTTCCTTGCTGTCATCTGTGTAGGACCCATCTTGTTTAAGTAGGGGCCCAATACTGGACGTTGTTCTCGATTTGATTTGGCATAGGAGAAGAAATACTTTGGATTTCCTTCGATTTCATTTATGGCTTTTAGTTCTTCCCGCGATTCCTGACTCCTAAAGGATTCTTTTAGCTTACTTTCGATGCTTGCTATTTCTCTGACCAGTGTCTCCCTACGCATTTCAGATATATTGACCTCTTTTAGCCGCTCTGTTATTCTTTTCCGTCGCCTGTAAAAAGGGGGCGCCTGTCCCCTTTCTATTTTACATCTACTCCTCCTTTTTCTTAGAGGAATAAGCCTTGTGCATACATCGAGTGCCACCGAGTTAATCTGTTCTCGGCATAAGTTTGGGTCTGTGTTGCTTAGTATATCTTCCCAGCTTATATCGGTTAGGACTTGGTTTACTTGGTCCCACTTTATGTTTTTGTTATTGAAGTTGAATTTGGTGAATGCTCCCTCGTGACTAGTCTCATTATGTCAGTCTGGGGCTCCATGCATACATGTCTGAACCTCAATTATGTTGTGATCTGAGTATATTGTTTTTGATATGGTGACATTTATTATCAGATCATCATTGTTAGTGAAGATGAGGTCTAGTGTATTCTCCAGTCTAGTAGGCTCTATTATTTGCTGGTTTAAATTGAATTTTGTGCAGAGATTTAAAAGCTCGTGTGAGTGTGAGTTTTCATCAGAGCTGCCTCCTGGTGTTATTACTGCAACAATATTATTTGCTATATTCCTCCATTTTAGGTGCCTTAAGTTGAAATCCCCCAGGAGCAAGATGTTGGGTGCAGGAGCTGGAAGATTTTCCAGACAGTGGTCAATTTTTAACAGCTGTTCCTGGAATTGCTGGGATGTTGCATCCGGAGGCTTGTAGACTACCACAATGACTAGGTTTTGTTTCTCGACCTTTACTGCTAAAACTTCCACTACATCATTTGAGGCATTAAGCAGTTCTGTGCAAACAAGTGACTCTGCAATGTACAGGCCAACCCTCCCCTTTTGCCTGTTCACTCTGTCACATCTGTATAGGTTGTAACCTGGGATCCATATTTCGTTGTCCATGTGATTCTTTATGTGGGTCTCAGTGAAAGCCGCGAACATTGCCTTTGCCTCTGCAAGCAGTCCACGGATGAAAGGTATTTTGTTGTTTGTTGCTGGCCTTAGACCCTGTATATTTGCAAAGAAGAATGTTATCGGACTGGTGGTATTGTTGGTACTGGGGGGGATTTTTTTTCCGGCATTAGTATCTGTATCTGTTGGTTTGGAGTGGAGGCCATCGACTGTGGTTCCACTCCAGGAATGACTGGATTTGGTGTACGATTTCTGCCATTTCCTGCCAGTTTTTTTTTCCTTCCTGGCACTAAAAAACCTCTCCCCTCTTGAGTGGCTGTGGCTACCCAGGTTTTCCCATGGCCTGGATGTTTTGTATCTTTTTGTCCCCTTTAGATGGTATGCCTGGCAATTTAAATTATAGCACAGTCTTTCCTGTACTGAAGAGGTACACAGTTCAGAGTGAAAATGCTTACAGGAAGGGAGTTTGCATTTTCCTGTTGTCATATGGGCATGGCATTTTCTAGAGTGGTCATAGTTGCACGTCCCATCTGTTTTTCCAGATTTTCCATGCCAGCAGATACCAAGTGCATAGTATGTGCACAGGCTTGGTTTCCGTTTGCCTTGGGTTTCTGTGACTGTATTCCCTGTTGGTGCATGTTTCCCTGTCTTACTTCTATCCTCCCTAGCACCAACAATGGAGCTCCCACCCGTTGTTTTTGGTAATATATCCTCACTATTGCTAGTGGAGTCCTCTTGTTTGCTATTTCCTGCGGTATTTCTAGTTTGCAATATTGGTTTTATCTTATCTTTGACTACACTTGTTTCCCTACTATGGCTCCTGTCCCCTATGAGGTCATTTATATGTATTCCTTCCTGCGTATAATTCCCGACTACCTGGACAAAATCTCCAGCTTCACCATTACTGTCTCCCAGGACAGCACCTCCAGCTTCACCATTGCTGTCTCCAAGGACAGCACCTCCAGCTTCACCATTACTGTCTCCCAGGACAGCACTATCAGCCCCACATTTACTGACTACCAGGACTTCATTTCCAGCCTTACAGTTTCTGACTACATGGCCAGTATCAAGGGCAGTACCATTCAGCCCAGACTTTTTATGTTCCCATCTGTTGTAGAAAGCTTCCAGGTTTTCTATGAAAGCAGCTTTGATGTTGTCCTCTTTTAATACCCTTGTGATTTTAGTCCACAGATTTATCTCATTTGGGCATACCCAAAAACACTTCCCTGTTTTAACACTGCTTGTAGCTAGTTCTTGGATATCTGCACAAGGGGCGTGACACCAATTTCCACAAAAATGACAATTTACCCATGTGGAAGCCCGTTTGTTTGACTGACCGCAGACTACACACAGCTTCATAATGATTTGAATGGTTGATTTACTGCAATTCTACTAGCAACCTCTTGAATATTCTATTAATAACCTCCTTAAATGAAGCTCTAGCTATTTGTATTTCTGTTTCTAACTGTTTTTGTATATTGGACAGCTTACCGTGCACGTTCCTGATTTATATTTAATGTTTGTGTTTATAAGGGCGCCTAGAACCCCATCCGTTTACAGTCTGCTTTATTGTCCAACGAAACCGTTTGAAACCAGTCAAGGGTTCGGACCAGTCAAGGGTTCGGACCAGTCAAGGGTTCGGACCAGTCAAGGGTTCGGACCAGTCGATCTGATCTGATCAGTGGGTCACTTATTTGAAACATACTGGTCGGTGATTTGAGCTAACACATGAATGAACTACTGGAAATTATCTACCCGAGTAATATGTGATTTGATTGATACAAAAGTATAACTTGCGTGTTGAAGAAACCTGTGACTGCTGGCAACTCCTACAATGACGAACGGTCGACCTCAACCCTTGTTTATCAATCGCTGTATCTAGCTTTTCTATTTTTTTCGTCTCCACCACAATAAATGCTATATTATCACTATAGTTGACTGGTGGAAATTTTGGGGAAGGACGCTTTTTCTGTAGCAATAATTGCTTCTCGTTGTGTATATTGCGACCGCTGGTAACTACAGGTTATTTGAAATTCACAGTATACGTCTGGTATTTCAAGAAAAAAGAAACTAATGAAAGTCACTCCACTCCACTAAGTACCATTATAATACTGGTTAGTTGCTACTACAACACTGTATTCTGCTATTCACTGGTATCACTAGATTATATGCGAGTACACTAGCAGGCCAGGAAGATTATTAAAACAGCTGACCTGTGGTAAGTTTCTGGCGACTTCTGGCACCTGCCTCTATAGGCTTATCACTTCATTTACAAATTCACCTGTTTTCAAATGACACTTTAGCCTTTATCATCAATATACTAGGGAGCCACTGTAGTATACACTATACACTATGTATACTCAATGTTATCAGGGAGACTTTCTTTCCTCTGACACGAAAAGTTCAATTATTATTATTTTTTCACACGGCACCCAGGCCTATGATTCCCCTCTGGCAGTAAACTCTGCTAGGTAGTGCACACTAATTCTCATTTTTGGACTCAGTATATAATGTTTTCCGCCCAAGATTGGTGCATATCACAGTGGTACCGTAGTATATATCGCAGTGGTACCGTAGTACATATCACATTGGTACCGTAGTTTATATCACAGTGGTAACGTAGTGTATATCACAGTGGTACCATAGTGTATATCACATTGGTACCGTAGTGTATATCACAGTGGTACAGTAGTGTATATCACAGTGGTACCGTTTAAAAAAAAAGGGTTTTTTTTCCAATTTTTCCCTTTATTTCCCCCCCGCCCCTTTTTTTTCCCCCCTTTTTTTGGGGGCCCAAAGGGTTTTTTTTTTTTGGGGGGAAAAAATTTTTTTTTTTTTTTTGGGTTTTAAATTTTTTTCCCCCCGTTTTCCCCGGTTTTTTTTTTAATTTTTTTTTTTGGGCCCCCCCCTTTTTGGGGGGTTTTTTTTTTCCCCTTTAATTTTTTTTGGGGGGCCCCCCTTTTTTTTTTCCCCTTTTTTTTTTAAAAAAAGTTTTTTAAAAAAAAATTTTTTTTTTTTTTTTCCCCCCCCCCGGGGGGGGGTTTTTTTTTCCCCCCCAAAATTTTTTTTTTAAAAGGGGTTTTTTTTTTTTTTTAAATTTAAAAAAATTTTTTTTTAAAAACCCCCCCTTTTTTTCCCCTTTTTTTTTTTTTGTTTTTTTTTTTTAAAATCCCTTTTTGGGGTTTTTTTTTTAAAAAGGGGGGTTTTTTTTAAAAAAAACCCTTTTTTTCCCTTTTTTTTTTTTTAAAAAAAAGGGGGGTTTTTTGGGGGGAAAAAAAAAAAAATTTTTTTTTTTAAAAAATTTTTTTTTGGGGGGGTTTTTTCCCCCGGGGTTTTTGGGGGGGGGGGGCAAAACCCCCTTTTAAAAATTTTTTTGCGGGGTTTTGAAAACCGGGGTTTGGCCCAAAACCCTTTTTTTCCCCCCTTTTTTTTAAAAAAATTTTTTTTTTGGGGAAATTTTTTAAAAAAATTTTTTTTTGGGGCCAGTGCCCCCCCCCTTTTTTTTGGGGGAAAATTTTTTAAAGGTTTTTTTTTTTTTTGGGGTTTTCCCTTTTTTTAAAAAAAACCCCCTTTTTTTTTGGGGGGGGGGGTTTTTTTTTTTTTTTTTCCTTTGGTTTGGGGGGGGGGAAAAAAATTTTTTTTGGGTTTGGGGTTTTTTTTGGGGGGTTTTTTTTTTTTTTTTTTTTTTGGGGAAAAAAATTTTCCCCCAAAAAGGGGGTTTTTTTTCCCCCCCCTTTTTTTTTTTTTTTTTTCCCCCTTTAAAAATTTGCCCCCGGGGGTTTTTTTTTTTTGGGGGTTTTTTTCTTTTGGGGGGGGGGTTTTTTTTTTGGTCCCCCCGGGCAAAATTTTAAATTTTTAATTTAAACCCCCCCGGGGGGTTTTTTAATTTTCCGGTTTTTGGGCCAAAAAAGGGGTTTTTTCCGGGGTTTTTTTCCCCCCCCGGGGGGCCCCTTTTGGGAAGAGGGGGTTTTTTTTTTTTTTTCCCCCCAAAACCCCCCGGGGGGGGTTTTTTTTCCCCCCTTTTTTTTAACCCCCCCCCCCCTTTTTTTAAATTTTTTTTTTTTGGGGGGCCCTTTTTTTTTTCCTGGGTTTTTGGGTTTTTTTTTTTTTTTTTTAACAAAAACCCCCCAAAAACCCCCCCAAAAAAACCCTTTAAAACCCCCCCCAAAAAAACCCCCCAAAAACCCCCCGGGCCCCCCCCCTTTTCCCAAACCCCCCCCCCCTTTTTCCCCCCAAAAACCCCCTTTCCAATTTTTCCCCCGGGCCCCCCGGAAAAAATTTTTCCCCGGACCCCCTTTTTTAAAATTTTTTAAAAAAATTTTTCCCCAAAAAAATTTTTTTTTTTTTAAAATTTTAAAATTTTTTTTTAAAAAAAAAAATTTTTTTTGGGGGTTTTTTCCCCAAAAATTTTTTTTTTTTCCCCCCCCTTTTTTTTTTTTTTGGGAAAAAAAAACCCCCCCCTTTTTAAAAAAATTTTCCCTTTTGGGGGGGGGGGGGGTTTTTCCCCAAAAAAAAAAATTTGGGGGTTTTTTCCCCAAAACCCCCCCCTTTTTTTTTAATTTTTTAAAAACCTAGCAATTTTTTTTTTTAAAATTTTTAAAAATTTTTTTTTTTTCCCCTTTTTTTTTTTTTTTTAAAAAGGGGGGGGCCCGCCCCCCAAAAAAATTTTTTTTTTAAAACCCCAAAAACCCCCCCCCCTTTTTTTTTTTTGGGGGGCCCCTTTAAACCCAGTCAAGGGTTGGCCCCAAGGGTTCGGACCAGTCTTTTTTTTGGGGGGTCCCAAAATTTTTTGAAAAACGGGTCGGGGGGAAAAAAAAAAAAAGGGGGTTTTTTAAATTAAAAAGGAATTTTGGAAATTTTTAAAAAAAAAAAAATTTAAGGGGGAAAAAACCCCCCTTCCCTCGGCCCCCAAAAATTTTTTTAAACCCTTTTTTTTTTTTATTTTTTTTTTTTTTTAAAAAAAAAAAAGGGGAAAAGGGGAAAAAAAAAAAAAAAAAAAAAAATTTTTAAAAAAAATTTTTTTTTGGGGGGGAATTTTAAAAAAAATTTTTCCAAAAACCCCCTTTTTTCCGGAAAAAACAAGAAAAAACCCCTTAAGTAAAATTTTTTTTTTTAAAAAAAAAAAAAAAACCCCCCCCAAAAAATTTTTTTTGGGGGGAAAATTAAAAGGGGGTTTTTTTTTTTTCCCCCGGCCCAAAAAAAACCCCCCCTTTTTTAAAACCAAATTTTTTTTTGGGGGGGCCCCCAAAAAAAAATTTTTTTTAAAAATAATTTTTCCAAAAAATTTTGGGAAAAAGTTTAACAAAAATTTTTTTTAAAACCCCGGGGCCTTTTTTCCCCCAAATTTTAAATTTTTTTTTTTTTTTCCCCCCATTTTTCCCCCCCAAAATTTTTTTTCCCCGGGGGAAAGGGGAAATTTTTTGGGAAATATTTTGGGGGCCCCCTTTTTAAAAAGGGGGGGGTTTTTTTTTGGGTAAAAAAACCAGGGGGGTTGGGTTAAATCAAAGGGAAAGGGGTTTTTATTTGGGGGGAAAAAGGAAAAATTTTTTAAAAAAATTGGTTTAGGAAAAAAAGGGAAAAATTAAAATTTTTTTTTCCCAAAAGGGGGAAAAAAGGGGAAAATTTTCTTTTTAAATTTTAACTTTTTTTAAAATTTTTCCTTTGGGGAAAAAAGGGGGGGGGGGGTTTTTAAAAGGGTTTTTTTTTTTTTGGGTAAAAAAGGGTTTTTTTTTTTTTTTTGGGGGTTTTTGGGAAAACCCGGCCCGGAAACCCCCCAAAAGGCCCCGGGGTTCGGGGGGGGAAAAAAAAAAACCAGGGGGGGAAAAAAAAGGGTTTGGGGGAAAAAAATTAACCCCCCAAAAAAAACTTTTTTTTTTAAAATTTTTTTAAAAAAAAAAGGGTTTTGGGTTTTTTAAAAAACCCCCAAAAAAAAAAAAAAATTTTTTTTGGGGGGGGAAAAAAGGGGAAAAGTGAAAGGCCTAATAGAAAAATTTAATTTTTTAAAAGGGGGGGGCCCCCAAAAACCAAAAAAGGGTCAATTTGTTTTAATAATCTTTTAAATCAGCCCAAATGTACCCGACCTATAGTGATACCAGCGAGTCAAAAAATTTTTAATTTTAAAGTGAAAATGGGGCTCCATCTTGAGAAAAACAAAAGTGTGGTCTTGTAAAGTACGATAAACAGTGGTTTGAGTGGGCCCGGGGAAAACCCCGTAACACAACAACCCGTGTAGAGGGGGCATGAACCGGGAGCAACCCAAACAACAGTGTAGAGGGGGCAGTGAACCAGCAACACACAACAGTGTAGAGTTTGGGGAGGAACGCAGCAACACAACAACAGTGTAGATTGGCAATTTAACGCAGCAACACAACAAAGGGGGTAAGTTTGGGAAATGAAAACGGGAGGCAACACAACCAAAAGTTTTAAAGTTGGCATTTTTAATCGAAAAAGGGGGGAACACAACAACAGTGTTAGAGGGGGCAGTGAACGCAGCAACACAAAAAACAGTGTAGAGGGGGCAGTGAAAGCACAACAACCCAAAAAACATTTTAGAGTTTTCAGTGAACCCCAGCCACACAACCCAAAAGTGAAAAATTTTGGGATTTAACGCAGCAACAAAAACAAAAAAAGGGAAGTTGGCAAATGAACGCAGGGGGGCAAAAAACAACAGTGTAATTTGGGGAGTGAAACCGCAAAAACAACAACAGTGTAGAAAATGGGCCGTGGAAACAAACAACAAGCAACAGTAAAAGTTGTCAGTGGACGCCCCAACACAACAACATGGGAAGATGGGCCATGGATGCACAACACAACAAATGTAAAAGTTGGCAGTGAACGCAGCAAAACAAAAAACAGTGTAGAGTTGGCAGTGAAAAGCAGTTTAAAACCCAAAAAAAAAAATTAGAGTTGTCAGGGAAAGCAGCAACACAACAACAGGTAAAGTTTTGTCAGTTTAATGCACAAAAGCAAAAACAGTGGAAGTTGGCTTTAAAGCCCGTAAAAACAACAAAATTTTAGAAATTGGCAGTGAAACGCAGGGAAAACAACCCAAAAGTGGGAGATTGTCAGTGAACGCAGCAACACAACAACAGTGTAAATTTTGGGATGAATGCAGCAGCAAAAACAACAGGTAGAGGTTGGGCAGTGAACGCGCAACACAACAAAAGTTTTATGAGTTGGGAGTGAAAGCAGCAACAACAAACAAAGTGAAGGGTTTTCATGAACGCAGCAACACAACAACAGGGGTAAAGTTGGCAATGAACGCAGGCCCGCAAAAAAACAGTTGAGTTGGCAGTTTAATCGCAGGGAACACAACAAAAAGTGTAAATTGGGAGTTAACGCAAACAACACAAAAACAGTGTTGGGGTTGGGGAGTGAACCAAACAACACAACAACGTGTAAGTTGGCAGTGAACGCAAACAAAAAACAACCCAACATTTTAGAGTTGGCAGTGAACGCAACAAAACAACAACATGTAGGTTTGGGATGAACGCAGCCAAAACAACAACAGTGTTAAAAGTTGGCAGTTTAAACCCCAGCAACCCAACAACAGTGTAGAATTTGGGAGTGAACGCAGCAACATAAAAAACAGTAGAGTTTTGGGAATGAACGCCGCAAAAACAACAACAGTGAAGAGTTTGGGATGAACGCAGCAACCCCAACAACAGGGTAAGGTTTGGGAGTGAACGCAGCAAAAAACAACCCAAAAGTGTAGATTTTAAAATTTAACGCCCAACACAACATTTTTAGAGTTGGCAGTGAACGCAGCAACACAACAACCCCGTAGAATTGGCAGTGAACGCCCCAACACAACAACAGTGTAAGTTAGTCAGGGAACCCCAGCAACACAAAAACAGTGTAAAGTTTTTGGGAGTTAACGCAAACCCCCACAACAGTTAAGTTTTGGGAGTGAACGCAGCAACACAACAACATTTTAGAGTTGGCAGTGAACGCAGCAACAAAAACAAAAAGGAAAGTTGCAAGGGAAAGCCCGCAAAAACAACCCAAAAAGTGTAGAGTTGGGAGTTTAACGCAGCAACACAACAACATTGGGGGTTGGGATGAACGCACAACACAACAACAGTGTAGAGTTGGGCAGGGGAAACCCGGGAACACAACAACGTGGTTTTGGAGTTTTGGGGTGAACGCAGGGAACACAACAACAGTGGTTGAGTTGGGCCCGTGAACGAGCAAAAACAAAAACCGGTAGAAGGGTTTGGGAGTGAACCCCAGCAACACAACAACAGTGTAAGTTGTAATGAACGCAGCAACACAAACAACAGGGTAGATTTGGGAGTGAACGCAGCAACACAACAACAGGTAGATTTGGGAGGAACGCAGCAACACAACAACAGTGTAGAAATTTCAAGGGAAAGCAGCCAAAAAAAACAAAAGTGTAAAGTTGGCAGGAACGCAGCAAAAAAACAACAACAGTTAGAAATTCAGTGAATGCAGCAACCAAACAACCGTTAGTTTTTTCAGTGAATGCAGCAACACAACAACAGTGTAGAGTTGTCAGTGAATGCAGCAACACAACAACAGTGTAGAGTTGTCAGTGAATGCAGCAACACAACAACAGTGTAGAGTTGTCAGTGAATGCAGCAACACAACAACAGTGTAGAGTTGTCAGTGAACGCAGCAACACAACAACAGTGTAGAGTTGTCAGTGAATGCAGCAACACAACAACAGTGTAGAGTTGTCAGTGAACGCAGCAACACAACAACACAGCAACAGCAACACCCACATCACAAACCTCACCCCAATAGCTGTCCCTTATGGGCATTCTGACGCAACCTACACCACAACCCCCCATAGGCCGCCACCAAGGCTCCCGCTCCCCCATCCCCAATATTCTTGCAGGACCACAGTGATAGAAAAGAAGCTGAAAGTTTGGTACACGAACGCGGACGGAATAACGAATAAACATGAGGAGTGGCACGAAAGAATAAGTGAGAAATCCACAAACATCATAGCAGTCACAGAAACAAAACTCGCTGAGACAATAACAGACGCAATCTTCCCACTGGGATATCAGATCCTGAGAAAAGATAGAGAGGGGGGGAGGAGGAGTTGCACTGCTCATAAAAACTGATGGGGATTTGAGGAAATGGAAGGCATGGACGTGATTGGAGAAAGAGACTACATAGTAGGTACAATTCAGTCTGGAGAACATGAAGTAGTCATTGGAGTGATGTATATCCCACCACAGAACTGCAGGAGGCCAAGAGAGGAGTACGAAGAAAACACCAGGGCGATGGTGGACACACTGGCTGAGGTGGCAAGAAGAGCTCACTCGAGCAAAGCAAAGTTACTGGTAATGGGCGATTTCAACCACAGGGAGATCGACTGAGAAAACCTGGAGCCACATGGGGGTCCCAATACATGGAGAGCCAAGATGATGGATGTGATACTTAAAAACCTCATGCATCAACATGTCAGGGACACTACCAGAGAGAGAGGGGAGGATGAGCCAGCAAGACTGGATCTTGTGTTCACCCTGAGCAGTTCAGACATTGAGGACATCACTTACGAGAGGCCCCTTGGAGCTAGCGATCATGTGGTTATGAGTTTAGATTATATAGTAGAGTTACAAGTGGAGAAGGTAACAGGAACTGAATGGGAAAAGCCAAACTACAAAAGGGAGGACTACACAGGTATGAGGAACTTCCTGCAGGAGGTTCAGTGGGACAGAGACCTGATAGGAAAATCAGTAAATGAGATGATGGAATATGTAGCAACAAAGTGCAAGGAGGCAGAGGAAAGGTTTGTTCCCAAGGGAAACAGAAATAATAGGAAGACCAAATCGAGTCGTTGGTTTACCCGAAGGTGTAGGGAGGCAAAAACTAAGTGCACCAGAGAATGGAAAAGGTACAGGAGGCAAAGGACACAGGAAAATAAGGAGATTAGTAGAAGAGCCAGATACGAGTATGCACAGATAAGGAGGGAGGCCCAGCGACAGTACGAAAATGACATAGCATCGAAAGTCAAGTCTGACCCAAAACTGCTGTATAGCCACATTAGGAGGAGGACAACAGTCAAAGACCAGGTGATAAGGCTGATGAAAGAAGGTGGAGAACTCACAAGAAACGATCAAGAGGTATGTGAGGAGCTCAACATGAGATTTAAGGAAGTATTTGCAGTGGAGACAGGAAGGCCTCTCGGGGGACAGACCAGATGGGGACACCAGCAAGGAATATACCAACAAGTGTTAGATGACATACATACAGATGAGAAGGAGGTGAAGAAACTGCTAAGGGACATCGATACCTCAAAGGCAATGGGACCGGACGTCTCCCCATGGGTCCTTAGAGAGGGAGCGGATATGTTGTTTGTGCCACTTACCACATTCTTCAACACATCCCTGGAAACTGGGCAACTTCCTGAGGTATGGAAGACGGCAAATGTAGTTCCCAATTTTAAAAAAGGAGACAGAAAAGAGGCACTAAACTATAGACCTGTGTCACTGACGTGTATAGTATACAAAGTTATGGAGAAGATTATCAGGAGGAGAGTGGTGGAGCACCTGGAAAGGAACAACATCAACCAGGTAACTGCTGCAGCATATGGGCGCCTGGCAAACCTGAGAACAGCATTCTGATACCTTAATAAGGAATCGTTCAAGGCACTATACACCGTGTACGTCAGGCCCATACTGCAGTATGCAGCACCTGTTTGGAACCCGCACTTGATAAAGCACGTCAAGAAACTAGAGAAAGTGCAAAAGTTTGCGACAAGGTTAGTTCCAGAGCTAAGGGGAATGTCTTATGAAGAAAGATTAAGGGAAATCGGCCTGACGACACTAGAGGACAGGAGGGTCAGGGGAGACATGATAGCGACATATAAAATACTGTGCATAATAGACAAGGTGGACAAAGACAGGATGTTCCAGGGAGGGGACACAGAAACAAGAGATCACAATTGGAAGTTGAAGACACAGATGAGTCAGAGAGATATTAGGAAGTATTTCTTAAGTCATAGAGTTGTCAGGCATTGGAATAGCCTCGAAAGTGGTGTAGTGGAGGCAGGAACCATACATAGTTTTAAGACGAGGTTTGATAAAGCTCATGGAGCAGGGAGAGAGAGGACCTAGTAGCAACCAGTGAAGAGGCGGGACCAGGAGCTAAGACTCGACCCCCTGCAACCACAAATAGGTGAGTACAAATAGGTGAGTGTAGAGATGTCAGTGGATGCAGCAACACAACTACAGTGTAGAGATGTCAGTGGATGCAGCAACACAACAACAGTGTAGAGATGTCAGTGGATGCAGCAACACAACAACAGTGTAGAGATGTCAGTGGATGCAGCAACACAACAACAGTGTAGAGATGTCAGTGGATGCAGCAACACAACAGCAGTGTAGAGATGTCAGTGGATGCAGCAACACAACAACAGTGTAGAGATGTCAGTGGATGCAGCAACACAACAACAGTGTAGAGATGTCAGTGGATGCAGCAACACAACAACAGTGTAGAGATGTCAGTGGATGCAGCAACACAACAGCAGTGTAGAGATGTCAGTGGATGCAGCAACACAACAACAGTGTAGAGATGTCAGTGGATGCAGCAACACAACAACAGTGTAGAGATGTCAGTGGATGCAGCAACACAACAACAGTGTAGAGATGTCAGTGGATGCAGTAACACAACAACAGTGTAGAGATGTCAGTGGATGCAGCAACACAACAACAGTGTAGAGATGTCAGTGGATGCAGCAACACAACAACAGTGTTGCCACAGATAATAACAGTAACAAAATGGTACTTAGTGTTGTGGAGTGAGGAAGTTTTGAAAATTTTTCTTTTATTGAAATACGAGAAATATTCAGTTACTTGTGGAAATACGTACATTATGTAGTTGGCAGTGGTTATATTATACACAGTGTGTAGTTGGTAGTGGTCGTAATATACACAGTGTGTAGTTGGCAGCGGTCGTGATATACACGACGTGTAGTTGGTAGAGGTCGTAATATACACAGTGTGTAGTTGGTAGAGGTCGTAATATACACAGTGTGTAGTTGGCAGCGGTCGTGATATACACGACGTGTAGTTGGTAGAGGTCGTAATATACACAGTGTGTAGTTGGTAGTGGTCGCAATATACACAGTGTGTAGTTGGCAGTGGTCGCATTATACACAACAGAAAGCAAATATTCTTGCAGTAATCTTCACCAGTCTCTCTACCGTAGTCAACAATAGTGATACAATAGCGTATGATGTGGTGGAGGTGGAAACTATCTAGAGAAGTTAAATACAGTGATCTGTAAGTGCCCAAAACTTGAGGTTGTAAAAAAGGGTGCCAAAGGTCACCGGCCGTTCTTTATAAAGTAGGAACTGCCATAAGTCACCGGTTTCTCCGGCACGCAAGTTATATTTTTTGTATCAAACTGAGCACATATTACTCTGTTAAATAATATTCCAGTAGTGCTTTCATGAGCTAGTCCAAAACCACCGACTGGATTCGTTCAAAAATAAGTGATCCACTGACCAAATTCGTCCAAAAATAAGTGAATGAATGATTGGATTCAAATGCTGACAGAGTTTTTCTAGGTGCCCTTGAGACCCAAGCAGATTAGTGAGAAAGAAGGTATTCTCTCGCCGGATTCATAAGCTAATGGAGTTTTAGGCACCCTTATCAAGCACCCAAATAGTTACTGCAAGCAGCGGTAGATACACACGAAACTCTGTATAGCTTGCAACTGCAGCAACAAACAGGCTTCTGCATGGATTACATGTAACTTCTGAGAAAATGGGCCCACGCATCTTGTGCATATATTAAGGAATCATCTGCAGGAGATATTAAACTAGGGAAGTTTTTGGTTATAGGCCCAAATGAGAATCAACTGTGGAAAAAATCACATTGGAATAAAAAGATGGAAACATCCAAACAGCCTTGATAGAGAACCTAACAGCATTCTATAACAGATGGGCAAATAAAAGGACTGGGCCAAATGGTGCTATTGCCCCTGATACATGCTGTCCTGTCCTGGTAGACAGTAACTGTAAGAATAAAGAAATGAAAGTTGGTGGCTCAGAGGAAGACAGGAGCTCTGTTATGAACATAGCCAGTTGGTCCCTGGGTTATAGTGCTTTTCGTAACAAACTAACAAACTTAGCACTTCTTGGGGTCTTCACTTGTACAGGAAAAGGAATTTTCTTGGTTTCTATTTAATTTATTAATAACCATAATAACCACTTAAATCCACTTTCTCATATTTTACACAATGAGTAGAACACTTATCCCACTCCTCATTAAAACATCACAGTACTAGGTTAAGTATTTACAAATGGCTCTGAGACAGGAAATATCAGTATATGTACAGGCACAGGTGTTGCTTAAAAACTTGAACACCACATTGATAGCTCTTACATAGGGTTCACTCTGTGATAAGCCCTCTACAACACAGAGGCTTGCTCACTTGGTTTCACTTTCTTTAAGAGTTTCTCAACTGCCTTCTCCAAACGAGGTAAGTCTTAGCAATGAGTTTCCGAAATTCCCGGTATTTTCTAGGAAGGCGAATGGTGGTTTAGAGGCGGATATTTCCCTAGACTCTTCCTGGTCCAGAGGAAGGTAAAGAACTGAACAAATTAAGGCTTTACCAGCCAACTTTGACTCGGTCGGAGCAGGGGTTGAGCAGCTCAAAACACCTACTGGTCGCACCAGTCAGTTTGGACTAATTAAATAACCTACCTATGTACAAAGCTAAGTAATAACGACCAGACAATATTATAAAGTCGAGTAAATCCATTTTAGCTACTAATGGAATTACTCCTGAATATAATATTAAGTGAAATAGCAACAATATCAAAAGTAGAAATTGTCTACTTAAAATGGACAAAGGGGTGTAACAAGCTCTTCTGGGGAAGCAGGTAAAGACAAGGACATGCAAAACCCACTGGAGATAGTAAACAAGGGGATGC
Organism: Cherax quadricarinatus; assembly: GCF_026875155.1. Classification (NCBI taxonomy): domain Eukaryota; kingdom Metazoa; phylum Arthropoda; class Malacostraca; order Decapoda; family Parastacidae; genus Cherax; species Cherax quadricarinatus. The sequence goes on along the minus strand of NC_069447.1, from coordinate 2,924,052 downwards.
CCCAAGGATTAGAGAAGATAAAATACCAGAAAATACTTGTGAAAGCACCATTGTTAGCGCAAGTGCTGAAGATAATAAAGAGACAGAAAAACACGCAGTAGGTAATGCAGTACGAGAAACCAAGCCAAATCAAAATCAGACCTATGTAAATTCTATGCCTTAGGTATCTGCAGGCATGGAATATCTGGAAAAACAAATGGGACGTGCAACTTTGACCTTTATTACAGGTATTTCTCAAAGTTTATATTAGTCATAGGAATTTAATTTTTGTTTTTAATTTGTACACATGCCATCATAGATGAAGTATTCTCTTATATTAAATTTTAATGTAATAAAGTTGGTAGAATTACCGACAATATGTAAAGTAAAAGGACACAAGTGCAACTAATGTGACATTTATTGTGGCAACGTTTCGCTCTCCAGGAGCTTTATCAAGCCATTACAAACAATACATGGACACAGAGGGTATATAAAGGCTCAGAGTGAGGTGAATACTAGTGAGGTACCATTTCGATGTTCACTAGTGGTAGTAGTAGTAGTAGTAGTAGTAGTAGTGGTAGTGACAAAAGTAATACAATATGGTAGAGCAATTGATTCGTACATGAGTAAAAGGATATAAAAGCTATTACTTGGGTAACATAAAAATAGGTTGGACAAATATAAACTGGAATGAGGCAGGTTGTTTCAGTGTTCACTCTCTGTGCTTTGTGTAGTATAACAGGAGAGACTATGTGATGGCAGGGTTTACTGTTTTCAGGAGGATTCTTGCTAAGACTTCGGAGATGGTGAAGCTGCCGTTGTTTTGTTTAATTGTATTTGAAACAGCGATCAGTGCTGATTCAAGGCACTTGCGTGTGCGGAAATTAGTTTCTTTTATCACTAATTGGGCGTCTCTGAATTTCATAAGATGATTGGTGGAATTTCGGTGTTGTACACAGGCGTTGTTTAAGTTGTCGTTCCTACATGCGTATATGTGTTCATTGAGGCGGGTGTCGAGGTTTCTTGCTGTTTCACCTACGTAGATCTTGTCACAGCCTCCACAGGGTATAGTGTAAACTCCTGCATTGATGGTTCGTGGTGCTTGGGTTTTGTCCTGGTTAGATCCTTTATTGAAGTGGTAAGAAGCGATGGCGACTCTGGTGTTAGCTTGTGAAAGTACTTTTGAGACGTTTAGTGCAACCTGGCTGTTGGGAAGAATTATAACTTTGTTGGGAGCGGTGTTGATGCGTGGAGAATTGATGATCTGAAGAGCTCTTTTCTTGCAGTCTTTGATGAAAAAAGAAGGAAATTGTAACTCAGTGAATGTTTGGTGAATGTAAGTACATTCCTCGTCAAGAAACTCAGGACTACAAATTCGGTATGCTCTTAGGAAAAACCCGATGATGATGCCTCTTTTGGTCTTGGTATCTTGACTGGAATAGAAGTGTGTGAGATCATTTTTATTGGTGGGCTTCCGATAAACTTGAAATCTTAGGTTGTTGTCTACTTTGTGAATGAGGACGTCGAGGAAAGGTAGCTTGTCATTGGACTCTTCTTCTAGTGTAAACTGAATCGCTGGTTCAACTGCGTTGAGCCTTGCCTGAAGATCCCGTACATCAAAAACGTTTTGGAGTTATTACGAGGACATCGTCCACGTAACGTAACCAAGTGACGCTTGAAGGGATGATGTTGGCGAAGTGTTCGGACTCTAGGTGTTCCATGTATAAGTTGGCTAGGACGGCACTTATTGGGGACCCCATTCCCATGCCGTAGGTTTGTTTGTAGAGCTTGTTATTGAAGGAAAAACAGTTGAAGTTAACACAGAGTTCAATCAAGTCAACAAAATCTCCGGGAGGTAAAGGAAGATTAAGGTCCTGGTTGACTTTACGTCGTAGAACCTCGATGGCTTTTTTGGTAGGTACTTTTGTGAAGAGGGAAGTCACATCCAAACTGCTTAGTTTCTTGTTACGGATGGAGAGGTTACGGATGCGGTTGAGAAGGTCGCCTGAGTGTTTAAGATGAGCTTTTATATCCTTTTACTCATGTACGAATCAATTGCTCTACCATATTGTATTACTTTTGTCACTACCACTACTACTACTACTACTACTACTACTACTACTACCACTAGTGAACATCGAAATGGTACCTCACTAGTATTCACCTCACTCTGAGCCTTTATATACCCTCTGTGTCCATGTATTGTTTGTAATGGCTTGATAAAGCTCCTGGAGAGCGAAACGTTGCCACAATAAATGTCACATTAGTTGCACTTGTGTCCTTTTACTTTACATAAATTTTAATGAAAATTTATGTATCCCACTGAAGAGTCCCAGCCATCTTGATTTTACAGGGAAATTTTTTTAAATTTAAAATTTTGTATCCTTTTGATTTTTAATAATTATTGTAATTTCCATCCACTGTATTTTTTAAAATGAAAATCAATAACCTTACATGAAGGAAATTTTTTCCTTAAAAAAAAATTTTGTAATCAATACAAAAAAGTTTTACAAACAAAACAGGGATTAGCAGAAAATTAAAACTTTTAACCGAACCCCGAACAAGGGGACCCTATTGAGAAGAAGAAAACAGGGCAAGTGTTTTAACAGCAACACAAAAACGACAGTCAACAAGAAACCCAAAAACGAAAAAACCAAAAACTTCCAAAATATTAAAAACAGTCTTAAACCCGTTAGGTAAGACAAAATAAAACAACAGTTAGGTATTTTTTATTTTGAAAAGTTTGCCTAAACAGGAGCTTCTTCAGTCAGTTTCAGAAAAAATTTATAGGCAGGATGGGGCCCTTTATATAGTGCCAGGAGGTGAACGTAGGTTGCTTTGGGAGGGCAGGTTCCCCCTCAAACCCAGCCGTTTCAAATGGGAGGGTTTGAAGGGTTTATGGTTCTGGGACCCAAAAACCCTTGTTTTGCCCGTGTCTTTACAGAATGAAAATTAAAATGGTATAAAATACCCCAGATTGTTAGGTAAGGAACATAGCAACAGTTTTTGGGATTCTTATTTGAAAAAGTTTCCCCCCTAAACAGTAAGGTTCTTCAGTCGGTTACAGAAAAGTTTTATAGGGCGGGTGGAGGCCCTTTTTTTAGTGCCAGGAGGGGGAAAACGTAAAGGGTTTCTTTGGGGGGCAAGGGGGCCCTCCTTTAAACCCCCCGTTTCTCACTATAGAGGTCGAAGTTGATGGTCTTTTACCAAGATACCCCCGTGTTTTCAAATTTTCTGAAAAGAAAGAACATTAAAATGGTTTTAAAATAAACCCACAGATTGTTAGGGTAAGACACATATGCAAAAGTTTGGTATCTTTTTTTCGAAACGTTTCCCATACACAGTTTGGGTTTTTCAAATGAGTTCGAAAAGTTGAATTTGGACAAAGGGTGGAGCCCTTTTTATAGGCCATGGGGGTGAGACGTAAAGGGTTGGGTTTTGGGGGGGCAGGGCCCCCCTCAAACCCAGCCCTTCTCACTAGTTGAGGGCGAAGTTGATGGTCTGTACCAAAAATACCCTTGTGTTTTCGTTGGGCTGACGAATGAACATTAAAATGGTATAAAATACCGGGCGTTTTTTTAGGTAAGACACAATGCAAAAATTTTGGTATCTTTTTTTTTTGAAAAGTTTGCCCGCCTTTCACGTAGGCTTCTTCAGTCGAGTACAGAAAAATTGGGTTGGACCCGGTGGAGCCTTTATTAGTGCCAGGGGGGGAGGGCGTTTGGGTTTCTTTGGGGAAGGGGAGGTTTTCCCCCTCAAACCCAGCCCTTCTCACTAGTTAAAGGGCGAAGTTGATGGTCCGGGCCCAAGATACCCTTGTTGCAGTGTCTGACCAAAAAGAACAAAATTAAAAAGGTAAAAAACCACAGATTGTTAGGTAAAAACACATATGCAACAAATTTGGTTTTCTTTATTTCGAAACGTTTGCCCAACAGTAGGCTTCTTTTAGTCGAGTACAGAACAAGTTGATAGGACAGGATGGGCCTTTATTTTTGTGCCAGGAGGTGAGACTTAGGTTTTCTTTGGGAGGGCAGGGGCCCTTCAAACCCCGCCCCTTTCACTAGTAGAGGTTTGAAGTTGATGGTCTGTACCAAAAATACCCTTGTTTTTGAGTGTCTGACAGAAAGAACATTAAAATGGTATAAAAAACCGGGCGAATTTTTAGGGGAAGACACATAGGGGAACAGTTTGGTTTTCTTTATTTTTGAAACGTTTTTTCCTACACAGTAGGTTTTCCCTTTTCCCGTCCCAGTACAAAAAAGTTATAGGGGCAGGTTTGGGGCCTTTAATAGTTTCCCGGAGGTGGACGTAGGTTGCTTTGGGGGGGGCAGGTCCCTCTCAAAACCCCGCCCTTCCACTAGTGAAAGGGCCCAAGTTGATGGTCTGTACCAAGAAACCCTTGTGTTGCAGTGTTTTGACCGAATGAACATTTAAAATGGTTAAAATACCGAAGGGTTTTAGGTAAGGGCCATTTTGCAAAAAGTTAGGGATCTTTATTTCGAAACGTTTTGCCTCACAGTAGGGTTCTTCAGTCGAGTACAGAAAAGTTGATAGGACAGGTGGAGCCTTTATAGTGCCAGGGGGTGAGACGTAGGTTGCTTTTTGGGGGGGCAGGGCCCTTCAAACCCAGCCGTTCCACTAGTTTGAGGTCGAAGTTGATGGCTGGGGACCAAGATACCCTTGTGTTGCCGTGTTGACGAATGAACATTAAAAAGGTATTTAAAAATACCGACAGATTGTTAGGTAAGACACATAAGCAACAGTTTTGGTATCTTTAAATTTTGAAACGTTTGTTCCACACAAATAGGCTTTTTTCAAATCGAGACAGAAAAGGTTTAAAAGGACAGGATGGAGCCTTTATTTAGTGCCAGGAGGAGACTAGGGTTTCTTTGGGGGGCCCGGTCCCCCTCAAACCCCCGCCGTTCTCACTAGTAGAGGTTTGAAGTTGATGGGCTTTTACCAAGATACCCCCTTTTTTTGCGTGTCTGACGAATGAACATTAAAATTGGATTTAAAAACCAAGATTGGGTTTGGTAAGACAAAATATGCAACAGTTTGGGTTATCTTTATTTCGAAACGTTTTTGCCCCAAAACCCGTAGGCTTCCTTTAGTCGAGTACAGAAAAGTTGATAGGGCAGGGGTGGAGCCTTTTTATAGTGCCAGGGAGGTGAGACGGGAGGTTGCTTTGGGAGGGCAGGCCCTCTCAAACCCAGCCGGGTTTCACTAGTAGAGGTCGAAGTTATGGGGGTGTACCAAAATAACCCTTGTGTTGCAGGCCGACAGGGAAAAGAACATTAAAATGGTTTTTAAAATACCCCACAGATTGTTAGGTAAAGACAATATGCAACAGGGTTGGTATTTTATTTCGAAACGTTTTTGGGCCCACCAGTAGGCTTTTTCCCTTTGAGTTTCAAAAAAAGTTTATAGGGGCAGGATGGACCTTTATAAGTGCCAGGAGGTGAGACGTAGGTTTCTTTTGGGGAGGGGGGGGGGTTCCCCCTCAAACCCGCCGTTCTCACCCCCCTGGCCCCTATATAAAGGCCCCTCCTGTCCTATCAACTTTTCTGTACTCGACTGAAGAAGCCTACTGTGTAGGCGAAACGTTTCGAAATAAAGATACCTAACTGTTGCATATGTGTCTTACCTAACAATCTGTCGGTATTTTATACCATTTTAATGTTCATTCTGTCAGACACTGCAACACAAGGGTATCTTGGTACAGACCATCAACTTCGACCTCTACTAGTGAGAACGGCTGGGTTTGAGAGGGACCTGCCCTCCCAAAGCAACCTACGTCTCACCTCCTGGCACTATATAAAGGCTCCATCCTGTCCTATCAACTTTTCTGTACTCGACTGAAGAAGCCTACTGTGTAGGCGAAACGTTTCGAAATAAAGATACCTAACTGTTGCATATGTGTCTTACCTAACAATCTGTCGGTATTTTATACCATTTTAATGTTCACAGTCATACCTACAGGGAAAACACAATATAACAAGACCTAAGTACCTGGGAGAGTAGAAGGATACATTACCTGGACACTACACAATCCAGTTTATCAGTACACTGTTAGTGTAACATGAGATGTCTGTATTAAGCTTCAACTTGATCTCAAAGGGTTCAGTTTGTCCTCCAGAGTTACAAACGTGACTAACATGACTTTCCACTTGTACAAAGGTCTATAAGCCAACCAAAACTACAAGAACGTGATTTTACTAATCTGAAATCAATTCATTTAGACTCAGCTTTAATCAACACTATCAATATCATTTCACAAACTCGGAGTCTCACCAATGTCCATAACCGAAGATTTACCCAGCTGATTGTACGTAAACCCAGCACAGCCAAATCACACAGAATGATTTGAAAAAAGTGCCTGGCAAGACGAGACGTCTTTATAATACAAGGTCATAAACTACATATTGCATTATTGTCATCACATTGTGTGTGTAATTTCTCATTTATACGAGTGAGTGACTGTTGACCCACTGTTCCTACAGGAGTTCTTCCAGCGGGGTGTCATACTTCCACAGCGCCAGCTGCTGCGACTCTGAAAGTGACGATGAGGGGTTCATCGCCAGCGGCTCCCTCAACCCCAGCCAGGAGGATGCTGAGGCAGAACACTCCTTCTCTGCCTCCCTCCCTCCTTTCCAATCCTTCTCTGCCTCCCTCCCTCCCTTCCAAACCTTTTCCACCTCCCTGCCTCCCTACCTCCCGCCACAAACCATACAACCACCAGCATTACTACCACGACAACGGTCCAGATACTGACGACGACACAGCTGGAGAAGACGACCTGGTAAGTCAGTTATAAGAACATAAGAACATAAGAATGGAGGAACACTGCAGAAGGCCTACTGGCCCATGCGAGGCTGGTCCTTATCAAACCGCCTCTGTCTAAAGCTACCCAAGTAATAACTCCCGTACCCGATGACACCAATCAAAACCAGCCCTCCCACTCATATATTTGTCCAGTCTCTTCTTTAAAGGTACCCAAGGTCCTAGCCTTCTATCACCCCCCTGGGAAGACTGTTCCACGCATCTACAGCTCTGTTAGAAAAACCCGTTTCTTACCTATGTCCTTTCTAAATTTTAAATTTATCCAACTTTAATCCTTATTCCTGGTTTTACCTGGTTCGACACCCTCAGTACTTTATTAATGTCTCCCTTGTTTATGCCCGTTCATCCACTTATACACTTCAAATGATTATCTCCCCTCATTTACGCCTCTCCGAGAGTGGAGATTTTAAGGTTTTAAGTCTATCTTTTACGGGAGGTTCCTTTCACATAAATCATTTTAGTCATTTTTCTCTGTATGTTCTCTAATGAGTCTATGTCCATTTCCCGTATAAGGGACCAAAACTGGCAGATAACTAATAGGCCTCACTAGGATGCATAAACTGTAAAATAATTTTGGATTTTTACTTATACTTCTTGAATAATCCAATAATCTGTTGGCCTTTTTGCGCACTTGAGGTATAAGGAGTATGGTAGGGGGAGTAAAAGGGTGGTGCGGGTTTGATGGGTTAAGGTGGGACTTGGAGGTAGGAAAGGAGGTGCCTATGATGGTTAAGGGTAAGGTATAATTCCCCGGGTTAAAATAAGGGTTACTAATGGTAGTTTTCGGTACAAGGTTGTTATAAGGGGACGGTTGGGGGTTTAAGGTTGTTGGGAAGGTTACTAGTTTTTTAATTTGGGGTATAATTTGGTACGGTATGAGGGTATAAGGTTGACTTAGCAAGGTTTATTAAGGGGGTTTTTCTTTTGTGAATGGTATAATTTGGGGGAGTTTTGGATAAGGATATGGTTTGGTTAATGGGACTGGTGAATATGAGGGTTAGGAAAGGTTTTATGATGGAGTGATTTAGTGGGGTATGATTATAAGGGGTTTACGGTATGAGGGGTTAAGGGGGTACTATGATGGTATAAGGAGTGATTAGTAAAAATTGACTTTTTATTAATTGATTAAAGGTGGTACTTGTTTGGGGGAATGTTGGGGATTTTTGGGGTATAAGGTATGTTATGAAGGGGTCTAGTTTATTTAATTCGGTATGTTAGTAAGGGTTGAGGTAGTGAAGGTTTTTTTACGGTAGTTTTAATTTATGGATAAATAATGGAGTGAATTGACGGTATTGGTAGTGAAGGTAGTGTGGTAAAAAGGTGGTGGGAGTGGGGTATAATATATTTAAGGTATATGGTATAATAGTGAATTCCCTAGTGATGGTTTTTTTATTTTAATTTCCCGGTATATATAGGGTAGTGGGTTTTTACCGGTATTTTTGGGAAATTTGGTGGAGGGGTACAGTTTTAGGAATTTTATTAAAAATTACTATGGGTAGTAAATTGCGGTATATTATGAGGAGTGTTAAATTCGGTTAATTTTATTGGATTTATTAGTATGGTATAAGGTGGGACGTAGTGTTGTGAAGGTGGTAGGTAGTGATGGTATAAAAGGGGGTGCGGTAGTGATGGTAGTGAGGTAGTGTGGTAGTGAAGGTGGTGACGGTAGTGAGGTAGTGAGGTAGTGATGGTAGTGAAGGTGGTACGGTGTGATGTAGTGAAGGTGGTGACGGTAGTGATGGTAGTGAAGGGGGGGGAAAAGGTGTGATGGGGTTATAAAGGGGGTGGTGACGAGGAGGGGTAGTGAGGTGGTGACGGTAGGGGATGGTAGTGAGGTAGTGAGGTAGTAAAGGTGGGTGAGGTGTGAGGTAGTGAGGTGGTGAGGAGTGATGGTGTGAAGGGTGGGAGGGTAGGATGGTAGTAAAGGTGGTGAGGTAGTGGGTGTGAGGTAGTGAGGGTGTGAAGGTGGTGACGGTGTGGGGAAAGTGAGGTAGGATGGTGTAAAGGTGGTGACGGTAGTGATGGTGTAAAGGTGGTGAGGAGTGTGGTAGTGTGGTGGGTGAGGTGTGAGGTGGTAAAGGAGTGATGGTGTGATGGAGTGAGGTTGATGGAGTGAAGGTGGTGACGGTTGAGGTAGTGAAGGTGGTGACGGTGTGAGGAAAAGTGATGGTAGTAAAGGGTAAAGGTGGTGGGTAGTGATGGAGGAAGGTGGTGACGGTGTGATGGAGTAAAGGTGGTGACGGTGGAGGTAGTGAGGTGTGATGGTAGTGAAGGTGGTGACGTAGTGATGGTAGTAAAGGGTGGAAGGTGGAAGGTTGAGGTAGTGATGGTAGTAAAAGGTGGTGAGGGGGTGAGGTAGTGATGGTAGTGAGGTTAGTGATGGGGAGGGTGGTGGGTTTTGGGTAGTGAAGGTGGTGAGGGTAGTGAGGTATGAAGGTGGTGAGGTAGTGAGGTGTAAAGGAGTGAGGTGTGAAGGTGGTGACGGTGTGATGGTAGTAGGTAGGATGGTAGTGAGGTGGTGACGGTTGAGGTAGTGAAGGTGGTGAGGAGGGAGGAGTGAGGGTAGTGAGGAGTGATGGTAGGGGAAAGGTGGTGACGGTAGTGTTGGAGGGGTAGTGAATGGTGAAGGTTAGGTGGTTAGTAAAGGTGGTGAGGGAGTGGGAGGAAGGTAGTGATGGTAGTGAAGGTAGTGATGGTAGTGAAAGGTGGTTGTGGTAGTGATGGTAGTGATGGTAGTAAAGGGGGCGGTGTGATGGTAGTGAGGGGAGTGAAGGTGGTGGTGTGGGTAGGAAGGTTGAGGGTAGTGAAGGTAAGGGGATGGAGGAAGGTGGTGGGAGGTGTGATGGTAGTGATGGTAGTGAAGGTGTGAGGTGTGATGGAGGAGCTGGTGACGGTAGTGATGGTAGTGATGGTAGTGAAGGTGGTGACGGTAGTTGAGGTAGTGATGGTATGAAGGTAGTGAGGTAGTGAGGTAGTGAAGGTGGTGACGGTAGTGAGGTTTTAGTGAAGGTGGGCGGTAGTAGGGTTTAGTGAAGGTGGGACGGAGGATGGTGGGGGTTGGGTGATGGTTTGTGAGGTAGTGGGTGTGATGGTAGGATGGAGTGAAGGTGGTGACGGAGTATGGAGTGAGGGGTGATGGTAGGATGGTATTTTGAAGGTGGTGAGGTTTAGGGGAGGAAGGGTATGATGGTGTGGGGGGGAAGTGATGGTTAGGAAAGGGGGGTGCGGTAGTGATGGTAGGAAAGGGTTTAGTGTGGTAGGAAAGGGTGGGGGCGGTTTATGAGGGTAGGAAGGAGTGAGGAGTAAAAGGTAGTTGGTTTTGGGGGTGGTGCGGTAGTGAGGTTTTAGTGAGGAGTGTGGTGTGTTGGGTGGGTGGTGTGATGGTAGTGGGGTAGTGAGGTAGGGGGGTTAGGGGAAAATGGGGGTGGTCGGTGTGTTGGTAGTGATGGTTGTGGTAGGAAGGTGGGGGGACGGTATTATGGTAGTGAAGGAGGATGGTGTGAAGGTAGGATGGTTTGGGGGTTTGTGATGGTAGGAGGGGGTGAGGGTAGTGGGTGTGAGGTAGTGATGGGGAAGGTGGTGATGGAGTGATGGAGTAAGGGGTGAGGGTAGGGGGGGGGAAGGTAGTGATGGTAGGAAAGGTGGGGGGGCGGTAGTGATGGGTGGGGAGTGATGGTAGGTGGTGTGATGGAGTGAGGGTATGGGTAGTGATTAGGAAGGTTGGAGGTAGTGATGGTTGTTAAAAGGTGGTGAACGGGGAGGGAGTGTGGTAGGAGGTTTAGTGATGGGAGTGAGGAGTGATGGTGTGATGGTATGAGGGTTTAGTGAAGGTAGTGGGTAGTGGGTAGTGAGGTGTGTGGTAGTATGGAGGATGGTAGGATTTTGTGAGGTAGTGATGGAGTGTGGGAGTGATGGTTTGGTAAAGGTGGTGACGGAGGTGGTATGTTAGTGATGGTAGTGTTTTGGTAGGAAGGTTGTGATGGGTAAAGGGTTTGGTGACGGAAATTTTTTTGGTAGTAGTTTGTGCTGATGGTAGTGGGGGGAAAGTGAAAGGTAAGGTGGCATGGTAGTATGGTATGAGGAGTGAGGTAGTATGGTAGGAGGTTTTAGTGAAGGGGTAGGGTAATGATGGTAGTAGGGTTATGTGGAGAAGGTGGTGGACGGTAGTGATGTAGTGATGGTAGTGGGGAGTTTTGGAGTGGATGGTTTTTTGTGAAGGTAGTGATGGTAGGATGGTAGTGATGGTAGTGATTAGTGGGTTTGGAAGGAGTTTTGGGGTAGTTTGGTAGTAAAGGGTTAAGGTTTAAAAGTGAGGGTTGTGTTAGTGGGTAGGGAGGATTTGAGGGTGAGGGTAGTATTGTATGGTTAGTTAATATGATGGTATGATTGATAGGTGGATGGTTGTAAAGTTTAGTATGGTTTTTAAGGGTGGTACCTAGTTGGTATGAGGGGTGCCGGTGTGAGGAGTAGGGTGGGTGATGGTTAGGAGGTAGGCTTTTTTGAATTTGGGGGGTGGGGGTGGGGTTGGGTGGTTGGTTGTTGTTTGGGTGGGGGGTTGTTGACCACCTAGGACCACGGGTGGGGGGGTCTGGGGCCCCTCCCCCCCCTTTTCCTTTCGTCCTGGTCACTCTCCCGACCCGGGTTTTTTTAAAACCCCTCTCTTAAAGCTAGTTTGGCCTCCCCCCCTCATCGTTTTCCCAAAACCACTATGACTACTTGTGGCAAAGAAATTTTCCTAAACCCCTGTGTTCTCTGGGGTCTTCAGCTTCCGGGTTTTTCCCTTTTTACGGGCCCAAATCTCTGACGGGAACTGAATTTCTCCGGGCCCGGGGACTGCAACCCCAAATTCTACATAAAGGGGGAGGGATTACATCGTTTCACATCTCTACTGTTCCGCCCCTTTTTTGTATTCGACTGAAGAAGCCTACTGTGTAGGGGAACGTTTCGGAATAAAATTGTCTAAATGTTGCTATGTTCTTACTAACAAATCCGTCTTTTTCCACCTTGTCAATTTCCCCTCGTATTTTGTATGCGTTATATGCCCCCCCCCCATCTCTCCTGTCCCCCAGTGTCGTCAGGTTTATTTCCCCTTTAACCCTTCCCCGTAGGAAACCCCTTTGCTCTGGGACAGTTTGTTGCAAACCCTTTTCACTTTTCTTGTTTTTCTTCACGGCTTGGCTAGGTGTGGGTTCCCCAAATGGTGCCGCATACTCCAATATGGGCCCCAACTCACGGTGTACAGGGTCCTGAATGATTTCCTTATTAAATGTCGGAATGCTGTTTTGAGGTTTGCTAGGCGCCCCTTTTCGCGCAGTTATTTGGTTGATGTGCCAGGAGATGTGCCTTGTTATTAAACCCCCCGATCTTTTTCCTTGGTGAGGGTTTTAGTCTCTGACCCCCTGACTTACTCCCTCTGGGCCTTCTTTGCCCTCCCCAAACTTCATGAAATTTTCCTTGGTGGGATTGAACCAGGGCAATTGCGGACCAGGTGCAGCTTCCCGTCCCCTTTTTAGTTCTGTGGTCTTCGTCGAGGTATTCTTCTCATCAACTTCCGTCATCTGCAAACAGGGACACCTCAGAGTCTATTCCTTTCCCTCAGTCATTTACAAAAACCAGAAACGCACTGGGCCTTTGGGGTGCCCTGCGGGGGGCCCCCGGTCACAGGTGCCCATTGACCCTGCCCCCGTACCATGATCGCTTGTCTTCCCGACAGTATTTTCCCTGTCCATTGTAGTGCCTTCCCCGTTATCCCTGCTTGGTCCTCCAGTTTTTGCCCCAAACTTTGTGTGGAACTGTGTCAAAGCCTTTTGCGTCCAAGAAAATGCAATCCACCCCCCCTCTCTCTCTTGTCTTACTGCTGTCCCCTTTTCATGAAACCCCAGTAGGTTTTTGACACGGGTTTTTCCCCTCCCTGAAACCATGTTGGCTGCGTTTTGA
>NC_069447.1:2858796-2906296 GCF_026875155.1 Cherax quadricarinatus | reverse complement strand
CGTAGCTCATGGAGCAGGAAGAGTGACTCGAACCTCTGCAAGCACAATAGGTGAGTGCAGTTAGATAATCTAGGAATGTTGCATCACCTAGAGCAGGGTGGTCAGAACATTGGCTGCGATCAGCAAAGATTGCAGATCACAGATGACCACTAGACTTGAAATATGTATTTAGGCCTAAAACTTAATGATAAGATAGATAAGATAAGATAAGTAAAAGATAATAATTTTATACTCAGTCAGTATTTGAGCAGAGCAATATCTTAGTAAAGAAACCATACCACGGGTGGGGTTAGAGTCAGCGATCGGAGAGTCACGAAACTCCAGACCTTTCTGATCGTGGGTTCTAACCCCACCCGTGGTATGGTTTGTTTTGCAATCCGTGTATTACGATTTCGTGAGTCAGTAATGTTTTTAGTAATTATAACCTGTGGAGTTGATCTCATTGACAAATTGTAGAATGTCAACATATCTAATGATTTTACACTAGTAATTTTTTGATGTCATATGTTGTTCACGTGATTCCTTGTCAACGACTTGTTACCCAAATTTGGGAAGAAGAATTAAAAAAGTTCTCCTCCCTTTAAAAAAACCAAAAAAAAGTCCCATTATTGAACAGAGTTGTGTGTAGTTGACTGCAAGTTTGAGTTTGAGGGGAAATATTATGCACAAAGGAAAGGAATGGCCATGGGTAATTATTATCTTCCTGTTGAGCAATTTTTACATGGAATTTATCGAGGTTAGGCTGCTGAAAGTTATCCTGCCTGTCAAGCTAAATGGTTCGATATGAAGGTGACATCTTGTGTCTGCCATTTACAAAACCTAACCTTTCGTCCAGTGTATTAAATCTCCATTAAAAAATGAAGTGTATTTTAAAACTTCCATTTTTAGATGCGTTGATGTACCGGGTTGACAGAAAATTTAAGTTTACAGTATATTGGAAGGCCACCAATGTGTGTTCACACATTCACTATAATTCCAACCATGAGACAAGAGTTAAAAGGTGTATTTTGTTTTTACTGTGCTTCTTATAGCTTAACGAGTGTGCATCCCGGAGTTCCTAGATGAAGAAATTAGGTGAATATCTTACATTGCCATGAAACTGAGGTACACTAAGAGTTCGTGGAATCTGCATTGCTGACAGCTAGGAAAGCTAATCATAGAGCTGAGCTTGGGATAACACCTCAGCTCAACAAATGTGCTGGTTCTCCCATACAATGAGAATTTATCTGTCCTTCTGAATGCCCTTATAATACTTAATAAACAAGTAGTTTTTAAGGATTAACATATTGTTAAGAATCATTGTGATAAAGAATTCTCCTAAACAGTTTGCTGGTGGTGTCCGCAGAATTGGTTCCAATGGTTGCACCTTATCCTATATGGGACAAACTGGCAAACCTCTAGATTTTAGGACATCAAAAACATGCTATTCGATACAAATTGCCCAGGAATCGAACGCAGTTTTCAGCATCATTAGAATCTGCAATAACTGGGCAAGTTGGTTGGAAGCCAGAGTTTTTTGTCCTTGTTCCTCTTAGTTTGAACAGAATATTCAGTCTTTATGGCTATGGGTATTGGTATGCCTCTGGGCACACCCTACCTGCTTTTCTGTTGCTTCCATTCTTTCTGCCTCATTCAACCAAAGATGCTTGATCATTTTTCTTGGATCTTCTCTATTTGCTACATTTAAAGCTTCTGATGTGTTGATGGCAAAAAGAAAGACCTAGAATTATCATTCAACTCTCCTCGGGGTTTTTTTTTTCACCTTGTTGTTTGTTTCTTTGTGATTCTTGCATTATACATATATATATTATATATATATATATATATATTATATATATTATATATATATATATAATATATATATATATATATATATAATATATATATATATATACATATATATATATGTATATATATATATATATAATATATATATATAAATATATATATATATATATATATATATATATATACATATATATATTATGTATATATATATATATATATATATATATAATAAAATATATATTATATATATATTTATATATATATAATATATATTTTGGATGGTGAACAGAACACTCGGTTAATAGTGGGGCCCATGGTGATTAGTGTGCCCAAATGGTGAGGGTTTTTTTTAAATGGAAAAATTTGGTGTATAACAATTAGCAAAAGTTAGTCAGTGATGTGCGTCTTGAGCGAACACACAGGGCACTCCCTCCCCCCTTCCCCCCCCCACCCAGACCCCCTTTCCCCTCATCCCACCCTAGGCCACTGACTTCCTGACCAAGGGTGTTCCCGTTTAGTGCCCCCCAAATTTAAACAATTTCCCACCGCTCACTACTCCCCACCCTCATCCCCCATGCACCCATGCTGCCTTCCCCCGTCACCCCACAGCTGGCGCCCTCCCACCCCCACGATATCAGCATGTACAAGTAGTCGCAGGTTCCCCAGGAATCTTCACGACAGAGCCAAAGCTGTCGTTCACGAGGCATCTGCCGGGTGTGCCAAGGAAATGTGCACTCAATCCCACATCTGGCAACATCCGTGCACACAATAGATTCTAGGTCCAGGAGAGCTCCAAATGAGAACAACAAACAGCTCCCCAGCAGACAGGGCTGACAGTACCGTGACTTCACCTCTACAGAGGACCTCAAATCTGCAATCAAATTAACATCCACCAGGACTCTGACCCCACATCCCAAAGCAGCTCGCCCTCAAGTGCTAGCAAATTCACTGACCTGAAGAAAGTCAACGATGCTCCTTCAAACAACAGATCCGGGCACAAACTTGCTGCTTTTTGGCAATCCCTTTTTTGCTGTCCCACCAAGGAGGGACAAGTCACTAGCAAACCATGTTATTAGGGCAATAAATGCATTCCCAAGGGATGACAACCTCGTCCGTCCCCTCCTAGGGCGACAAAACCCGCTGGGCAAATGCCAACAACAGGACACCCGACCCCTCAAAAATCAGAGCCCCAAAATTTGCAAAAAATAGAAGAGGTAATACTATTGGGGCTTTGAGAAATTATAACCAGTGAGGATACCCTCGCCTCCAAAGGAGTCAGCACGGCGCAAGTCTGGGAAAAACAAACATCAAACCCGGGCTCCCAGTACCAAACATTGACCTCCCGACATTGCACAGGAGAAGAACATCTTACTTACAGGATGCTGATGTGTATAAGCTGCTATGTCATTTCCACAGGGTTCAGCAGGAGGTTTCACCGGTTTAAGGCCTCAAACTTTAAAACAAATACTCAGTCCAGCACTTGGTGAGGTTTCAGAGAGGCTGCTGTCTGAACTCACCAAATTTTCCCAAACCCGTGCCTGGCTGGCGGTGTCCCCGAGGGCCATCAGACTTTTTCTTTGGTGCCTCATTGTGTGCCCTCCCGGAAAAAAAGGGTGGCGGAATCAGGCCCATTGCAGTGGGTAACACCCTTCGGCGCCTAGTCGCCCAAAGGCTGCAGTAAGAAGGGTGAGTCAAGAGGCTGCTGCAATGCTGAAAACCAAACCTCAGCTCGGTTTCGGCGTTCAACAGGGCTGTGAAGCAGCTGCCCACGCAGCACGAGTATATATCAAAAACATGTCCTATGAAAAAGCCTTGGTCAAAATTTGGGCTTTGCCAATGCTTTCAACTCAGTCAGAAGGGATGCTGCTCTCCAAGCAGTTTATAGAAACTTCCCTTCCCTTTATCCCTTCATAGAATCGTGTTATAGTGTGACTTCCAAACTATTGTTTGGGGACCATGAAATTGACTCGTGTGAGGGCGGGGCAACAGGGGGACCTCTCGGCCCCTTTCTATTTTGTTTGGTCCCTCAAGGGAAGTCACGGAGGCACTCTCCAGCGAGTGGGAATATCTGGTTCCTGGCGACGGTACCCTGGCTGGCACAACAGAATCTCCCCGGAGGACATCAGAAAATTAAAGACCCTGGGAGAAAGCCTGGGCCTTTCTTTAAACCCCACCAAATGTGAAATAGTTTCACCAATCAACAGATGAAACCAGAATATTAGTACCGTTTTACCAGGAAACACGAGCCATTGATCCAGCCAATAGCACTCTCCTCGGTGTCCTCTTGGGTCCAATGCCATTGATCTGATCCTAGGAAAAAAGTCTCAGACCTCCGGACGATGGAAAGCAGGATGAAAGACATTGACACACACGATGCCTTCTACCTATCACCGGTGCTGTCAACCCAAAACTTACCTATTTTCTGAGATGCTCCCAGCCTTCAGCAGTCCAAAACTCAAGGAATATGACTTCTTCCCTGAAGGGCCCTGCTAGAGAGTGTATTGAATCTTTCCCTTGACGATGGACAGTGGTTGCAAGCCTCACTTCCGGTCAGGCTTGGAGGGCTAGGAGTACGCAGATCCTCCCAGATTGCTCTACCAGCTTTCCTATTCTCTTCCATTGCATCAAACGAGTTGATAAGACAAATTCTTCCTGGACACCCTCAGTGACTCAGCAGGAATAGAAAACCCCAGCTATGCCAGTGCCATCACCCAATGGGACTCTTGCCTTGCCTCCCGCACAAACCCTAGTGCAGCACTGGCTCACAAAACAGTCAAGCTGGGATAGCCCAATTGTGAAAAGGTGCTTGCCAACATGCTCAGCGCTGCAAAAATCAGATAGGGTATTGCCCGTCTCCAGGCTGTGAGTGCACCCACTCCGGGGACTTCCTCCAAACAGTTCCCATATCGGGCAATGGGAACGCGACTCGACCCTAAAACCCTCCGTATTGCAGTGGCTCTGCGCCGTGCTGCCCCAGTTCCCCACAGAATATATGTGTATTTGCGGCGAAGTGCAAGCAGGAAACCCAAAACGGTTCAATGGTCTTAAACTGTTCCAAACCAAGGGCTGGCATGCAAGACACAATGAGGTCAACGACATCATTAAAAGAACCCTTGCTACAGCTGGATGCCCTGCGAGAGGGAGCCACGATCACTTGCAGCAAACAATACCCAACAACCAGCAAACCACCCCGACGGGATCACCATCTTTCCTTGGAAGAATGGCAAGCTCTTAGCTGGGACTATACCTGTGTGTTCACATGGCTGACACCTATATCCATCACAGTGTGGGGCGACAGGGAGGAGCTTTCTGACCACAGGGAGGAGACAAGATCAGCAAGTACAGGGACATTAGCCAACAGTATCAATTTGTCCAGTGGGATCAGAGACCTTGGGATCATGGGAAAAAAATGCCACACGTTTCCTTAAAGAATTGGGTTCCAGATCATCGACACCACCAGGGACCCCAAGGGCGCCACTTTCATGCTCCAGAGCCTCAGCATCGCCATCCAGAGGGGAAATGCTTGTGCATACTTGGCTCACGTCCAGCCTCGGAGGAGCTGGAGGAAATTCATCATATTTGATACATTGTGCCATTTTTATTCATGTTTATGTTTTTTCCCGTAAATGTATTTTGTTTATTAATAAATGTTCAATAGAATAAAAAATATATAGGGGGTGGTAGGGGGAAAAAAAATATTCAAACAGCTCCAGGGAGAACCTTGAGTTTTTCTGAGGTACGTTTATTGTCTTCTCTGAGGATGAGGGTCCCCATTCCCGCTATAGAGGTGGTACTTCCCTATATATTTATATATATATATTATATATTATATATATATATATTATATATATATATATATATATATTATTTATATATATATTATATTATATATATTTTATTTATATATATATATATGCAAAACAACCACTCTGAAAGAACAGAGAAATTCCAAGCGCTTTCGTGACTTTCTCACATTTTCAAGGAACTATGAAAGTAAAGCATCCAAGGAAGCTACATAAGGGGGCTGGCCAGAAACCTCACTTCAGATCCACAACGGTTAAACACCTGACGCGCGCCCACCCAACTTGGATAGGTCCTTTGCACAACTCCACCACAAAAATATTTCTACCCAAGAAAATTTAAAAATTATTTGTCCAGTGTATTATTAATTCTTCCCAATTCTATTAATTTTAAATGGATCTATGTTATAAACCAAGGAAATATTCATATTATTGTCAAAAAACTGCTTTTTATGAAACAAGATTTTAATTATATTTCTGTCGACCAATGACTTGCTTGATATACTTTCTCAACTTTTTGAAAATCAATTGGATGGTTAAATCTCTTACATGAATAAATAGAGCATTGGAATCTTGTCCGTTCTAATGCTATATATTTATGTTGTTTTATTCTTAGTTCGAGATTTTTTCCAGTTTCCCGTAATAACTTTATGAAATTTTACAAGGAATCTTATAGACACATCCATCAGCATTTTGGGGGAATTCTTTATCAAAAGTTTTTTTTTACTGTATCAAGATTTTTTGAAAAAAATTTAATATTAAAAGTCTTAAGAAGAGAAGGCATATAACCAAAGTTTCATGGTAAGGGGAACAACTTATTTTTAGTTGAATAAGGCTGTTGTACCTTTTTGGATTGTAAAAAGTATTCTAGCAAACCCCTTTAAAAGATTTATCAATTAAATTTCTTTGGTATTTAAATCACATCCTATTCATATTATTTTTGATATTTCTCCACTGGACAAATAATTTTTAAATTTTTTGGGTAGAATAGTTTGTGGGTGAGTTGTTGCAAAGGACCTATCCAAGTTTGGTCGGCGGCGTCAGCGTGTTTAACCGTTGTGGAATCTGATAGTGAGGTTGGGGGCCAGAAAATCCTATAAGCTTCTTGGATGCCTTACTTTCATAGTTCCTATAATGGGGTAGTCCGAAAGCGCTTGGAATTCTCTATTCTTTCGAGTGGTTTGTTTTGCATATTCTGAAATCACCCGTTTACTGGATTTATTGTTATATATATTTTATTATATAATATATATATTTATTTTTATATTATATTATTCAATTTATATTTTTTAATATATTTTATATATTATATATTTTATTTATTTTATATTATATTTTATATATATCTATTTATATATATATATATTTATATATTAATATTATATATATGTTTATATATATATATATTATATATATATATATATATATATATTATATATATATATATATATATATAATTATATATATAATATATATATATATATTTATATGTATGTAAGTTTAGATACAGGCGAAAAATAATACAAACGCTAATCTCTGTTTGAAGGAGACTCGAACCTACGAACCTTGGGACAAAGGGAAAGCAGTGCCTAATCACCGTACCACACTGGACCAATACCTTTGCTTCCAGCCAACGCTAGACGTTTTGATCCAAGGCAGCCAGCATTCAGGCAGGTGGTGTAGCTATTCATCTCATCCCCTACATGCATCAACCGACGGGAGATTTTCAACAATGTTTAGAATCTGCGTACCTTGTCCCAAGGTTCGTAGGTTCGAGTCTCCTCCGACCAGAGATTTTTAATTTGTGAATGTTTCCCTTCTGCGAATTATAAACATTGTAGTTTGTGCCTTCAGCTTTCAGTCGTCGATGAAGAAATAGGGAATAAATACCTATGAAGACTTGATTATGTTGGTATATTCCTCTTAAATAAAGAATGGATTGAGATACGAACAACCTTCAAGAGGAAACCAATTAAAAACACTTATTTTACTGCAAGTGTCATCAGTAAAAAAACAGTAGGTAAGATCCTCACTGTTGATAGGTTTTTTTATACATTTAGAAGAGAAGATTGTTGGTGTCGGGAGACCTGTACAGGAAGACATCGGGGACAGGAATTTTGCATTTCGTTCAAGGTCCAGTGCAAGTTTTCGAGGCGGGAAACCACCTAGAAAGAGGAAACAATCAACATGTCTGCCGAGTGAATGCCAAAGTCTTTCTAGAGTGGATGCCAAAGTCTGCTAGAGTGAATGCCAAAGTCTGCTAGAGTGGATGCTAAAGTCTGCTAGAGTGGATGCTAAAGTCTGCTAGAGTGAATGCCAAAGTCTGCTAGAGTGGATGCCAAAGTCTGCTAGAGTGAATGCCAAAGTCTGCTAGAGTGGATGCTAAAGTCTGCTAGAGTGGATGCTAAAGTCTGCTAGAGCGAATGCCAAAGTCTGCTAGAGTGGATGCCAAAGTCTGCTAGAGTGGATGCCAAAGTCTGCTAGAGTGAATGCCAAAGTCTGCTAGAGTGGATGCTAAAATCTGCTAGAGGGGGATGCTAAAGAAAGCTAGAGTGAAAGCCAAAGTCTGCTAGAGTGGATGCCAAAGTCTGCTAGAGTGGATGCTAAAGTCTGCTAGAGTGGATGCTAAAGTCTGCTAGAGTGAATGCCAAAGTCTGCTAGAGTGGATGCTAAAGTCTGCTAGAGTGGATGCTAAAGTCTGCCAGAGTGAATGCCAAAGTCTGCTGGAGTGAATGCCAAAGTCTGCTAGAGTGAATGCCAAAGTCTGCTAGAGTGAATGCCAAAGTCTGCTAGAGTGGATGCTAAAGTCTGCTAGAGTGGATGCTAAAGTCTGCTAGAGTGAATGCTAAAGTCGTCTGCTGGAGTGAATGCTAAAGTCGTGTGCTGGAGTGAATGCTAAAGTCTGCTAGAGTGGATGCTAAAATCTACTAGAGTGAATGCTAAAGTCTGCTAGAGTGAATGCTAAACTCTGCTGGAGTGAATGCTAAAGTCTGCTATAGTGAATGCTAAAGTTTGCTAGAGTGAATGCTAAAGTCTGCTAGAGTGAATGCTAAAGTCGTCTCCTGGAGTGAATGCTAAATTCTCCTAGAGTGAATGCTAAAATGTGCTAGAGTGAATGCTAAAATCTGCTAGAGTGAAGGCTAAAGTCAACTAGAGTGAATACTAAAGTCTGCTAGAGTGAATGCTAAACTCTGCTGGAGTGAATGCTAAAATCTGCTAGAGTGAATGCTAAAGTCTGCTGGAGTGAATGCTAAAGTCTGCTAGAGTGAATGCTAAAGTTTGCTAGAGAATGCTAAAGTTTGCTAGAGTGAATGCTAAAGTCTGCTGGAGTGAATGCTAAAGTCTGCTAGAGTGAATGCTAAAGTCTGCTAGAGTGAATGCTAAAATCTGCTAGAGTGCTAAAGTCTCCTAGAGTAAATGTTAAAGTCAGCTGGAATGAATGATAAAATCTGCTAGAGTGAATGCCAAAGTCTGCTAGAGTGAATTTTAAAGTCTGCTAGAGTGAATACTAAAGTCTGCTAGAGTGAATGCTAAAGTCTGCTAGAGTGAATGCTAAAGTCTGCTGGAGTGAATGCTAAAGTCTGTGTGAGTGAATGCTAATGTCTGCTAGAGTGAATCTTAAAGTCTGCTAGAGTGAATTTTAAAGTCTGCTAGAGTGAATTTTAAAGTCTGCAAGAGTGAATGCTAAAATCTGCTAGAGTGAGTCATAAAGTCTGCTAGAGACAACGCTAAAGTCTGCTGGAATGAATGCTAAAGTCTGCTAGAGTGAATGCAAAAGTCTGTTAGAGTGAATGCCAAAGTCTGCTAGAGTGAATTTTAAAGTCTGCTAGAGACAACGCTAAAGTCTGCTGGAATAAATGCTAAAGTCTGCTAGAGTGAATGCAAAAGTCTGTTAGAGTGAATGCCAAAGTCTGCTAGAGTGAATGTCAAAGTCTGCTATAGTGGATGCTAAAATCTGCTAGAGTGAATGCAAAAATCTGCTAGAGTGAATGCTAAAGTCTGCTAGAGTGAATGCTAAAGTCTGCTAGAGTGAATGTTAAAGTTTGCTAGAGTGAAAGCTAAAGTCTGCCAGAGTGAATGCTAAATTCTGCTAGAGTGAATGCTAAAGGCATCTGCTCGAGTGAATGCTAAAGTCTGCTGGAGTGAATGCTAGAGTCTGCTGAAGTGAATGCTAAAGTCTGCTGGAGTGACTCCTAAAGTCTGCTGGAGTGACTGCTAAAGTCCGCTGGAGTGAGTGCTAAAGTCTGCTGAAGTGAATGCTAAAGTCTGCTAGAGTGAATCCTATAGTCTGCTAGAGTGAATGTTAAAATCTGCTAGAGTGAATGCTAAAGTCTGCTGGAGTGAATGCTAAAGTCTGCTAGAGTGAATGCCAAAGTCTGCTAGAGTGGATGCCAAAGTCTGCTAGAGTGAATGCTAAAATCTGCTAGAGTGAATGTTAAAGTCAGCTAGAGTGAATGCCAAAGTCTGCTAGAGTGGATGCCAAAGTCTGCTAGAGTGAATGCTAAAGTCTGCTAGAGTGGATGCTAAAGTCTGCTAGAGCGAATGCTAAAGTCTGCTAGAGTGAATGCTAAACTCTGCTGGAGTGAATACTAAAGTCTGCTAAAGTGAATACTAAAGTCTGCTAGAGTGAATGCTAAAGTTTGCTAGAGTGAATGCTAAAGTCTGCTAGAGTGAATGCTAAAGTCGTCTACTGGAGTGAATGCAAAAGTCTGCTAGAGTGAATGCTAAAGTCTGCTAGAGTGAATGCTAAAGTCTGCTAGAGTGAATGCTAAAATCTGCTAGAGTGAAAGCTAAAGTCTGCTAGAGTGAATGATAAAGTCGTCTGCTGGAGTGAATGCAAAAGTCTGCTAGAGTGAATGCTAAAGTCTGCTAGAGTGAATGCTAAAATCTGCTGGAGTGAGTGCTAAAGTCTGCTGGAGTAATGCTAAGTCGCTGGGGTGAATGCTAAAGTGTGCTGGAGTGAATGCTAAAGTCTGCTGGAGTGAATGCTAAAGTCTGCTGGAGTGAATGCTAAAGTCTGCTGGAGTGAATGCTAAAGTCTGCTGGAGTGAAAGCTAAAGTCTGCTGGAAGTGAATGGGTAAAGTCTGCTGGGTGAGTGCTAAAATCTGCTGGAGTGGGGTGCTAAAGTCTGCTGGAGTGAATGCTAAAGTTGCTGGAGTGAATGCTAAAGTTGCTGAAGTGAATGCTAAAGTCTGCTGGAGTGAATGCTAAATTCTGCTGAAGTGAATGCTAAAGTTTGCTGGAGTCAATGCTAAAGTCTGCTGGAGTGAGTGCTAAAGTCTGCTGGAGTGAGTGCTAAAGTCTGCTGGAGTGAATGCTAAAGTCTGCTAGAGTGAATGCTAAAGTCTGCTGAAGTGAATGCTAAAGTCTGCTGGAGTGAATGCTAAAGTCTGCTGAAGTGAATGCTAAAGTCTGCTGGAGTGAATGCTAAAGTCTGCTGGAGTGAATGCTGAAGTCTGCTGGAGTGAATGCTAAAATCTGCTGGAGTGAATGCTAAAGTCTGCTGGAGTGAATGCTAAAGTCTGCTGGAGTGAATGCTTAAGTCTGCTAGAGTTAATGCTAAAGTCTGCTGGAGAGAATGCTAAAGTCTGCTGTAGTGGATGCTGAAGTCTGCTGGAGTGAATGCTAAAGTCTGCTAGAGTGACTGCTAAAGTCTGCTGGAGTGACTGTTAAAGTCTGCTGGAGTGAATGCTAAAGTCTGCTGAAGTGAATGCTAAAGTCTGCTAGAGTGAATGTTAAAGTCTGCTAGAGTGAATGCTAAAGTCTGCTAGAGTGAATACTAAAGTCTGCTAGAGTGAATGCTATAGTCTGCTAGAGTGAATGTTAAAATCTGTAGAAATGAATGCTAAAGTTTTGCTGGAGTGAATGCTAAAGTCTGCTAGAGTGAATGCTAAAGTCTGCTAGAGTGAATGCTAAAGTTGGCTGCTGGAGTGAATGCTAAAGTCGTCTGCTGGAGTGAATGCTACAGTGTGCTAGAGTGAATGCTAAAGTCTGCTAGAGTGAATGCTAAAATCTGCATGAGTGCTAAAGTCTCCTAGAGTAAATGTTAAAGCCAGCTGGAATGAATGCTAAAGTCTGCTAGAGTGAATGCCAACTTCTGCTAGAGTGAATGCTAAAGTCTGCTAGAGTGAATGTTAAAGTCTGCTAGAGTGAATGCTAAAGCCTGTCTTAATGAATGCTAATGTCTGCTAGAGTGAAAGCTAAAGTCTGCTAGAGTGAGAGCAGAAGTCTGCTAGAGTAAATGCTAAAGTCTGCTGGAATGAATGCTGAAGTCAGCTAGAGTGAATGCCAAAGTCTGCTAGAGTGGATGCCAAAGTCTGCTAGAGTGAATGCTAAAGTCTGCTAGATTGAATGCTAAAATCTGCTAGAGCGAATGCTAAAGTCTGCTAGAGTGAATGCTAAACTCTGATGGAGTGAATACTAAAGTCTGGCTGAAGTGAATGCTAAGTCTGCTGGAGTGAATGCTAAATTCTGTGAAAGTGAATTTCTAAAGTTTGCTGGAGTCAATGCTAAAGTCTGCTGGAGTGAGTGCTAAAGTCTGCTGGAAATGAGTGCTAAAGTCTGCTGGAAGTGAATGCTAAAGTCTGCTAGAAATGAATGCTAAAGTTGCTGAAGTGAATGCTAAAGTCTGCTGGAGTGAATGCTAAAGTCTGCTGAAGTGAATGCTAAAGTCTGCTGGAGTGAATGCTAAAGTCTGCTGGAGTGAATGCTAAAGTCTGCTGGAGTGAATGCTAAAATCTGCTGGAGTGAATGCTAAAGTCTGCTGGAGTGAATGCTAAAGTCTGCTGGGGTGAAGCTTAAATCTGCTAGAGTTAATGCTAAAGTCTGCTGGAGAGAATGCTAAAGTCTGCTGTAGTGGATGCTGAAGTCTGCTGGAGTGAATGCTAAAGTCTGCTAGAGTGACTGCTAAAGTCTGCTGGAGTGACTGTTAAAGTCTGCTGGAGTGAATGCTAAAGTCTGCTGAAGTGAATGCTAAAGTCTGCTAGAGTGAATGTTAAAGTCTGCTAGAGTGAATGCTAAAGTCTGCTAGAGTGAATACTAAAGTCTGCTAGAGTGAATGCTATAGTCTGCTAGAGTGAATGTTAAAATCTGCTAGAGTGAATGCTAAAGTCTGCTGGAGTGAATGCTAAAGTCTGCTAGAGTGAATGCTAAAGTCTGCTAGAGTGAATGCTAAAAGTTTGGCTGCTGGAGTGAATGCTAAAAGTCGTCTTGCTGGAGTGAATGCTACAGTGTGCTGAAGTGAATGCTAAGTCTGCTAGAGTGATGCTCTAAAATCTGCTAGGAGATGCTAAAGTTCTCCTAGAGTAAATGTTAAAGCCAGCTGGAATGACTGCTAATGGTCTGCGAGAGTGTGAATGCCAACTTCTGCTAGAGTGGAATGCTAAAGTTGACTAGAGTGAATTTAAAGTCTGCTAGAGTGAATGCTAAAGCCTGTCTTAATGAATGCTAATGTCTGCTAGAGTGAAAGCTAAAGTCTGCTAGAGTGAGAGCAGAAGTCTGCTAGAGTAAATGCTAAAGTCTGCTGGAATGAATGCTGAAGTCAGCTAGAGTGAATGCCAAAGTCTGCTAGAGTGGATGCCAAAGTCTGCTAGAGTGAATGCTAAAGTCTGCTAGATTGAATGCTAAAATCTGCTAGAGCGAATGCTAAAGTCTGCTAGAGTGAATGCTAAACTCTGATGGAGTGAATACTAAAGTCTGCTAAAGTGAATGCTAAAGTCTGACACTGTTACGTGTCAGCGTGCCTCGTTGTGCTCCGGGTTTTCTGGTATTTTCACGGTCGCTCTTACGTGCTAGAACTTTAATTTGTGTCATCAATCCTATACGATACATCCCTCTAGCGCCTGGAACCAATCTTGGGCGGAAAACATAATATATTGAGTCAAAAAAGGAGAATTAGTGTGCACTACCTAGCAGAGTTTACTGCCAGAGGGGAATCAGAGGCCTGTGTCCCGTGTGGAAAAAATAATAATAATTGAACTTTTCGTGTTTCAGAGGAAAGAAAGAATATCCCTGATAACATTGATTACATAGTGTGGTATAGTGTATACACAGTGGCTCCCTAGTTATATTGATGATAAAGGCTTAAGTGTCATTTGAAAATACCAAGGTGAATTGTATATGATGTGATAGCTATAGAGGCAGGTGCCAGAAGTCGCCAGAACTTACCACAGTGTAAGTGATTTTTAATTCTTCCTGGGGCCTGCTAGTGTACTGCATATAATCTTAGTGATACCAGTGAATAGCAGAATACAGTGTTGTGTAAGTAGCAACTAACCAGTTTTTAATGGTATACTTAGTGGAGTGGAGTGACTTTCATTAGTTTCTTTTTTCTTGAAAATACCGACGTTATTACTGTGAATTTTATATAACTGTAGTTACCTGCGGTCGCAATATACAACAACGAGAATCAATTTATTACTACAGAAAAAGCGTCCTTCCTCACTAAAATTTCCACCAGTCAACTATAGTGATAATATAGCAATTTATTGTGGTGGACGACGGAAAAAAAAAATAGACAAAACCTAGATACAGCGATTGATAAACAAGGGTGCGAGGTCGACGTTCGTCACTGTAGGAGTTGCCAGCAGTCGCCGGCTCTT
Source organism: Cherax quadricarinatus (assembly GCF_026875155.1). Lineage (NCBI taxonomy): Eukaryota > Metazoa > Arthropoda > Malacostraca > Decapoda > Parastacidae > Cherax > Cherax quadricarinatus. The sequence goes on along the minus strand of NC_069447.1, from coordinate 2,892,107 downwards.
CAACACGGCAAGTTATACTTTTGTATAGTAAAATCACTATTATCGGGTAAAATTTGCCAGTAGATCCTTCATGTGTTAGCTCACAAATCACCGACAGTATGTTTTAATATTAAGTGACCACTGATCAGATCAGATCTGACTGCGTCCGAAACCCTTGGACTGGTCCGAACCCTGACAGTCCGAACCCTTGACTGGTCCGAACCCTTGATGGTCCGAACCCTTGACTGGTTTCAAACGGTTTGCGTTGGACAATAAAGCTGACTGTAACGGATGGGGTTGTAGGCGCCTTATAAAACACATAATTAAAAATATCAGGAACGGTACGGTAAGCTGTCCAATATACAAAAAAACAGTTAGAAACAGAAAAATAGAAATAGCCTAGAGCTTCATTTAAGGTTATTAATAGAATATTCAAGAGGTTGTAGTAAGAACTGATTAAAATCAAACCATTCAAATCATTATGAAGCTGTTGTGTTAGTCTGTGGTTCAGTCCAAACAAACGGGCTTTCCAATGGATAAATTGCATTTTTGTGGAAATTGGTGTCACGCCCCTTTGTGCAAGAATCCAAGAACTAGCTACAAGCAGTATTAAAAACAGAGAAGTGTTTTTGGGTATGCCCAAATGGAGGGAAAATATGTGGACCTAAAATACAAGGGTATTAAAAGAGTGACAACATAAAAGCTGCTATTTCTAGAAAACCTGGAAGCTTCTACAAACAGATGGGAACATAAAATGTCTGGGTGAATGGTCTGGCCCTGATACTGTCCACGTAGTCACCAAACTGTAAGGCTGGAGGTGTTGTCCTGGTTAAGGTCAGTAAAAGTGGGGCTGTAGTGCTGTCCTGGGACGACAGTAGTGGTGAAGCTGGAGGTGCTGTCCTGGGAGACAGTAATGGTTGAAGATGGAGGTGCTGTCCTGAGAGACTGAAATGGTGAAGCTGGAGATGCTGTCCTGGGAGACAAGTAATGGAGATTTTGTCCAGGTAAGTCGGGAATATTATACGCAGGAAGGTATACAATATAATACCTCATAGGGGAACAGGGGACCCTAGTAGGGAAACAAGTGGTAGTCAAAAGTAAGATAAACCAATATTGCAAACTAGAAATACCGCAGGAAATAGTAAAACAAGAGGACTCCCAATAGACAATAGTTGAGGATAAATTACCAAAAACAATGGTGGGGAGCTTCCATTGTTGGTGTGCGTAGGGAGGATAGAAGTAAGACAGGGAAACATGCACCAACAGGGAATCAGTCACAGAACCAAGGCAAGCGGATACCAACCTGTGCACATAACTATGCACTTCGGTATCTGCTTGGCTGGGGAAAAATCTGGGAAAAAACAGATGGGGTACGTGCAACTTATGACCACCCTAGAAAATGCCATGCACATATGACAACAGGAAAATGCAAACTCCCTTCCTGTAAGCTTTTTCACCCTGATCTGTGTACCTCTTCAGTACAGGAAAGGACTGTGTTATAATTATATTGCCAGGCATTACCATTAATGGGGACAAAAAGATACAAAACATCCAGGCCATGGGAAAACCTGGGATAGCCACAGCCACTCTAGAGGAAGAGGTTTTTTTTAATGCCAGGAAGGAAAAAAACTGGAGGAAATGGCAGAAATCGTTCACCAAAATCCAGTCATTCCTGGAGTGGAACACAGTCGATGGCCTCCACTCCAAACAACAGATACAATACTATTGCCGGGAAAAAAAAAAATCCCCCCCCCAGAACCACAATACCACCAGTCCGATAACATTCTTCTTTGCAAATATACAGGGTCTTAAAGCCAGCAACAAACAACAAAATACTTTCATCCGTGGACTGTTGCAGAGGCAAAGGCAAGTTCGCGGCTTTCACTGAGACACACATAAAGGATACTTGGACAAACCCGAAATATGGATACCAGATTACGACCTATAAGATGTGACAGAATGTGAACAGGCCAAAAGGGTGGGTTTGGCCTGTCATGCAGAGTCTCTTGTTTTGCACAGAACTGCTTAATGCTTAATGATGTAGTGAAGTTTTTAGCAGTAAAGGTCGCGTAACCAAAAACCTAGTCTTGTGCGTAGTCTACAAGCCTCGGATGCAACATACCAGCAATTCAGGAAACAGCTGTTAAAAATTGACCCCTGTCTGAAAATCTTCCTTGCTCCTGCACCCAACATCTCAACTTTAAGGCAACCTAAAATGGAGGATATAGCAAATATTTTGTGCAGTAATAAACACCAGGAGGCAGCTCTGATGAAAACTCACCACTCACACGAGCTTTTAAAATCTCTGCACAAAATTCATTTAAACCAGCAATAATAGAGCCTACTAGACTGGAAGAATAACTAGACCCTCATCTTCACTAACAATGATGATCTGATAAGAAATGTCACCAGATCAATAACAATATTCTCAAGATCACAAACATAATTGAGGTTCCAGACATGTTTGCGTGCGCCCCCAGACCGACAAATGGACTAGTCACGAGGGAGCATTCACCAAATTCAACTTCAATAACAAATACATAAAGTGGGACCAGGTAAACCAAGTCTAACCGACATTAAGCTGGGAAGATTACTAAAGCAGCACAGGATCCCCTACATATGCCTAGAACAGTTTAACTCGGTTGGACTCGATGTAATGCACAAGGACTTATTCCTCTAGAGTAGGAGGAGTAGATTGTAAAATAGAAAGAGTCAGGCGCTCCCTTTACAGGCGACGGTAAAGATAACGAGCGGCCTAAAAGAGGGTCAATATATCTGAAATGCGTAGGGAGACACTGGTCAGAGAAATAGCAAGCATCGAACTTAAGCTAAAAGAATCCTTTAGAAACGAGTAGGGGAATCGGCGGGAAGATACTAATATGCATAAATGAAATCGAAAGAAACCAAAGTATTTCTTCTCCTTGCCCAAATCAAAATCGAGAACAACGTCAGTATTGGGCCCCTACTTAAACAAGATGGGTCCTACACAGATGACAGCAAGGAAATGAGTGAGCTACTCAAGTCCCAATATTTACTTGGAGTTTACTTGGAGAGAGTTCCGGGGGTCAACGCCCCCGCGGCCCGGTCTGTGACCAGGCCTACTGGTGGTTCAGAGGCCTGATCAACCAGGCTGTGCTGCTTGGCTGCACGCCAAACCAACTTACGAGCCACAGCCCGGCTGATCAGGAACTGTTCTTTAGGTGCTTGTCCAGTGCCAGCTTGAAGACTGCCAGGGGTCTGTTGGTAATCTCCCTTATGTGTGCTGGGAGGCAGTTGAACAGTCTCGGGCCCCTGAACTTATTGTATGGTCTCTTAACGTGCTAGTGACACCCCTGCTTTTCATTGGGGGATGGTTGCATCGTCTGCCAAGTCTTCTGCCTATTTCGTAGTGAGTGATTTTGTGTGCAAGTCGGTACTTGTTCCCTTCTAGGATTTTCCAGGTGTATTTAATCCATGTATTCTCTCCCTCCTAGCATTCCAGGGATTACAGGTTTAAGGACCTCAAGCGCTCCCAGTAATTGAGGTGTTTTATTCCGTATGCGCGCCGTGAAAGTTCTCTGTACATTTTTCTAGGTCGGCATTTTCCTACCTGCCTTGAAAGGTGCTGTTAGTGTGCGCAATATTCCAGCCTAGGGTTAGAACAAAGTGACCTGAAGAGTGTCATTATGGGCTTGGCCTCCCTAGTTTTGAAGGTTCTCATTTATCCATCCTGTCATTTTTCTGCAGATGCGATTGATACAATGTTATGGTCCTTGAAGGTGAGAGTCCTACGGACATGATCACTCTCAGGTCTTTGACTCGTTGGTGTTTCGCTCTATTTTGATGGCCCAGCAGAAATTTGTTTTGTACTCTGATGAGATTTAATTTCTCTCATGTTTAACCATATCTGAGTAATTGAAAATTTCTCATCGTTGAACTTCATATTGTTTTCTAGCAGCCCACTGAAAGATTTGGTGAGTCCGCCTGGAGCTTTGCAGTGTCTGCAATGGAAGACACTGTCATGCAGATTCGGGTGTCATCACTTGCAAAGGAAAGACACCCCCCCCCCCCCCGGTGCTGCGTGGCTGATATCCTTGTCTGTGTCGGTATGAGGATGAGGATACAAGATGGGAGGAGTACTGTGCCTTGCTGGAACAGAGCTTTTCACCGTAGCTGCCTCGGACTTTACTTCTCTTGACGACTACTCTCTGTGTTCTGTTTGTGAGAAAGTATAGATCCATCGACCGACTTTTCCTGTTATTCCTGTTTAGCACGCATTTTGTGCCGCTATTACAGCCATGTCACACTTGTCGATGGCTTTTGCAAAGTCTGTTATATTACATCTGCTTCTTTTTGTCATTCTAGTGCATTTTAGGACCTTGTCGTAGTGGATCATTGGATTGGACCGAAGGAGCGACCTGTTCTAAACCCATGTTGCCCTGGGTTGTGTAAACTGATGGGTTTCTAGATGGGTAGTGATCTTGTTCTTAGGACCCTTTCCCAAAGTTTTTTATATATGGGTTTGTGCTATTGGTTGTAGTTCTTTTGCTGTGCTTTACTCCCCCCTTTGGGGAGTGGGGCTATGCTGTGCTTTTAGTAACTGTGGGGACGCCCCCCGTGCCTGCTCCTTCAATAGGATGGAAAAGGTCGTGATGGGGGTTCTTGCAGTTTTTTGTTGAAAAAGAGTTCCATGAGTTGGCCCTGGGGGCAGGGCAGGGGCCCTGTCTTTTATCGCCTGTTCGAAGTCATTTGGCGTCGGAAACATCGAATGGCTTGTGTTAATCAAATTTTGTGGCTCTCTCAAAAAAAATTTTCATTTTGATCTTCGACTCTCAGTTGGTTGCAACTTGCTAAAAACAGTCAAAATGGGACTTGAGTAGCACTCTTTCCTTGCTGTCATCTGTGTAGGACCCTTTGTTTAATATGGGCCCCAATACGGACGTTGTTCCGATTTTGATTTGGCATAGGAGAAGAAAACTTTGGGTTTTTTTCGATTTCTTTTTGGGTTTTTAGTTTTCAGCGATTCCGACTCCAAAAGGTTTCTTTGTTAAGTTCGATGTTTGCTATTTCTCTGCCCATGTCTCCCTACGCATTTCAGATATATTACCTTTTTTAGCGCTCTGTTTTTTTTCCGTCGCCTGTTAAGGGGAGCGCCTGTCCTTTGGGTTTTTACATCTACTCCTCCTTTTTTTAGAGGAATAAGCCTTGTGCATACATCGAGTCCACCGAGTTAATTTGTTTGGGCTAAGATGGGGTCTGTGTTGCTTGTATTTTTCCCAGTTATTCGGTTAGGATTTGGGTTTTAAACTTGGCCCCCATTTTATTTTTTTGTTATTGAATTTGAATTTGGTAATGTCCCTCGTGACTAAAACATTAGTCGGTCGGGGGCTCCGCGCCATACATGACTGAACCTAAATTATGTTGTGATCTGATTTATTTTTTTGATAGGGTGACATTCTTATCAATCATCTTTGTTATGAAGATGAGGTCTATGTATTCCCCCGTCTGTAGGCTTTTTTTTTGCTGGTTTAAATTAAATTTTGTGCAGAGATTTAAAAGCTCCGTGAGTGGGGGTTTTATCAGGTCCCTCCTGGGTTTATACTGCAACAATATTTTTGCTTATTCCCCCTTTTTAGGTCCCTTAGTTGAAATCCCCCAGGGGAAGATGTTGGGTGCGGAGTGGAAAGGTTTTCCAGACGGGGTAAATTTTTTTAACAGCTTTTCCCTGGAATTGCTGGGTTTGTTGCATCCGGAGGCTTGTAAACCCCAAAGGGACGGTTTTGGTTCTCACCTTTCTCTAAAATTTCCCACTACTCATTTGAGGCATTTAGCATTCTGTGCAAACAAGTGACCTGCAATGGACTCAGTTTTTAGCAAGCCGCAAACCCGACGAGAGTCGAAGATCAAAATGAATTTTTTATGGGAAAACCACAAAAAATTTGATTTAAAACCCAAACCTATCCGTGTTTCCTGAGCAAAAAGATTAGAACGGGGGATAAATGACATGCCCATGTCTCTGCCCCCCGGGCCAACTCATGGAACTCTGTGTTTATCAAAAATGCAAAAAGCCCCTATCACGAGCCTTTTTTATCCATGGGGAGGGAAAACTGGCATGGGGTCGTACCCCCAGTTATAAAAAACAACAGCAAGCCCCAACCCACAAAGGGGGCAGTAAAGCAACAGCAAAGAACAAACCCAAAAGCCATAACATCCCATATCATAAAAATCTTTTAAAGGGTCCTAAGAAGCAAGATCACCACCCATCTAGAAACCCATCAGTTACACAACCCAGGGCAACATGGGTTTAGGAACAGGTCGCTCCTGTCTGTCTCAACTATTGGATCACTACGACAAGGTCCTAAATGCACTAGAAGACAAAAAGAATGCAGATGTAATATATACAGACTTTGCAAAAGCCTTCGACAAGTGTGACCATGGCGTAATAGCGCACAAAATGCGTGCTAAAGGAATAACAGGAAAGTCGGTCGATGGATCTATAATTTCCTCACTAACAGAACACAGAGAGTAGTCGTCAACAGAGTAAAGTCCGAGGCAGCTACGGTGAAAAGCTCTGTTCCACAAGGCACAGTACTCACTCCCATCTTGTTCCTCATCATCATATCCGACATAGACAAGGATGTCAGCCACAGCACCGTGTCTTCCTTTGCAGATGACACCCGAATCTGCATGACAGTGTCTTCCATTGCAGACACTGCAAGGCTCCAGGCGGACATCAACCAAATCTTTCAGTGGGCTGCAGAAAACTATATGAAGTTCAACGATGAGAAATTTCAATTACTCAGATATGGTAAACATGAGGAAATTAAATCTTCATCAGAGTACAAAATAAATTCTGGCCACAAAATAGAGCGAAACACCAACGTCAAAGACCTGGGAGTGATTATGTCGGAGGATCTCACCTTCAAGGACCATAACATTGTATCATCGCATCTGCTAGAAAAATGACAGGATGGATAATGAGAACCTTCAAAACTAGGAAGGCCAAGCCCATGATGACACTCTTCAGGTCACTTGTTCTATCTAGGCTGGAATATTGCTGCACACTAACAGCACCTTTCAAGGCAGGTGAAATTGCCGACCTAGAAAATGTACAGAGAACTTTCACGGCACGCATAACGGAGATAAAACACCTCAATTACTGGGAGCGCTGAGGTTCCTAAACCTGTATTCCCTGGAACGCAGGGAGGTGAGAGATACATGATTATATACACCTGGAAAATCCTAGAGGGACTAGTACCGAACTTGCACACGAAAATCACTCACTACGAAAGCAAAAGACTTGGCAGACGATGCACCATCCCCCCAATGAAAAGCAGGGGTGTCACTAGCACATTAAGAGACCATACAATAAGTGTCAGGGGCCCGAGACTGTTCAACTGCCTCCCAGCACACATAAGGGGGATTACCAACAGACCCCTGGCAGTCTTCAAGCTGGCACTATACAAGCACCTAAAGTCAGTTCCTGATCAGCTGGGCTGTGGCTCGTGCGTTGGTTTGCGTGCAGCCAGCAGCAACAGCCTGGTTGATCAGGCGCTGATCCACCAGGAGGCCTGGTCACAGACCGGGCCACGGGGGCGTTGACCCCCGAAACTCTCTCCAGGTAAAACTCCAGGAGTGAATGCTAAAGTTTGCTAGAGTGAATGCTAAAGTCTGCTAAAGTGAATGCTAAAGTCGTCTACTGGAGTGAATGCAAAAGTCTGCTAGAGTGAATGCTAAAGTCTGCTAGATTGAATGCTAAAATCTGCTAGAGTGAAAGCTAAAGTCTGTTAGAGTGAATGCTAAAGTCTGCTGGAGTGAATGCTAAAGTCTGCTGGAGTGAATGCTAAAGTCTGCTGGAGTGAATGCTAAAGTCTGCTGGAGTGAATGCTAAAGTCTGCTGAAGTGAATGCTAAAGTCTGCTTGAGTGAATGCTAAGTCTGCTGGAGTGAATGCTAAAGTCTGCTGGAGTGAGTGCTAAAGTCTGCTGGAGTGAGTGCTAAAGTCTGCTGGAGTGAATGCTAAAGTCTGCTGGAGTGAATGCTAAAGTCTCCTGGAGTGAATGCTAAAGTCTGCTGAAGTGAATGCTAAAGTCTGCTGGAGTGAATGCTAAATTCTGCTGAAGTGAATGCTAAAGTCTACTGGAGTGAATGCTAAAGTCTGCTGGAGTGAGTGCTAAAGTCTGCTGGAGTGAGTGCTAAAGTCTGCTGGAGTGAATGCTAAAGTCTGCTGGAGTGAATGCTAAAGTCTGCTGGAGTGAGTGCTGAAGTCTGCTAGAGTAAATGCTAAAGTCTGCTGAAATGAATGCTGAAGTCAGCTAGAGTGAATGCCAAAGTCTGCTAGAGTGAATGCTAAACTCTGCTGGAGTGAATACTAAAGTCGTCTACTGGAGTGAATGCAAAAGTCTGCTAGAGTGAGTGCTAAAGTCTGCTGGAGTGAGTGCTAAAGTCTGCTGGAGTGAGTGCTAAAGTCTGCTGGAGTGAGTGCTAATGTCTGCTGGAGTGAGTGCTAAAGTCTGCTGGAGTGAGTGCTAAAGTCTGCTGGAGTGAGTGCTAAAGTCTGCTGGAGAGACGTGGAGTGCTAAAGTCTGCTGGAGTGAGTGCTAAAGTCTGCTGGAGTGAGTGCTAAAGTCTGCTGGAGTGAGTGCTAAAGTCTGCTGGAGTGAGTGCTAAAGTCTGCTGGAGTGAGTGCTAAAGTCTGCTGGAGTGAGTGCTACAGTCTGCTGGAGTGAGTGCTAAAGTCTGCTGGAAGTGAGTGCTAAAGTCTGCTGGAGTGAGTGCTAAAGTCTGCTGGAGTGAGTGCTAAAGTCTGCTGGAGTGAGTGCTAAAGTCTGCTGGAGTGAGTGCTAAAGTCTGCTGGAGTGAGTGCTAAAGTCTGCTGGAAGTGAGTGATAAAGTCTGCTGGAGTGAGTGCTAAAGTCTGCTGGAGTGAGTGCTAAAGTCTGCTGGAGTGAGTGCTAAAGTCTGCTGGAGTGAGTGCTAAGTCTGCTGGAGTGAGTGCTAAAGTCTGCTGGAGTGAGTGCTAAAGTCTGCTGGAGTGAGTGCTAAAGTCTGCTGGAGTGAGTGCTAAAGTCTGCTGGAGTGAGTGCTAAAGTCTGCTGGAGTGAGTGCTACAGTCTGCTGGAGTGAGTGCTAAAGTCTGCTGGAGTCAGTGCTACAGTCTGCTGGAGTGAGTGCTAAAGTCTGCTGGAGTGAGTGCTAAAGTCTGCTGGAGTGATTGCTAAAGTCTGCTGGAGTGAGTGCTACAGTCTGCTGGAGTGAGTGCTACAGTCTGCTGGAGTGAGTGCTACAGTCTGCTGGAGTGAGTGCTACAGTCTGCTGGAGTGAGTGCTACAGTCTGCTGGAGTGAGTGTTAAAGTCTGCTGGAGTGAGTGCTACAGTCTGCTGGAGTGAGTGCTACAGTCTGCTGGAGTGAGTGCTAAGTCTGCTGGAGTGAGTGCTACAGTCTGCTGGAGTGAGTGCTAAAGTCTGCTGGAGTGAGTGCTACAGTCTGCTGGAGTGAGTGCTAAAGTCTGCTGGAGTCAGTGCTACAGTCTGCTGGAGTCAGTGCTACAGTCTGCTGGAGTCAGTGCTACAGTCTGCTGGAGTGAGTGCTAAAGTCTGCTGGAGTGAGTGCTAAAGTCTGCTGGAGTGAGTGCTACAGTCTGCTGGAGTGAGTGCTACAGTCTGCTGGAGTGAGTGCTAAAGTCTGCTGGAGTCAGTGCTACAGTCTGCTGGAGTGAGTGCTAAAGTCTGCTGGAGTCAGTGCTACAGTCTGCTGGAGTCAGTGCTACAGTCTGCTGGAGTCAGTGCTACAGTCTGCTGGAGTGAGTGCTAAAGTCTGCTGGAGTGAGTGCTAAAGTCTGCTGGAGTGAGTGCTAAAGTCTGCTGGAGTGAGTGCTAAAGTCTGCTGGAGTGAGTGCTACAGCGCTGGAGTGAGTGCTAAAGTCTGCTGGAGTCAGTGCTACAGTCTGCTGGAGTGAGTGCTACAGTCTGCTGGAGTGAGTGCTAAAGTCTGCTGGAGTCAGTGCTACAGTCTGCTGGAGTGAGTGCTAAAGTCTGCTGGAGTCAGTGCTACAGTCTGCTGGAGTCAGTGCTACAGTCTGCTGGAGTGAGTGCTAAAGTCTGCTGGAGTGAGTGCTAAAGTCTGCTGGAGTGAGTGCTAAAGTCTGCTGGAGTGAGTGCTAAAGTCTGCTGGAGTGAGTGCTACAGCGCTGGAGACAAAGACAACTTAACAAACAACTGGGAGAACATTTTTGGATGTGTCTTTGTTTCTCTTCCTTCTTTACTTTCCTTGTCGTATTTAGGTTTTCTTGTCGGTTTCTTTAAGTGTTTTAATATTGGTCAGTAAGGTTCTCCTATTCACTTTGGATACTTCTATAAATTTCTTTCTTCTCTCTTATTAAATGCATTATTCTCCTCTTCATCCAGATCGTTTTTACCTGACCTAGTTCCTCTCTGGACAGTATACTCTCTTTATGCTTTCTATACATTGTACATTAAGATAAAATCATAAACGTATATTGTATCGTTATTATAAGTGTAATTTTTGTTTATAAAATCGTTAGGTAAATTCCCCCAGTCAAGACTAGACAAGTGTTTCTTAAGTCCATTATAATTGACTGAAGGAAAATCGGGGACATTTACTGCATAATCCTTATTCTCTATGTAAGTAAATACATTTATGATCACTTGTTCCATGCTCTTCGGTAATCTTTTTATTAATTACGAGTGTTTCCTTATTTAACAAAACCAGGTCAAGCAGATTATTATCTTAGGTAAGTTATGTTACTAACTGCTTCCAAATGCAGTTCTGTTCCACTTCCAGGAAGTCACTGGACTATAAATTACCGGACAAAGAAGTCTAGTCAATTGGACTATAGTTAAAATACCTACTTATTACTTTGTTATCGTGTCTTGAAACCGTATGAATTTCGTCCCAGAGATGTCTCCCTCTGTCCCATGGAACAAGTTATACCTTCAATGCAACACTCAGCGATCACGTCTCGACTCTTAAAATTAATTCATATCTCAGTTAATGGAATAACATCAACGTTTCCCGCAGATGTAACTAGATGAAGTTCATTGATCTTGTTAATCTAGAGGATGAATTGCCAGTTCTGGAGACCATAATTACTTTAAGATAAGAGCTTCTCAAACCCGTCCCATCTGATCACAGTTGTGCTACTGCTACATACTACCGTTAAGTGCTACTACTATTACTAGTACTACTACAACCATCATCTCGCTGCTCACCACCTGACTCCTGACATTATATATACACGTTCTTAGTTATCTCTGTATTAGGACTGAAAGAGTCACTTGTGTTGAAATATTTCCTTTAATAAATGTTCTCGACTGTACATAAGTGTCTTTTTCCACATCAACTTGTCGGTATCACCAGACCAAACCATACCATGGGCGGGGTTAGAACCCGAGGTCATAGTCATAAAACTCCAGACTGACGCGCTAGCCACTGAGCCAGGTAGCTAACCCATCAGTCTGGAGTTTTATGACTCACTGATCGCGGGTTCTAACCCAGCCCATGGTATAGTTTGTTTAGTCATGTCATTACGATGTCGTGAGTCATCACCTCTTGCGACCCCTGAATGGGTCACAAAGTATGTAATGTATATTACCTGTTTTTATAATTTTATATTGCTTATATTTGCAGTAATAGCTAAATCATAAATATATTGCTTTATATTATTATTTGACTTAGTTATTTTTATTAGGTAGGATGTAACATTTATATATATTATTCAGTGCTCATAGTTCAAGTCTTGATTGTCTAACTACTGTAATTATTGCTCGTTGCTAGTTTTCCTGCCAGCTTCTCGGTGTTGCTGGGCAGCAACTGTCCACGGAGCAATCACGTGATCGAGGGATGGGGGTTCACACCTTGCCTGGAGTAGTCAGTCTGGGCTAGACTCTCTTGTCGGTTGGACGTTCTCCTGGCAAGGCGCACCACACTCCTCTCTCTTGTGGGCCCTTGTTGGAAGATCGTCTCTGTCGCTTTCTTGTTGTTGGTTCTGTAGAACTCTGTTCTCAGAACATTGTCTAGACTTAGTGATTTTCGACGTTGTACTGAGGTTGTGTTTCGCATGGACACTCTGAGCAACTCAAGTCCTGAGCTGTAGCTTCTGACCTAACTTGTACTGGTATCTGTGTACTGTCACAGTTGGGGATTTTCTTATGCTGAACTTAGATTCAGTAGTATGGGAGTTTTGTGACTTTTGTGGAGGATCTGCTGATTGTCTCTACTTAGTGTTGTTATATTATCTCCTTGATCCTGATTCTGTGTCGCTGTTTCTTGTTGTATTATTATTGGGCTTAGCAGTCGTTTTATTGTTCAAGCAAGCTGTTCTGATTGCCAGGTTTGTCAAGAAGTTAGTTGATATGAGGACTTTGTCAGTCACTGGTTTAAGTCTAGTCGAGTCGTGAGACATAGTGAACTACTTAGAGCACTTACACACATACACACAAACTTATTTGTGTGCATGTGTGTAAGTGTATATATTTGTATTATTAAATATTAATGTACCAGACGGTACTCAAGACATATAAATGTGATATGTGCCTTCAGCACAATACTACTGTACATGAGAGAAGTGATTATTATTGTTACTATTATTATTATTTTGATTTTGATTAATTTAATTTACTTTGATCTTATACCTCTAGACTTTGTTATTAATAAATTTATTAAATTTTAATTTCTCTAGTTAGTAGCCTACTAGTTGTAATCCTGAAGCACTATTAATTCTTATTGAATTCTAATGGATAATTGGACCAGGATACTGACTACTTATTACAAAACCCAGTAACAGGCTGGATGCTAGAAGGGCAGTCCTTTCTAGTATTCACTGGAGATCTCTAAGCTTATTAGAAATCGCGTTTATTGTAACTTTACCATTTATTTTCGTTTATCTTATTTCTGACACTTCGATTTTTGTATAATATATTTTAAGATGATTTTTTGTATGGGACTTTTTTCCTTGTTCATCTTTGCCTTTATACAATTTATAGCTGGAATTGTCTTTACACAATGATAAGTGAAACTTGCCTCTAAAATCCATATTATCACAAACCTGGAAATTGAAACAGCTGAAATTGCTGCCTCAAAAATCCATTTTCCCTACAAGAACTACTAACCTTTAACTGTTTTTTGCTTAAAGCTCTGACAGAATATTTTAATCACCTGTCAGTGTATATATTACAGCAAACTCTCAAGATATCTACACTTAGAGAAATACAACTGTCAGTGTATATATTACAGCAAACTCTCAAGATATATACACTTAGAGAAATACAACTGTCAGTGTATATATTACAACAAACTCTCAAGATATATAAGAACATAAGAACATAAGAATGGTGGAACACTGCAGAAGGCCTACTGGCCCATACGAGGCAGGTCCTTATCAAAACGACATCTACCTAAAGCTACTCAAGAAACAACTCCCGCACCCCCCAACACCAATCAAACCCAGCCCCTCCCGCTCATATATTTGTCCAGTCTCTTCTTAAAGCTACCCAAGGTCCTAGCCTCTATCACCCCACTGGGAAGACTGTTCCACGCATCTACAACTCTGTTAGAAAACCAGTACTTACCTATGTCCTTTCTAATTTAAATTTATCCAACTTAAATCCATTATTCCTGGTTCTTACCTGGTTCGACACCCTCAGTACTTTATTAATGTCTCCCTTGTTTATGCCCGTCATCCACTTATACACTTCAATGATATCACCCCTCATTCTACGCCTCTCCAGAGAGTGGAGATTTAAGGCTTTAAGTCTATCTTCATATGGGAGGTTCCTTACACAGTAAATCATTTTAGTCATTCTTCTCTGTATGTTCTCTAATGAGTCTATGTCCATCCTGTAGTAAGGGGACCAAAACTGAGCAGCATAATCTAAATGAGGCCTCACCAGTGATGTATAGAGCTGTAAAATAACTTTTGGACTTCTGTTACTTATACTTCTTGAGATAAATCCAAGTACTCTGTTGGCCTTGTTGCGCACACTGAGGCACTGCTGTCTTGGCTTTAGATTTCTGCTTACCATGACTCCCAAGTCCTTTTCACATTCTGTATGACCAAGCTCTACTTCACCTAGATTATAGCTTCGAGGGTTATTTTCATTACAAGGGCAAGTACCTTACACTTATCCACATTAAACTTCATCTGCCATTTCTCAGACCAAGACATTAATTTGTTCAAATCGTCCTGGAGTTCATTGATATCCTCCTCAGAGTGAATTATACGGCCTATCTTTGTATCATCAGCAAACTTACTCATGTCACTAGTAATCCTTTCATCAAGGTCATTAATGTAAATTACGAACAAGAGAGGGCCTAAAACTGATCCTTGTGGAACGCCACTAGTGACTAATCCCCATTCAGATTTCACTCCATTAATGGTAACTTTCTGCTTTTATTGGTAAGCCATGCCTCAATCCATGCTAGAACTTTACCTCCTATACCATGAGCTGCCACTTTTCTTAAGAGTCTCTTGTGAGGTACTCTGTCGAAGGCTTTACTAAATCCAAATAAACAATATCATATTCCTTATCACTGTCAACTGCCTCAAATGTTCTATTGAAGAACGTCAGTAAGTTTGTCAGGCAGGAACGACCTCTCGTGAATCCATGCTGAGATTCATTTATCAAGTTATGCTCTTCAAGGTGACTTCTGATAATGTCAGCTATAATTGATTCTAATAACTTGCCCACTATAGATGTCAGGCTTATTGGACGGTAATTTGAAGGAGTGGACTTATCCCCTGATTTGAATATAGGAACCACATTAGCCATCTTCCACATCTCTGGCACAACACTGGTAAGGATGGACGCATTGAATACACTCGTTAATGGCTGACTAAGCTCCATCTTGCATTCCTTAAGTACCCTTGAAAACAACTCATCGGGTCCTGGGGACTTATTTTGTTTCAGTTTGTCTATCTGTTTAATAACCATGTCCCTCGTGACAGTAATATTAGTTAACTTGAATTCATCAGGAACTAAATAATTGTTAATTACTGGAATTCTCATTTACATCTTCCTGTGTAAAAACTGACAAAAATAGTCATTAAATAAGGAACACATTTCCAGTTCATTATCCGTCAGCTGTCCATTCCCAGATTTCAGAGGTCCTACTTTTTCCTTCACCTTCGTCTATACACTTGAAAGAACCCCTTTGGATTAGTCTTTGATTCATTAGCGACTCTAATTTCATAGTCACGTTTAGCCTTTCTAATCGCCTTTTTTACTTCTCTTTTAAGCTGAACATATTGGTCAGTAAGGTTAACCTCTCCTCTTCTGATGCGCCTATAAATTCCCCTTTTCTCCCCTAATAGATGCTTTAGCCTCCTGTTAACCCATTTGGGATCGTTATTATTAGACCTAATTTCTCTCTGGGGAATGTATATACTCTGGGCACTGTGTACATTATTAAGAAAACAATCATAAAAGCAGATCCCTTCATATTCATAAGTATGATTATCGTCAATTAAAATCATTAGCTAGATAACCCCAATCAAGATTAGACAGATGTTCCCTAAGTCCATTATAATAGGCAGAACGAAAATCGGGGATTTTTTACTGTATTATCATTATTCTTGCATTCCCAATTAATGCTAAAGGTGATGGATTTGTGATCACTTGCGTCAAGCTCTTCAGTGATCTCCAGATTATTCACGAGTGTTTCCTTATTTGACAAGACTAGGTCTAGCAAATTATTACCCCTGGTAGGTTCAGTTACACTCTGTTTCAGAAAACAGTCCTGAACTGTTTCCATGAAGTCACTGGACTCTAGATTACCTGTCAAAGAATTCCAGTCAATTTGGCTAAAGTTAAAGTCCCCTACTATTGACTACGTTACTGTGTACAGAAGCCCTAACAATTTCGTCCCAAAGAAGTCTCCCTCTATCGTGATCCAAGCCTGGAGGTCGGTATATTACACCTAGAATTAGTTTTTCTTGACCCTCCACGAACTCTACCCAAACAGACTCTGTTACTGCTCCATCTATTTTTATACTGTTTTTATGCAACAATTATATTTTTCTCGAACATACAATGCAACTCCTCCCCCCTTCCCATTACATCTATCCACATTGAACAACTTAATCCCTGAATATTACACTCAGCAGTCATATCCCGACTCTTTAAATCAAACCACGTTTCAGTTAATGCAATGATATCAAAGTTCCCAGCACATGCTACCAAACGTAGTTCATTAATTTTATTTCTTGCACTTCGACTGTTAGCATAAAATACCATCATATGTTTTTTCTTCTGCACATTTTTGCTATTCATCTTTGTTTTTACACAATTTCTGAAATTATCATTACCCAGAGATACTCCATGACAGTTACTATTAAGATTCTTAATATCAGAGCATAAGTCAATATATCCATACTCATTATTAATCATTTCTAAACCCATACCTCTAACTAATCCTAGTTTAAAGTCCTAACAACCCCCTCAACTGAGTTAGCAAGAAAACCCCCACCTGCCCTGGATAAGTGAACCCCATCCCTGGCATACATGTCATTTCGGCCATAGAAGTTGTCCCAGTTGTCAATGAATGGTACTGCATTATCCTTACAGTGTTTATCCAGCCAACAATTAATACCAATTGCTCTGGACAACCATTCATTACCAACACCTCTTCTTGGCAAAATGCCACATATAACAGGGCGCCCCCCCTTCTTCCTAATCATGTCTATAGCTGTCCTGAACTTTCTAACTAAATCCTCACTTCTACGCTTGCCTACATCATTGCCTCCAGCACTGAGGCAAATAATAGGATTGATCCCATTACCGTTCATGATGTTGTCAAGCCGGCTAACAATGTCCTCCATCCCAGCCCAGGAAAGCATACCCTTTGTCTCCTACTCCTGTCCTTCAAGCAGAATGCCTATCCATGTATCTAACCTGGCTATCCCAACAACAACAATATTCTTACCTTCCTTGTTGTCGTTCGTTGTGACGATCCCAGTAGTAGACTCACATTCGTCGGGTAGCACCGAGGGAAAGCGTTGGAGGTTTCCACGGGAGTTTCCACAGCAGTCTCTTTCTTCTTCATCGTTTCTGGCTTTCCATTCGTCTTCTTGATCGTCAACTTCGTCGTCCCTGCTGTCCCGCCACTGACCACGATCCCTTCTTGACCTGAGGACTCGAAACAGGAGGACTACTATGAATCCTCTTGTTTTCCTCGGTCAATCGCCGTATCTCCATCTTCGCTGCCCTCAATTCTTCCTTAAGTTGCTGGTAAAGTTGCTCGATGGAGGGCATCTTGGTTCAGTCCACGGGAGCAAACAAGTCACTTCTTCACAGAGTTAAGTACAGGTCAGCACTCAAAGTACAGGTCACCACTCAAGAGCACACAAACAGGTCTTCACAGAGCTAAGTACAGTTAACCACTGAGCTAAGTACACGTCACCACTGAGCTAAGTACACGTCACCACTGAGAAATACAACTGTCAGTGTATATATTACAACAAACTCTCAAGATATATACACTTAGAGAAATACAACTGTCAGTGTATATATTACAACAAACTCTCAAGATATATACACTTAGAGAAATACGACTGTCAGTGTATATATTACAACAAACTCTCAAGATATATACACTTAGAGAAATACAACTGTCAGTGTATATATTACAAAAACTCTCGGATAATATCACATACATCGTCCATTTAAATTACAATACTCGTTATTGGTGGCTGGTGGCTAAAGCTCTCGCTTCAACACGGAGGACTGGGTTCGAGTCCGGCGGAGTGAAAACATTTCGACGTGTTTCTTGTCACCTGATTGTCATGTTCCACCTAGCAGCCAATAGGTACCTGGGGTGTTAGTTGGGACTAGTGTGGGTCGCATTCCTGGGCGAACAGATAAAGGACAAAACAATGGAAAAAATAAGGAACAGTCTACGATAGGCATTGAGTTTATTGGGTTAGTCCTCTGTGGCTGAACCTCCGAGTTAAAAATCCGAACAAAAATCTTATCATATCTGAAGTACATATTTCAATAGTAATTCACTGGTATGAAAGCCATATAATTTGAATCCAGACTGGTCTGTGACCATGCTCATGGGTGGATCAGGGACCTGATAAGTCGGGGTGTTACTGTTGGCTGCAATTGCAACCCAACGTATGAACCACAGCTGGCTGATAGCTCCTTCTTGAAGATAGCAGAGGTTTTTGGTAATCCCTCTTATGTATGCTGGGAGTGACAGTTGAAACAGTCTTGGGGACCCCTCACACTTTTTTGTTGCCTCTTATACTGTAGTGACACCCTGCTTGTCACTGAGGAATGATTGCATCGGCTACCGAGTCTTGCTTTTATAGGAAAGTGATTTTCGTGTGCAAGTTCGGTATTAGTCCTCTAGAATTTTTCCAGGTGTATTATAATCAGGTATCTCTCCCGGCCTGCGTTCAGGGAATAAGGTTTAGGAACCTCAAGCGCTCCCCAGTAATTGGTGTTTTATCTCCGTTATGCCACGCCGTTGAAGGTTCTATGTACATTTCTATGCCAGCAATTTCACCTGCTTGAATGGTGCTGTTAGTGTGCAGCATTATTCCAGCTAGATAGAACAAGCGACCCTGAATGAGTGTCATCATGGGCTTGGCATCCCTAGTTTGAAGGTTTCATATCATCTGTCATTTTTCTAGCAGATGCGATTGAAAGTGAGATTCTTGACATTATCACTCCAGGTCTTTTTACATTTTAGTTTTTCGCTCTTTAGTGTGGTTGGAATTTGTTTCATAAAACGATACACTTTAAATTTCCTCACATTTTTCATATCGGAGTAATTGAAATTTCACATCATTGAACTTCATATGTTTTCTGCAGCCCTTTAAAGATATGGTTGATGGTCTTGCATGGCGCTGTAGTGTCTGCAATGGAGGACACTGTTTATGCAAATTTGGGTGTCATTTACCAAAGGAAGACCGTGTGCCTGTGGCTTACAAACCTGTCTATGTCAGATATGAGGATTAAAGAACAAATGGGAGCGAGTAGTACTGTGTCTTGTGGAACAGAGTTTTTCACGTAGCTGCCTCAGTTTACTCTTGTTTATTCAGCTCTTTGTAGTTCTTTTGTCAGAAAATTATACATCCATCTACCAGCTTTTCCTGTTATTCCTTTATCAAGCATTTGTGAGCTATTACACCATTGGTCACATTTGTCGAAGGTTTTTGCAAAATCTGGGTTATACTACATCTGCATTTTTTTTGTTCTTCTTGCTAGAGCTAAGGACCTTGTTCATAGTGGTCCAGGTAGTTAGGGACAGGCAGGAGCGACCTGATCCTAATCCATACGTTGCATTCGATGGTGTTAACTATTGGGTATTTTGATGTGAGGCTATCTTACTTCTTAGTACCTTTCAAAAGAATTTTTGATTATGGGAGGTTAGCAACTATCGGTCTGTTAGTCTTGCTATGATTTACTGGGTCCGTTTTTGTGGAGTGGGGTGATGTTGTCGTTTTTAGCTGCTGGGAGACGTCCTGAGTCATACTTCCTCTCAATCGGTGTATTAATAGCACATAATAGGGGATTCTTGCAGTTCTTGATGAAACACGGAGTTCATAAGTCTGGGCTGAAGGGCAGAGTTCCTGGGCATTGTAGGTAATCACCTTCTAGATGTCATTGGCGTTCGGTTATGACACATAGGGTTTGAGCCAAATTCTTTTAGGTCTGTTTTCTGTGTTAAGATCCATCTGGCATAAGGTAGGGCCCCCAATACTGGATGGGTGTGCTCTACCTTTGATTTTGCATAAGAAAATAATATTTTAGGTTATCTTTATTTATGGCTTTAGTTCTTCCGGCATTTCTTGACTCTGTAAGCTTTAGTCGATATTTGCTATTTCTCTGAACCAGTGTCTTCCTGATATTACAGATATATTGGCCTCTTTAACCCAACTCTATTATTCTCTGCGTCGGCCTGTATGGGATGCCTTTTCTTTTAGTTTACTTCTTTTTTTTTCCTTCCTTTTCATGAGCATACATCATTTGCTCAGGAGTTTTCTAGACTAGGGTAGGATCCGTGTTTGCTTCGATATCTTCCCAGTTAGGACTGCTTAATTGTTACCTTATGCTTTTGTTACTGATGCTGAATAAGGTGAAGGTTCCTAGTGATGTTCACATTTTGTTCATCGGAATAAAAATTGAAAGTGTAATAGACAATGATTAGTGAATTAAAAATTTTTTATGGTTTAATAGGTAAAAGCACTAAATTACTTTGGAATGAAAAAATGTCGTACTGTTGTACTTGTACTTTACTATTTCCTGAGATGGTCATGATGAATATACAAATGTCAGGGGAAGTGTAGTGATGATGGTGAGTAGCAACATGCTACCGTGATCACATGGTGCAAGCAACATATACCATGGACAACATGGTGTAGCATACATAATCCATGTGATTCCAACATGGTGTGCAACAATCATACTACCATGTGATCACATGGTGCAAGCAAATACTACCATTGTGATCAACGGTGGGTTGCAAATACTACATGTGATCACATGGTTGCAAGCAACATATACCATGTGATCACATGGTAGAGTAGCAACATACTACCATGTGACAATGGTGGTAGCAACCATACTACCATGTGATCACATGGTGCAAGCAACATACTACCATGAGATCACATGGTGGTAGCAAACATTACTACCATGTGATCACATGGTGCACAGCACTAA
Source organism: Cherax quadricarinatus (assembly GCF_026875155.1). NCBI lineage: Eukaryota > Metazoa > Arthropoda > Malacostraca > Decapoda > Parastacidae > Cherax > Cherax quadricarinatus. Next base: position 2,871,459 of record NC_069447.1, on the reverse strand, counting down.
CTACCATGTGATCACACGGCGGTCAGGTAGCAAAAACATTCTACCAAGTGATCACATGGTGCAAAAGCAACATCTGCCGTGTGATCACATGGTGCAAGCAACATACTACATGTGATAACATGGTGGTGAACATACTGCCATGTGATCACATGGTTGTGGTAGCAATACTACCATGGTGATCACATGGTGCAAAGCAAATACTACCATGTGATCACAGGTGCAAAGAAACATACTACCATGTGATCACACGGTGCAAGAAACATACTACATGTGTTCACACGGTGACAAGCAACATATTCATGTGATCTCTGGTGGAAGCAAAACAACTACATGTGATCACATGGTGCAAGCAAACATACTTTTTTTACCATGTGATCACATGGTGCAAGCAACATACTACATGTTGATCACATGGTGGTAGCAACATACTACCATGTGATCACCTGGTCGGTAGCACACCTACTACCATGTGATCCACATGGTGGTGGTGAACTACTTACCCATGTGATCACATGGTGGTAGCACATACTACATGTGATCACATGGTGGTGGCAACTTTACTACCATATGATCACATGGTTGGGGTAGCTACATACTACCATGTGCATCACATGGGGTAGCAACCATACTACCATGTGATCACTTGGTGTAGCAACATTAATACATATGATCACTATGTTGGTCGCAACATACTACCATGTGTTCACATGTGAAAGCAACATACTACCTGTGATCACATGGTGCAAGGCAACATACTACCATGTGTTCACACGTGTGCAAGCAACATACTACATGTGATCAACTCGGTGCAAGCAAACTACTACCATGGTGATCACACGGTGCAAGCAACATCACCATGTGATCACTGGTGCAAGCCAACATACTACATGTGATACATGGTGAAAGCAAAACATAATACCATGTGATCACATGGTGCAAGCAACATAAAACTACCATGTGATACATGGGGGCAAAGCAAATTACTTACCATGTGTCCACATGGTGTAGCAACATTATTACCATGTGATCACATGGTTGTAGCAAGAACATACTACATGTGATCACACGGTGGGTAGCAACATACTACCATGTGATCACACGGTGCAAGGCAAATATACCATGTGATCACTGGTTGTAGCAATATACTACCATGTGATCACATGGTGAATCGACATACTTCCATGTGATACACGTGCAAGCAACATACTACCATGTGGATCACGTGGTGGTAGCAAACTACTACCATGTGATCACATGGTGCATAGGCAACATACTACCATGTGATCACACGGTTGCACGCAAACATATACATGTGATTCACATGTTGCAAGAACCTACTACCATGTGATCACATGGTGGTAGCAACATACTACCATGTGATCACATGGTGCAAGCAACATACTACCATGTGATCACACGGTGCAAGCAACATACTACCATGTGATCACACGGTGCAAGCAACATACTACCATGTGATCACACGGTGCAAGCAACATACTACCATGTGATCACATGGTGGTAGCAACATACTACATTTGATCACGTGGTGCAAAGCAACAATACTTACCATGGATCACACGGTGCAAGCAAACATACTACAATGTGGATCACATGGTAGTAACAACATACTACCATGTGATCACATGGTGCAAGCAACATATTCCATGTGTCACATGGTGGTTAGCAACATACTACCATGTGATCCATGGTGGATAGCTCTTACTACAGTGATCACGTGGTGCAAGCAAAAACATACTACAATGTGATCACATGGTGCAAAGCAATATACCATGTGATCCATGGTGGGTAGCAACATCCTACCATGTGATCACATTGGGCAAGCAACATTACTACCTGTGGATCACATGGTGGTAAGCAACTACTACCATGAGATCTCGTGGTGCAAGCAAATACTACCATGTGATCTCTTGGAGCAAGGCAACCATACTACAGTGATCACACATGGTGGTAGCACATATACAGTGTGATCACATGGTGCAAGCAACATACAACATGTGATCACCGGTGCAAGCAACATACTACATGGCTCACAACTGGTGGTAGCATCATCCTACCAAGTGATCACTTGTGCAAGCAAAACATAATACCATGTGATCACACGGTTGGCAAGCAAACATATACCATGTGATCACTTGTTGGTAGCAACCATACTACCATGTGACTCGTGGTGCAAGCAACATACTCCTGTGATACATGTTGCAAGCAACTATACTACCATTGTGATCACATGGTGGTAGCAACTTACTACATGTGATCACATGGTGCAGCAACATATCATGTGATTCACGTCGGGGCAAGCATACATACTACATGTGATCACAGGTGCAAGCAACATACTACATGTGATCAACATGGTGGTAGCATACATACTATCAGTTGTGATCACATGGTGCAAGCAACTTACTACCATGTGATCAATGTTGCAAGAACATATACCATGTGATCACATGGTGGTAGCAACCATACTACCATGTGATCCATGGTGATGCAACATTACTACATGTGATCACATGGTGGTAGCAACATATACCATGTGAATCATGGTGCATGCAACATACTTCCATGTGATCACATGGTGCAAGCACATATCCATGTGATCACTGTTGCAAGCAACATATACATGTGATCACATGGTGGTAGCAAACTACTACATGTGATCACATGGTGCAAGCAAAACATACTACCAAGGGATCACCATGGTTGCAAGCATCATACTACATGTGATCACATGGTGCAAGCAACATATACCATGTGATCACATGGTGCAAGAACATACTACCTGTGATACATGGTGCAGCAAACAATACCATGTGATCACATGGTGCAAGCAAAGCAACATACTACCATGTGATACATGGTGCAAGAACATACTACCATTGTGAATCACATGGTGCAGCAACATTACTACATTGTGATCACATGGTGGTAGTACATACTACCATGTGATCACATGGTTGCAAGAAACATACTTCCATGTGATACAGGTGCAAGCAACTACTACCAGGTGATCACTGGTGGTAGCAACATATCCATGTGATCCATGGGGGTGGTAGCAAAATTCTACCATGCTGATCACATGGTGCAAGCTATCATACTTCCCATGTGATCACAAGGTGCAAGCAAACATTACTACCATGTGATCACATGGTTGGTAAGATACATTACCATGTGATACATGGTTGCAGCCACATATACAAGTGATCACATGGTGCAAGCAAACATATACATGTGCTACATGGTGGTAGGCAATACTACCTGTGATCACATGGTGCAAGCAACATACTTTACATGTGATCACATGGTGCAAGCATCTGTACTACCATGTGATCACTTGGTGCACGAACATATTACATGTGAATCACATGGGGCAAGCAACATACTTCCCATGGGATCACGTGGGCAAGCAAACAAACTACCATGTGATCGCATGGTGCAAGCAAAATCTACCATGTGTTCACATGGTGGCAGGCAACATACTCCCATGTGATCACTGGTGCAAGCAATCATACTACCATGTGAATCACATGGTGGTAGCAACTACTACCATGTGATCACATGGTGCAAGCAAAACATTACTACCATGTGATACATGGTGCAAAGCAAATACTTCATGTGATCAATGGTTGCAGCAACATACTCCTGTGATCACATGGTGCAAGCAACATTATACCATGTGATCTCGTGGTGCAAGCAACATACTACCATGTGACACATGGTGCAGGCAACATACTTACCATGTGATCAATGGTGAAGCAACATACTACCATGTGATCACATGGTGCAAGCAACAGACTACCATGTGATCCACATTGGTGCAAGCAAACATACTTACATGGGATCACATGGTTTGCAAGCAACATACTACCATGTGATCACGTGGTGCAAGAAATACTCCCATGTGATCACGTGGTGCAAGCAACCTACTACTACCATGTGATCCTGGTTGAAGCAAATACACCATGTGATCACATGGTGCAAGCAACATAATACCATGTGATCACATGTGCAAGCAACATACTACCATGTGATCACATGGTGCAAGCAACATACTACCATGTGATCACATGGTGCAAGCAACATACTACCATGTGATCACGTGGTGCAAGCAACATACTACCAGGTGATCACATGGTGCAAGCAACATACTACCATGTGATCACGTGGTGCAAGCAACATACTACCATGTGATCACATGGTGCAAGCAACATACTACCATGTGATCACATGATGCAAGCAACATACTACCATGTGATCACATGGTGCAAGCAACATACTACCATGTGATCACATGATGCAAGCAACATACTACCATGTGATCACATGATGCAAGCAACATACTACCATGTGATCACATGGAGTAAATGATAAACGTCTTTGGAGGCTTCTTTACTTTATTTGTAATGTAGTGGTGGGTACACAGGCTTGTGTGTTGTGCCCATGGCCCGGGTAGTGCCATGCCCAGGAGAGGAGAGAGCTAGTAGCTCTTCTGTCTTGCTGCTTGGCCGCTGAGTGAGTGTGGGACCAGCGTCCCACTGACCTGGGCAGGCCCAGAGGGCAGCACCTTAGTGGCGCAAAATATGAACTAAGCTGGCAGACAGCAAAAGCTGTCTGTGCAGACAGTACAGGCTGTCTACATCCGCTCGGCCACCTACCTCACGTCGTCCCAACGCGACAATACTGGTGGTAAAAAAGAAACTTGGTCTCTCTCTCGTAGGAACAGGGCACAGAACACAAAATAAAAAACATATATATACATATGGACATGGAAAAAAAAACTTCCTACAGGGGTGTGCTAAACATCGTGATCAAGGGCAGTGAGCGTCGATGGGCATCACCGCACGCCTTCCTGCATCTGGACAGATGCTGCAACACAGGAGACATCTCTGCAGCTGAGTTGTGATGTAACAGGGTATGGTCTCCTCTAGAACGGTGAAGCAGTCATTGTAGGAGTCGCTGCAGGTTTCACTTAACCTGGGGCACAACATGCTGGTGCCCTCGAGTGAGGCGTCGACAAAACTGGGCCCAACTGGGCAGGATTCTGGCAAGGACTCAGGGGGACACTTCTCGACTGGTACTGTTGTGGGCGTCGCTGCCGGTGAGCGTGGAGCGAGTTGTGGAGCGAGTCATGGCAGAGACGACTGGGGGAAACACCAGGGAGTCGTAACATCATACCCCAGACTGCAGTGAGGAGCTAGCAGTCAAAGGGGAACATCATCTTTGTGAGGCTGCTCACTGAAGTTGGACACGAGGCTGACACGCACCTGCAGACAGGGCTAATGTGTCTTGATGAGTGTCATTCTTCGGCAGTTGAATTATAGCAGAGATTAGTCTAAGCATCCAGATTGTTTCTCTAGTTTATAACTGCATCTGAAGGTCTGGAGTGAAGTGAAACAAATATTGATAGGAATTATAGCAGGTACGATTCTGGAGAACATCTATGAGTGACGAGCATAAGAGCTTTCTGTACAAGGGGGCTCGGTCGCTCGGGGCTGAGTAATCAGCTGTCAAACGCGCTGGTCACACCAGATGACAACACAAGGTGCTACACAAGGGTCTGACCGCAGACCTTGCTGGACATACGGAAAACTTTACACACACCCGCAGTATATGCAGTACAACATGGCTTAACTAGCAAATGATGCTTTTCTGTGCACAAAATTAACACTAAGCCATACACTAACATGTGAGAACACTGACTGAGAGGAATTAATTAACACATGACATATATCTTCTCTTAATCTTCTCGACAATACTGAAATAATTATTAGAACACTCGATGTGACATCATGTGATGCCAGGCGTGACGTCGCGAGGTGATGTCAGTAGCACTGTGACGTCAGTAGCACTGTGACGTCAGTAGACATCTCATCCACGTGGCTTGCTCATCCACATGGCTTCGAGTGATCTACATGGCATGCCGATCCACGTAGCTTGCTGATCCATGTGGCTTAGTGATCCACGTGGCTTCGAGTGGCCTCGGGCACTTGGATACACAGCTCTGGCAATGAATTCACACGGAAAACAGCAGAAAACACAGCAGAGGGAGTGATAGCGTGGTGGTGTATAGTAGGCTTGGTGAGGTGTGAGTGACCCGCAGGTTTAAGTGGGCATAGAGGAAAGGCCACTTCTTCCTCCTCCCCTCCCACCACAAACACAGGGAGAACCTGGGCACAGAAATCACCCAAAAATTTACCTTGGCTTGCTGAAAAAAGCGTGCTGAACTGAACACAACAGCAAATACAGGGGACATGGAACAGTGACTTGAGAAACAGTGTGTGACGCTGTACGTGGAGTCCCGGGACGCCACTTACTTTCTCGAAGAAAATCGGCAAATTTCGGCGGATCCTGCTTTACCTGTGTCTGGATTTCTGAACGTGCAGACACGAAAATCAGGATAAAATCGTTTAGAGACAGATGCTTGTGTAAGGGTGATAAGAGAAGATGACTTCATTCCTTCTTCTCTTTCGGGCAAACACAACTTCTGCGACCACCGCTTCCCACTATGTGAAAAGGTTTTTTGGTGAATGAAAAACGGGGTGTAAATGATTGTTTCGTAGGCTTTTACACATTTGTAATTAGTGGTGGGTAACAGGCTTGTTGGGTTGTGCCCATGGCCCGGGAAGGGGCCCTTCCACGAGGGAGGAGCAGTAGTGGCTTCTTTAGAGAAAAACTTTGATTTGATTTCATTTGATTTGATTCTTTCTTGCTGCTTGGCTGCTGAATGAGTGAGTGAGTGTGGGACCAGCGTCCCACTGTCCTGGGCAGACCCAGAGGGCAGCACCTTAGTGGTGCAAAATATGAACTAAGCTGGCAGTCAGCATAGGCTGTCTGTGCAGACAGTACAGGCTGTCTACAATCACTACTATGTGATCACAAGTTGCAAACAACATATTACCATGTGATCTACCATGTGATCACTACCATGTGTTCTCTTGTTACAAGCAACATACTACCATATGATCTACCATTTGATCACATATTGCAAGCAACATACTACCATGTGATCACATGTTGCAAGCAACATACTACCATGTGACCACATGGTGCAAGCAACATACTACCATGCGACCACATGGTGCAAGCAACATTCTACCATTTGATCTACCATGTTATCACTATCATTTGATCTAAGATGTGATCATTACCATGTGATCACATGGTGCAAGCAACATACTACCATGTGATCTACCATGTGATCACTACCATGTGATCACATGGTGCAAACAACTATAAGGAGTTTGTTTGGTAGTATGGTAGCAGGGCTCAAATGATATACGTTTTCAGAGGCTTCTTACTTTATTGTTAATGTCGTGGTGGGTACACAGGCTTGTGTGTTGTGCCCATGGCCCGGGAGGGCCATGCCCACGAGAGAGGACACTTCTTGACTGAGTGAAGAGTGACGCCAGAGTGAGAGCGTGGCAAGGGCCGGCAGGCTGGCGTGCCCACCGAGAGGCCTGGCTACAGAGGGCAGCATTTGAGTGCTGCGAAATATGAACTAAGCTGGCAGACAGCATGGGCTGTCTGTGCTGACAGTACAGGCTGTCTACATACGCTTGGCCACCTACCGCGCGTCGTCCCGACGCGACAATACTAGTGGTAAAAGAAACTCGGTCTCTCTCTCGTAGGAACAGGGCACAGAACACAAAATAAAAACATATATATACATATGGACATGGAAAAAAACTTCCTACAGGGAGGGAAGAAAAAACATGTGGGGTGTGCTAAACATCGTGGTCAAAGGCAGAGAGCATCGATGGGCATCACTGCACGCCTTCCTGCGTCTGGACAGATACTGAAACACGGAGACATCGCTGCGGCTGAGCTGTGACGTAACAGGATACGGTCTCCTCTGCAACGGTGAAGCAGTCATCGTAGGAGTCGCTGCATGTTTCACTCAACCTGGGGCACGACATGCTGGTGCCCTCAAGTGAGGCGTCGACAAAACTCGGCAATTGGGCAGGACTTCTGGCAAGCGACTCAGGAGGACACTTCTCGACTGGTACTGTCGCTGGGCTGTCACTGCCGGCGAGCATGGAGCTAGTTGTGGAGCGAGTCGTGGCAGAGACGACTGGGCAAAACATCTGGGAGTCGTAACATCATACACCAGACTGCAGTGAAAGAGCTAGCAGTCAAAGTGACATCTTCTTTGTGCAGGCTGCTCACTGAAGCTTGTGACATGAGGCTGACACAGCACCTGCCGACAGTGGCTAACTGCGGCTTGGCGAGTGTCATTCTCTCGACAGTTGGAGTTATAGCAGAAGTTAGTCTAAGCGTCCCCAGACTTGTTTCTCTACATATAACTGCACTCTGATGGTCTGGAGGTGAAGTGAAACAAATCTCGATGGGAATGTAGGAGGTACGATTCTACAGAAATATCATCACGAGCGACGAGCATAAAAATGCTTTCTGTACAAGAGGGCTCCTCGGTCACTTCGGGCTTGTCTGATTCGCTGTTCAAACACACTGGTCACAAGGGTGAACTTCTTAGTGGTACAACTCAAGGGTCTGACCACACACCTCACTGACACACGGGAAACTTACAAACACACCGCCTGTTACATTCGAGTACACATGGCCTTACTAGCAAATGATGCTTTTCTGCGCATAAACTGACTATGACATACTAAAATGTGGAAACTACTGACTGAGTGGAATTAATTAACCACGACATATATCTTCTTCTCATCATCTCGACCAATACTGAAATAATTACTAGAACAATCGTGTGACATCATGTGGATTGTAGGCGGTGTGATGTCGCAAGGTTGGACGTCAGCGCTGTGACCGTCAACAGACCATCTCGAGGTGGACACAGGCAGTCATTCGTTGCAGGGTTGACGTCAGCAGACTTCGTGACGTCATGAAGTCGGGCACAATCGTGGGTGACTCTGCAGACATCTCGAGGTTGACGTCAGGCGGACATCGTGTTGTGACGTCAACAGACATCGTGACGTCATGAAGTCGGGGGGCAAGCATCGTGGGGGTGGCGTTCGATGTGATGGGCAGGCAACCACAGATGAGGCCTCGGAGACATCTGGTAACTCAGTGGTTTTGTAGGTCTACGTGGACATAGCCCACACCACGTGACGTTCGTAATCCACGTAGCTTCGAGGTGGCCCTCGGGGCATCGCGATACACAGCAATGGCAATGAATTCATAACGAAAAACTGCAGAGGGCAGTGGGGCCTGTGGTGAAGTGTAATGGTAGTGTGGTGCGAGGTGCAGTGCGTGAGTGTTATGGCACAGGGACGGGACAGGGCGGCATCTGGCCCATTCCTCCTCCTCTCCACCCACAACAGTGGAGAAGTCACACTGGACGCAGAGAAAATCACCACAAAACTCACCTCTGCTTGCTGAAACAGCTGTGTCTGAGCTGAACATCAAAGCAACATACAAGTGACGCTGAACACGTGATTGAGAAACAGCGTGGGACACTGTAGCGTGGACGTCACTGGGAAGCCACGTACAATTCTCGAAAAAAATTCGGCAAATTTCGGCTGGATCCTGCTAAGTACTGTGTCTGGATGCTCAAAGTGCAGGTCACGACATCAGGATAACTCGTTGATTGAGAGACGGATGCTTCTTGTGTAGGGTGATGAAGTGAAGGGATGACTGCATACCTTCTTCCTCCTTCTCTCAGGCAAACACAACTGCTGCGGAGCACGCAGTCACCATTTATTTACGGCGCTTTGCTTTGATAGCAGGGTATAGAGGGTTAGTTAAATGATATGTCTTCGGAGGGCTTCTTTGTTTATTAAGTGTAGGTAGGTCTACACAGGCTGTGTGTTTGTGCCCATGGCCCGGCAGGGCCTTCATGCCCCACGAGAGCTGGGAAGTACTTGTGTGTGTTGTATGCCAGGCGCTGTGTGCAGTGAGAGCGAGCAAGTTGGGCATACTGAAGTGGCAAGGCCTTAGGTGGGCGCACCCAGCTTAGCGCGAAAATGAACTAAGTGGCAGACAGCATGGGCTGTCTGTTGCAGACAGTACGGCTGTCTACACCTTAACCAACCTTCAACACTCAAAATTTCCACCACACAACCTAACCAAACCTTCAACACACACAACTTCCACCACAACCTTAACCAAACCTTCAAACACGCACAACTTTCCACCACACAACCTTAAACCAACTTCAACACTCAAACCTTTTCCACCACACAAACCTTAACCAACCTTCAACACACAACTTTCCACCACACTCTTGTCACACACTCAGCGCCCTTAATAAAGAAAAATACAACTCACACAAAACATCTTAGATAAAATAATAAAAACGGAACTAACATGAATAAAACAAAACAAATATTAATACACTTAATTAAAATATCCAGCATCATTCTAATATCTCATCAAAATGTTTATTTGAAAAACTAAATGTGTGTATATTGTAAATAAAAAAGTAAAGAATATCACCGACAAATAAACAAAAAAGGCACAATACCGTGACTGGAACGATACACAAAAAACCCGCACATAAAAGAGAGAAGCTTACGACGACGTTTCGGTCCGACTTGGACCGACTTGGACTTTGTGAATGGTCCAAGTCGGACCGAAACGTCGTCGTAAGCTTCTCTCTTTTATGTGCAGGTTTTTGAATATCACCGATACCTGGAGTTTACCTGGAGAGGGTTTCGGGGGTCATCTCCCCCCTGGCTCGGTTTGAGACCAGGCCTAAAAGTTTTACATTTAGTGTATCTGAAGATGTTTCTTGATAACTAAATACCAGTGTTACTTAAGCCAACATCAAAACACATCAGTTACACCACATGGCTTCAAACATGACATGCAGTTATTCTCTCCACAGACTAGTTACTCTTATCGTCTGGTTCTTTTGTTTGAGAAAAAGACGAATATACAGTCAAAATGCTCCATAGAATTTTTGACTTTCAAGAATTTTTCTACTCTGGGAGCCCGACCTGGACTAGGCCGGGAAGCCTGGTCATGGACCTGGCCGCGGGGCGTTGATCCCGGAATACCCTCCAGGTCGGCTAGTCTAGTGCTTGCCTGGTCAACCAGGCTGTTACTGCTGATGGCCAGTGGTCTATATATCCATCACAGCCTGGTTGATCTGGCACCTGGTGATGATACTTGTCCAGTTTCCCCTTGAAAAACTTGTCTCCAGCAGTGCCTCTAATATCTTAAGGTAAGATGTTGAATAGTCTTGAGTAATGGATGTTGATACAATGTTCTCTTACTGTGCCCACCGCACCCCTGCTTTTCACTGGGTAATTTTGCTCTTCATCCCATTTCTCTCACTCCAGTATGTTGTTAAGGCAGTGTAAAGGTTTAGAACAGACAAGTAAAGTCTCTAGGTACAATAATGTCAGCTGACTATCTTTTAAAGACCACAATAAAAACAAATGCTGAGAGGGGAAAGAAAATGACAAGGTTTATCTAGAGTTGTTTCTGGAGGTCACTGCCCCCGAGGCCCAGTACCAGACCAGGCCTCCTGGTTGCTAGCCTGATCAATCAAGCTGTTTGTGCCCGCCCGCACAGCAATCCAAGACAGCCAGTGGTTTGTTGGTGATCCATCTTATGCATGAAGGAAGGCGCTGAAGAGTTGTGATCTCTTAACATTTACTGAGTTCTCTCTGTGTACTCACCATTTCCCTGCTTCTCACTGGAGTTATCCTGCACCGTCTACCACGCCTATAGTGGGTAATAATATTGATATGCAAAACAAGAGAAATGCGTAATACCAATGATATCACTATTCAAATCACATGATAGCGTCGTTCAGAGAAGATGAGATAACAAAACTGGGGAAAAACCAAGTAAATCATCCACACAGAACAAAGCGTTTAAACTACTGAAAACACTCAAGGAACTAGACGTTTACTCTATGGAAAGGCGAGAGATATGTTGTATATAATATACCTATAACAGATACTGGAGAGACTAGTCCCATATCTGCACACTACAATAACAATGTACTGCTATAACAACATTCGCTAGTCTTTCATTTGAAATGTCTTAAACTGAAATCGTCCAGCAACAAAATATTTGAAGCTAGAAATTGAAGATTTTCCAGATTATTAAACTGTCGCTAGCTAGTTCATGTGGAATAACCTGTAGTCGATTTCGCGAGTGATGGTTCCTGGGGTCTCGGTGTCAGACCAGGTCTGGCAGAGGAGGAGGAGGATGACTGGTATAATCCTTGGTAATTGATACCGATAAACTAGTTTAAAAAGATACAGGAGTAAATACTATGACATATCAGAAAACGTTTCGGACCTGGGACCTTGATTACTTCTAAGTACGGGCGTCACTGGTACACTGAAAGAAAACGCAACAAGTGTCCGGGGCCCAGGGCTGTTCAACAGTCTCCCACCAGCAATAAGGGGCATTAACAATAGACCCCTGGTTGTCTTCCAGAGGGAGCTGGACAGATACTTAAAGTCGGTGCCGGATCAGCCGGGCTGTGGTTCGTACGTTGGATTGCGTGCGGCCAGCAGTAACAGCCTCGTTAATTAGGCTTTGATCCACCCGGAGGCCGGTCGTGGACCGGGTCGCAGGGCGTTTATCCCCCGGGAAAACCCCCCAGGTAGGTCACTGTGTCAGACCCTCACTCTCCGCCTATATATACTGTTACTTTAACCTCTGTGTTAGAAGTGATCAAGGCACAGGACTGAAACCCTTTCC